>JAODXP020000016.1:3574801-3604801 GCA_027497455.2 Sardinella longiceps | reverse complement strand
CTCAGCCGGCAGTGAACCGCAGGCCGTACAGGAAGGAGCGAGAGCGAGTTGGAAAAGGAGCCATCAATCACAGTCATGTCCGCCTTATATAGGCCCGGCCCAACACGCAAACGGTGTAGTCCCGGGACAGCCTGGAGAGGGGGACAGAGAAACAGATGTGCTTACAGTGCACACACATCAAAACTATGACAATAGACGAATCCGACGAGCGATTTGTGTAGGCTGCCATCTTGTGGCGAAGCCATTGTTGGACTGTAAACAAAACATTTTGACAATGCACAGTCAATGACAACTAACAGCAAAGACCATGAAATACTTTGACATTATACAGGTAGTAATAAATCTCGTAAATCATGGCATTTTATGTTGTGCTATCACGTTATTCTAATGGACAGATTGGCGATCTGGGTAGCTCAACAATGGCGCCTGCTTACTTCCGGTAGTTTCCTCGGATTCGTCTATAGAGCGCCTGCATAACAGAGATGAAGAGTGATATCAGATGAGGTGGATTGTAGGCTGACAGACAGACAGACAGACAGACAGATAGATAGAACGGTATGAAGGGTGGAAGTAACAAAAATTAAATAAAAAGAAAATTAAGAAATAAAATGAAACATGTCATATTGCCAAGTGCCAAATTTAAATCTATCAATTGTTATTAAATGTTATCTAATTTGAAGTTTCATACAATTGCATTTGAAGTTAAAATGCTTTAAACTTAAAATGAATTGAATAAGAAATGGAATTAATTTTGAGATCAGACATTACATTTACATTTCCCTGTTATTTTAATTTTGAATGAGACATTATATTTCAGCCTCGTGCAGTTCCATGTGCCACCATTTATTTCAAGAGCATTTCATTTACTTTTAGAAAGACTTTAGTTTTAGGTTGCATGTTCACCTGTCAATCACAATACCCCACCCATCAATACTGATCAGTCTCGATTGGAGATGCCTGTCTCTATGCTTTTGCGGAGTGTTCTCACGTCACTACGACGCCTAAGAAAGATTACAACGCTAAAAACTATGCTCTGAATGATTCATTAGTGATAATATCTTGCACAAAATATGGCAGGGTTATAAGACTACAGGGCTGTTTGCTTGGTATAGTAGGCCTATTGATCATACAGGCAGCTCAGTAGCCTGGCTGCTGCTGCTGCTTGGAACAACTCGGGCTGTGCCATTACAGGAGTACAGCAGGCTCTGGTCCTACTACCGTAGCCTACGTTGTTGAGGGGTAGAATCAGATAAACAGGGTCTAAGAGGTTATTAGTTGCACGATCACAAGATAGATGTTTGTCCCATGAGAAAGCATGAAACCTGGCTCAAACTGCAGGTTTGACAAGTAGGCTATGTTTGCTATGAAGAAAACTTTTACGACCCCATGACGGTGAAACACACGGGGATACCCGCAACAAGCTACATAACGAAAGCGTTATGTAGCTTGCGATGGTGTGAATCGACCAGCGACCACCATTCAATGCAAACTTTTCAACATTTTACAAGGATGATCATACACTTGTTGGATTTCTTGCTGAAACTCCCTGAAAAACATGACGATCAGTTGGTAGCAAGGTCTCTCTTATCTATCAAGAGCTCACTAAGTTTAGGCTATCCCCCGTAGGCTACGTGTGCCTACACACATTGATGGCAGGCATTTTCAATCGAGTCAAATTGTTGTTGATGGGTGGGGCATTTGATTGACAGGTGAACATGCACCTAAAACTAAAGTCTTTCCAAAATTAAATGAAACGCTCTTGAAATAAATGGTGGTGCATGGAACTGCACAAGGCTGAAATAAAATGTCTCATTTAAAATGTAAATAACATGGGAAATGTAAATGTAAATGTAATGTCTGATCTCAAAGTGAATTACATTTCTTATTCAATTCATTTTAAGTTTAAAGCATTTTAACTTCAAATGCAATTGCATCAAACTTCAATTAGATTTATTGATTACCATTAATCATTTATATTTATATATGGAGATGTGACATGTCAAAGTTTATTTCTTTTTATTTAATTTTTGTTACTTCCACCCTTCATAGAAAGGTGCTCTCAACATCGAGCAGTAAATAAAACCAGGATTTCACTCATTAAAGGGGTTTGATTTAAGTTTTTGCATATTAATGGATTTTATTTATTAATATCTGCATATCATTTATACTGAAATGTTATTCATGGTAATTTATTCTAGATTTTTGAAATGTAGTGCCTGATAGTACTGCCATAATTGTCATATTTCTATGGTGATGTGCCAAATTGAGTACTGGTTGAATCTTGTCTGTGTTTTGTTACCTCCGCCAAGGAGATTATGTTTCCACCTGCGTTTGTGTGTACTGTATGTCTGTCTGTGTACAACATAAATTGAAAAGTACTGCTAGCCTGGGAGTTCCCTTGGTCCTTTGCACGCTTATTTCATTTCACTCTGTAAAGCAGCATGGTAACCATGGGCGATTTTCTCACCTGCTTTCGGTATCCAATCACAGAACAAAAAGTGATTTGCACGGCCCTCGATTGCATTTCTACGTCACGTGGTGGCCCTGGTATTGGCTCCGAGCTATGTACAGATGATAGACATTTGTAGCGCCCGATAAAACGGCTCTGTACAATTGTAAACGATGCTTCCGCTACGGGAAATGCAATAGGTAGGTCTCCAGACTAAATATCACTTATGATTTTTAGTTTGGCATTCACCAGGCATGGATTTGGATGCTATTTTCAGACGTGTATATTGGGACTAGTAAGAACTAATAAAATTTTGGTGGCGATCGGTGATCCACAACACCATCTGGTATATTGTGACCACAACATGTTTCAGCCACTATGGCCTTCCTCAGGGCATTTTGAATTTGCCCTGAGGAAGGCTTAGTGGCTGAAAGATGTTGGCATGTTTGAAGTGGATAGCCAGGTTTAAAATAAAGGCTTTCAAACTTTATATTCCTTTTGAGTGCCTCAGAGTTACTTTCTATTTTTGTGAATATTTTGGATCTCTAAGCCGAAGAGCACCAACGAAACACAACTACTGACACCGAAGCAGCACTCCAACTAACTTGTTTTTGGCATTGCAGAGCACTATCGAATTTGAAGATTTTGCCCCCCCACACCAACAGGGCAATACAAGGAATTAAAATAGTACAGTAAGTCCTATGGAATCAACAATGGATGTTCTTATTAAACGCCTCCAACAAAATAGAATTAAATCGTAGCGATGAGTTCAGCTCTGGTGTGCAGGGTTGTATTGGAAACAGTGGAATAGTATGTTGGAAACAGAGTGCTCTGCACCTTGTCGTAGCCCGTGTGTGGACCCCTTTAAAGATGAGTTGGGTCGAAACAGCTGGAGTGTTGTGTGTTAGTGACAGGTTATGTGGGTGGTGTGTGTGTGTGTGTGTGTGTGAGAGAGAGAGTGTGTGAGAGAGAGAGAGAGAGAGAGAGAGAGAGAAAATATGTGTGTGTAGGCTTCAACAGATTACACATGTACATCACTCTTTGACCTTAATTAAAGACATGCGTTTGACACATACAGTACTTCTCAACTAAGTGTGTGTATTTGTGTGTGAGAGTAAATGTGTGTGTGTGTGTGTGTGTGTGTGTGTGTGTGTGTGTGTGTGTGTGTGTGTGTGAAAGGTTATGTGTGTGTGTGCACAGTTCTCTTTTTGGCAATTTGACTGTAATCATCAATTCTGATAATGATGTACACATGACCACTAATTCATTGGTATGTTTAACGAACAATGTTTCAGCACCCCAGTCCTGGTGGAAATTAGATGAGTCACTGGAGAAAACCAAACATCTGGAAGACAACATGAAGACACTACAGGCAGCAAGTAAAGAACTGGAGTATTTGAAACAAGAAGAGAAGAATAAGGA
The DNA here is from genome assembly GCA_027497455.2 of Sardinella longiceps. NCBI lineage: Eukaryota > Metazoa > Chordata > Actinopteri > Clupeiformes > Clupeidae > Sardinella > Sardinella longiceps. Next base: position 3,600,930 of record JAODXP020000016.1, on the reverse strand, counting down.
TGAGATGGAGGTGAAGAAGAGAGAGATGACTCAGATTAGACAGGAACTAGAGGAGAAGAGCAGAGAGATGACTCAGACTAGACAGGAACTAGAGGAGAAGAGCAGAGAGATGACACAGACTAGACAGGAACTAGAGGAGAAGAGCAAAGAGATGACACAGACTAGACAGGAACTAGAGGAGAAGAAGAGAGAGATGGAAACTACTAGACTCCAACTAGTGAGTGAACTACAGAAAAGAGATGAGCAGCTAGAGGAGATGACACAGACTAGACTCCAACTAGTGAGTGAAGTGGAGAAGAGAGATGGACAGCTGGAGGAGATGAAGAGAACACTGAAGGGGAAAGAAGAACAGATGAGAGAGAAAGACAGAGAAATGGAGGAGAAGAACAGAGGGATGGAGGAAATGAAACAGCAGCTAGAGGAGAAGGACAAAGAGCATCAGAAGACTCTTGAGGAGAAAGAGAAAGAACTGATGAAAGAGAAAGACAAAGAGGAGGAGAGGAAGAGACTTCTGCATGAGAAAGACAAACAGATAGAAGAGAGAGAGAATAAAATAAAAGAGAGAGACAAGAGGATAGAGGAGAAAGACAAACAGATAGAAGAGAGAGACAAGAGGATAGAGGACAGAGACAAACAGATAGAAATGAAAGACAAACTAGTGCAGGACAAGGAGTTAGAGATTAAAGATGGAGAAAAGAATCTCAAGGAGAGGATTAAACTTCTGGAGGAGAACAGAGAGAGACTGATGGAGATGGAGAAGATGATGGAGGACAAGAACAGAGAGATAGAGAAGACTAAACTACAACTAGAAGAGAAGGATAAACTCCTCCATCACAGAGACACAGAGCTGGAGAACATGAGTAAAAAAGAGAGGGAGAGAGAGAATCTACTGGAGAACATGAGTAAGAAAGAGAGGGAGAGAGAGATCCTACTGGAGAAGATGACCAGAGAGCTGCAGACCAGTAAAAGACAACTGGAGTCACTGGGGAAGGAACTGCAGGACAGGAACAGCCAACTACAGGACCTGAGAACCCAACTACAGGAACAAGAGAGACAGACAGAGGAGAGAGACAGACAGCTGGAATTAGCAAAGTGTGAGTAAATGTGTGTGTGTGCTCTGCAATGAATAAATAACTGTAAATACATGCAGTGACCCCAGTGTATGTAAATCTAGTTAATATTACTGCTGCAGTTACGGTAAACAAGCTTCTTATGCAGTGTGTGTTTGTGTTGGGCTCCCAGATCCAGATCCTCCTCCCATCAGGAGAAGATGGAGTAAAGAGGAACCTCCCCAAAGTAAGTCATCAGTGACCTCAGTAAGTTGCATTGGTGAATCCCCTGGTTCTTTTAACTCATTGACTGCCAGCCGTTTTCAGAATAGAAAGTTCCATACTGCCAGAGGTTTTGGGGAATTTTGACTGTTTTTTAAAGAGCCACAGAATATTATGTGTTACGACTACATAAACAATGAAACTACCACAAGAAAGAGCAGACTCTCTTCTTTCACCAGAAAAAAAAGTTCGTTTCTACCCCTTTCCATTGCTTAGAAATCAGCAGGCGAACATAAGCTACTTTCTCCAAACACACCCGTTTTTTATCAAAAAAGGGAGAAAATTAGCGTTTTGTTTGACAACGTTAGTGTCTTGGATGCGCGTTTTTTTCGGTCTATTAGCACGTCAAACATCGGGAAAATGTCTTCCTTTGATAAGACCACAAAAACAACAGTAACAGGGGGCTTTTGGTAATAAAATAGACATTGTTGTAACAAGGTAAATATATGCTATTTACAGGCTGTGACAGCGAAAACTCAGTGATCAACAACTGGCTCGCAAATTCTTACCTGACCCGGAACTGTGAGCTAGCTGGGCACTGAAACAAGTCACAACTGCTATTTCCGTTTGCCCAAGGTTGATCTCCTTCATCTCCCACGATCGGAACACTACTCGAACTACTATGGCAGTGACACATACTCTGATCGAGTGTGAACTGCCTAAATTTCTCCGATTTACGTCTGCACTTTGCTAGCGGCATATTTAGCCATGTCATTAGCTTTCTCTACTTCTCCCTTGGCCATACCTGTGAATCTATGCTCATCTCACATCCAAAGTGACACACTGCCACCCTCAGGATCAATTTGGAACAACAATTTTCGACGGAGAATTCTGATATTTACAGACAAGGTTCCCTAGGTCTTTCTGCAGCCCTCCCCATTAAAAAATGCAGTTGACGTCTAAAGACGTCATTGGCAGTGAACGGCAGTATTTCAGTTGACGTCTAAAGACGTCATTGGCAGTCAATGAGTTAATGAAATGAAACTGAAAGTAAGTTATGTTATGAAAGTCATGTAAGTTATGCCCCATTCACATAATGTTAATTGCCGGTTCACTACTTGGTCACTACTTCACTACTTGGTCGACGTTGTATCAGATGTTCATTTCCTACCTAGTGTGTTGGGTGAGTTTGAAGAACAGGTCGATGGATTGATTTACACTGCATTTCTCTGTAAACGAGTATGACTGGACTGAACTACCCTTCAAACATGGACAAACATTGTGTCAATGTGATACATTTATATCAGTTGGCCTGACAAAACTTGGCAATATTAAAGTTATAGCATTCACCAACATAACAATTATTGATTTTGAAAAATGTCTGTTTTTAACATATCCAAAATTTGTGATGGTGTTCTACTGTTTTGAATGTGGTGTTGGCATACACATGGTATGGTGGGTAGGGGTAGAGTAATGTCCATGTAGCATGGAGATTAGATTAGTTGGCCTGCTGTGATGTTGTGTAATGTTATAAGGGTGTGTATCAGGGGGTCAAGAGCGCGCAGTTTAGCGGAGGCACGTTAGCATCGCCATATTTAAGTATGGAGTCACAATGTAGCCTACCTACGAACCACGGCAGGGCATGCACGAGAGTCATGCTGGGCACAAGCACTCATGCACTTACAAGTTGGTGGGCGGTTACATGCGAAATGTTATTTCTCCGGGGAGAGTAAAAGCAATATTTCATGATCTCTGGTTACTCTTTGTTTATTTCTTGAGGAGCTTGTGAAAAAAAGTGTACTGTCATGAATGCTATAAAACTTCAGGCACGTTCTCGACAGAACTTTCTTTCTCGTGTTGTATGGCCAACAAACTGCATCATCACCACTGTCTGGACTGAAGGATTACTGTTTTTGCAAAGAGATTCAACATGAGTCCATGTGTTATTTCCAGCTTTGAAACTTTGCGCATGGGCAGTATGGACAAGGCTGTGGTGCGTTAGCTTCAGTGTTCACAATGATGTTGACTGTCAATTCGCCTTATTTACCAGCCTAGCCTCGGCCATTCAGGCGGGACTTAGTCGTTGTCTCCAGTTTATATATAACCTCCTTGGTGTGGATCCGGTTGGAATGGAATGCTGTTTTATGATTGGCTGATAGGGTGTCTGTTAATTCTTGATAACATTTCACCGTTCCATATCATGCTCTTTTAGAATGGTAACTATGACAACAGTAAACAGCCTTGTGGATCTTTTTTCATATGAAAATAGTACCTCATACATATTTCAAAATGGAGCCACATGTTTCTTTTATGTTTCAAACACTATACGTTTTATTTGCAACTTGACAAAAGCAAACAAGCGCTTGTTTGCTGATTTTACTTGTTTTAATGTTAATAATGTGTGTGAAGTGTGCTTGCTGTGTTTGTGTTTGTTCTGCCGTAACGTGTGTGTTTGTGTGTGTGTATGTGTGTGTGTGTGTGTGTGTGTGTGTGTGTGTGTGTGTGTGTGTGTGTGTGTGTTTTCAGTGAGGCTGGTGCTGCTGGGGGGGAGTGCAGCTGGGAAGAGGGCAGCAGGAAACACCATCCTGGGCACAGACACATCCACAGAGACCCAGCACAGTGAGAGCAGACAGGTGGAGGTGGCTGGGAGACGGGTGACCCTGGTGGAAACTCCAGACTGGTTCTGCAGTGGACTCTCTGAGAAGGACATGAGACAGGACGTGGGGCTTTGTGTCCGCCTGTCTGCCCCAGGACCTCATGCCTTCCTCCTGCTGATTCCAGTGGAGCCGTCTGAAGGGGAGGAGAGGAGGATGCTGGAGAAAATGGAGGATATTTTTGGGGAGGGCTGTTGGAGACACACACTGATCCTCTTCACCCATGCTGAGGGGCTGAGAGAGAGGAGTGTGGAGGAGTTGCTCCAGACAGGGAGCCAGGAGCTCCAGCAGCTGCTAGAGAAATGTGGGAACAGGTGTCTCCTTCTCAACGTTAAGGACAGACCTGATGACACTCAGATCACACAGCTGCTAGAGAAGATAGAAGAGATGGAGTCAGGAAACAGAGAGAGATTCTACAGCAGTGAGACCTACCAGGAGGCAGAGAATCATCGCCAAAGAATTCAGAGAAGGTGGGAGAAGGAACGGAGGGAAATGATGAAGAGGAAGGAGCAGGCAGAGACAGACATGAAGAGTAAACAAGAGAAAGAACTGGAAAATGTTGTATGTAAAATGGAGCAAGAAATTAAAGAAAGGGATGATAGAATCTTTGCCCTAGAGGAGAAGATAACAGAGCTGGAGAGAGAGCTGAAAAATGAAAAGAATGAGAATAGGAGAAGAGAGTTAGAGAAACAGCTGGAGGAGGAGAAGAAGAAAAGGAGGGAGGCAGAGAGAGGGAGGGATATAATGAAGGAAGAATTTGAGATAGAGAAGAGAAAGATGGTGGAAAGACACAAAGAGGAGATGGAGGAAATGAGAGAGAGCTATGAGAGAGAGGCCAGGGCTGAAGCAGAGAGAAACCTCATGAAGATCATCCTGCCTGAACTACAGAGAAACATCAGCATTTTTAAAGTGAAGATGGAGGGAGACTTCAACAGACAGATGGAGGAGAAGAACAGAGAACTTGTACGTATGAAGTTGGAGATGGAGAAAGAACTACAGGACAAGAACAGCCAGCTGCATGACCTGAGAAGCCAACTCCAGGAACATGAGAGGGAGGGAGAACCTGTGACTGGTGAGTAGAGCTTAAGATTTTTGCCCGAACCCGACGGGTCGGGTGATGCATTTCGATGAGCGAGAGATAGATCGCGGAAATGGATGCTGAGGAGGTGAATCAAAAGCTGGCCTCTGGCCTCAAAAGCCTACAGTCAATAAATTCTGTTAAAAAAATGTATGAACGATTCATTCTTGAAAGAGAGCTGTAAGCGTGTATTGGAATTTGTCGGGCTGTAAACGGGTTCGGGCTTTGAAAAAAGCAAGTTCATTCGGGTTCAAACGGTTTTGGGTAGAATCCTGCCAGGCTCGGGCCAGGTCGGGCCTAACTTTTAAGGCCAGATTAAAGCTCTGCTGGTGAGTAAAGGAACATTATGCTTGCGATACAAAGGGACAATAAAGACCAATCACTAATACAGGAGCAAGGGCATTGAAGAAGCCGAGGTAAAAAAAAAATAAAAATTATGTGATTAATTAGACACTCACACACACACACACACACACACACACACACACACACACACACACACACCTTTGCGTCTGTCCATTGTCTGCATCCCTGTTCTATTCAAAGCTTCCTGGCCAATTCATGCAGTTGGAGTATTTTTACAATTCATTATTCAAGGCTGAACATTGATTCCTCAGCTGGAGTTGTAGGAGGGATGGCATCCCCTTTAAATAAAAGTAAAACTATAAAAAAAAGTGATGCCCCTTGTTCCATTCATTGTGTAATTGCATCAATAAATGTGGAATGGAACTTACTAATATTACTAATTACTAAGCAAGTGTAACCCCTTGATTTTGACTGATGCTACGTCTTGCAGGAATCACGGCAGACAGGTGGAACTGCGCTTGTTTATTAGACTGGCAACAAACAGCAAACATACAAAAAAGGTTTTTAAATAGTTTGATAACAGTTTTAAGTTAAATAGACTGATATTATACAGGTAAGTTACAGGAGCTCATATTTCAACCTACCGCAACATCAACAGCATAACAAGAACTAAGTGACGCGTTATTGCGTTACCATGACAACCTGCTCCTGACACTTGTGCCAGGCATTAGATATGGCATTAAACCTGAACATTCTTGTGTATTTTGGCAGACTACATAAACCTTATGCATGTTCAAACCACTCTGGTTACACAAGCATACACACACACACACAAACCATGTCCATTGATCTGGTATCCCTAATCTCTCTCTCTCTGTCTCTCTCTCTCTGTAAGTACGGGCAGTGAGAGGTTACATGAGCAGAAACATCTCTGGATGGTTGCTACATTACATCCTGAGTAACATGCAGCCTGTCGGTATCCCAAGCTTGGAGTCAAGCCTGAACTGAGGGATGATCTCAAAGAACTGGGTGACTCTTACTTTAACCTGTAGTGTACTCTCTTAAAGTAGACAGAGAGCACTGATCATCAGAGACCAAGAGACAAGACATTCCCAGAAGGACGTTCTCATAGAACAGGAGATTGCTAAAGAACAGAAGCGCTGGAGTTGTAGTGCATTGGAGTTGGTAGTGCTGATTGGAGCCCAACTCCATCATCATGACCTTTATGGAATCCCAAAGTGCACAAAGTGTGTGTCTGATGAAGCTGTGTGTACATTTGTATCATTCCAATGGACTTTTCCTGGACTTTATGTTGTGTACATATTTTATAATGTTGTAGTTATATTGTGTTTGAAAAACAACGCAAAATGTTTGAAGAGTCGAAGAGTACACACTTTTATTCAATTTCCAGCCTGTGTCCCTGTGCCTGTACATGATAAATTGGTAAAAAATAATGAATCTCCTAGTTATGTCTTCAATTCTATCTCACTGTAAATAACCCAGATGTCCAGGTGCCCACTGCTTACCCATCTGTCTCATACTGTATTCCCATGTAACATATCATAGCTGCTAGTGGTGGTAAAATCAAGGAGTTCTCTTTCAGTAAAAGCACCTCAACACCACCTATTGGGATTTGATTCTTCGGTAACACTTCGCGGTAAGGGTACATGAATCATCATGAATTCATGCATTATTTCATTCATGATAAATTCATGATTCATGCATTACTTCATCTCTGAAAGTCTAATGAGTTATCAGGAATTAACATGAATTCATTGTTTGTCATTAACTCATTGACTGCCAGCCGTTTTCAGAATAGAGCGTTCCATACTGCCAGAGGTTTTGGGGGATTTTGACTGTTTTTTAAAGAGCCACAGAATATTATGTGTTACGACTACATAAACAATGAAACTACCACAAGAAAGAGCAGACTCTCTTCTTTCACCAGAAAAAAAAAGTTCGTTTCTACCCCTTTCCATTGCTTAGAAATCAGCAGGCGAACATAAGCTACTTTCTCCAAACATTCCCGTTTGTTATCAAAAAAGGGAGAAAATTAGCGTTTTGTTTGACAACGTTAGTGTCTTGGATGCGCGTTTTTTTCGGTCTATTAGCACGTCAAACATCGGGAGAATGTCTTCCTTTGATAAGACCACAAAAACAACAGTAACAGGGGGCTTTTGGTAATAAAATAGGCATTGTTGTAACAAGGTAAATATATGCTATTTACAGGCTGTGACAGCGATAACTGAGTGATCAACATCCGGCTCGCAAATTCTTACCTGACCCGGAACTGTGAGCTCGCTGGGCACTGAAACAAGTCACAACTGCTATTTCCGTTTGCCCAAGGTTGATCTCCTTCATCTCCCACGATCGGAACACTACTCGAACTACTATGGCAGTGACACATACTCTGATCGAGTGTGAACTGCCTAAACTTCTCCGATTTACGTCTGCACTTTGCTAGCGGCATATTTAGCCATGTCATTAGCTTTCTCTACTTCTCCCTTGGCTATACCTATGAATCTCTGCTGATCTCACATCCAAAGTGACACACTGCCACCCTCAGGATCAATTTGGAACAACAATTTTCGACGGAGAATTCTGATATTTACAGACAAGGTTCCCTAGGTCTTTCTGCAGCCCGCCCCATTAAAAAACACAGTTGACGTCTAAAGACGTCATTGGCAGTGAACGGTAGTATTTCAGTTGACGTCTAAAGACGTCATTGGCAGTCAATGAGTTAATGACCTCCTGCTGAAATAGCACATGATCTTAAGTATTAGTTACTCTGGGTACATCATCATGAGTCATGATTAATTAGCATGAGTCATGATTATTAGCATGATTATGATGAATTCATCATGTTTGTGCCCCCTCAACTAAAGTGTTGACATGGTTAAATTGGTAAAATTTAGTTGATGTATGGGATAGATATGAGGAACTAGGCCAAAGTAGGCTAAATAAGTACTTTTATTATATCAAATTCTTTTGAACAAAAACATCATGATCATGTGTAATTAGTCATGACTCATGATGATGTACCCAGAGTAATTAATGCTTAAGATCATCTGCTATTTCAGCAGGAGGTCATTAATGATAAACAATGAATTCATGCTAATACCTGATGAGTCATTAGATATTCAGAGATGAAGTAATGCATGAATCATGAATGAAATCATGCATGAATTCATGATAATTCATGTACCCTTACCGCAAAGTGTTACCGATTCTTCTTCTTCCTCCTCCTCCTCCAGCCCACACACACTGAAAAAAATTTGGACCATGATTTACTTAGAAAAACCTTGTACATGTTTTACACACAGAAATACTAAGTAAATTTAACACAGCACTTTTTTAAGTAAAATTTACTTACAACTCCTTACAGTTTTTACTAGTAATACCAAAGTAATGTTCACAGCTGAAATCCAAGTATTTTTTACTTAGTTATGTTTTGAGTAAAATTTACTGGTAAAAACCTAGGACACGTTTTACACGTAAAAACTACAAGTAAATATTACTAATGGACCCAGCTTAAAATATCTCCCTCAAAAATGAAGACATACAATATTCAAAATCTTGCCTTTTATTTTTCCAACACAAAATCTGCATACAAAAAAGCAAAGTGGGCATTTTGTACATGACAATAAAATTCTTAAAGATGATTAAATGTCCAATAAAATGTTCAATGAAACACTGGAAAGGAAAAGCAAACAAAGAAAAATGGGACATGCCTGTGTGTGTTTAACCACGCACCACCACTCTTATCTCTGTCCAGGTGATGGACACACACACTTCAAATGGCACTCTATCTCTGTCCAGGAGAAGGATCTGGTAGTCTTCAGTAATGGCCACCCGACCTTCTCTGTGTGTGTGTGTGTGTGTGTGTGTGTGTGTGTGCTCGCGTGCGCGCACATGCGATAGAGGTGGGGGGCAGTGTGGGGGGTGGGTCCCCTTTGGCCTTTCTAGAAATGTTCAGTAAGATTGAGAAGGATGAATAGAGGTGACTTCCTTATTTTCTGTTCCCTCATTTGTGCTCATTCTTCTCTGCTTAACTGGTTCTCAACTTCACCTCATCTGTCTTAGTGTTCTCTTCTATCTCAATGAAGCTTAGCTCTTGTTCTTAATGTACCATTAAAGTGATACTGTACCATTTTTTGGACATAAAGTTCATATACACCTCCCCTTGAGTTAAATGATTGAGTTTTACCTTTCTCCTGTACTTTCGACCGTTGGCGGAGCATGGCAGTGCAAATTTTAAGTACAAGCTAGCAGTTAAGATGGAAACATATTAGACAATAAAGATTTTTTTTTTTTTAATCTTAATATTGAATCCTCTGAGACCAGCTAGCCGCCAGCTTGTCCCATAGGACTCAATGTTAATTGCTAGCTTAGAGGTAAAATTTGCACTGCCACGAAAACGGCAGGGGGTACGGGAGAAAGGTAAAACTCAATCATTTAACTTAAGGGGAGGTGTAATATGAGCTTATCTCCAAAAATGCTAGCGTATCACTTTAAGAAGTAATCCATAAACAGTTGATCACAGAATGATGTAAAATATCTCAAATATGCCAAGAGACAAGATTCAACAAAGATGAAGAACACTGTGAATCTCTGGTCTGGGGTCTAGGGTCAATTTCTGTGAAACATAACATGCGCGCGCGCGCGCGTGTGTGTGTGTGTGTGTGTGTCAGTAATGAGTTAGCCTTGGGTCATACACATGACTGAAATGGTTTGCAAGGGAACCCACTAAATCGGCCTATAGTGCAATAAAATATTCAAAACGTTCCCAAAATGAAATTCTTTGAAATAAAATAAGAAAAAAGGTAAAAAGCTGTACATGCCCATCTGAACATTATTTAAGTCATTGAGCAAACCTAGAAAGATGCATAACTCAAAGACTTATGAACAGACTTCAAAGTGAAGTCAATCCCATCTGTAACATACAAAGGCATATTCCCCTTTTACAGTAGTAGACTTGCTCTCAAAGAACCCACTTTTGAGGAGAATGTTAAACTTTAGGTCATCCAAACACACACACACAAAAAAAACCTTTTTGAACACTTTTTAAAGGCTCAGATAGGTTGCAAAATGAAGTGCACATTTAGTGCAAGCAAGCAGGTCCTATAAATGATGTGAAGGCTGAGAGGGAACTTACTAAATGGACCAATAATACACAGTAATAAAATTAAAAGTTAAGAAAGAATGCAACCTGTACAGGCCCATTTTTTTTTTTACATTATTCAAGTCATTAAATAAAACCAAAATAAAGAGCAAGACGCATAACTCAAAGCCTTTTACAAACCGTTATGAACAACTTCACAACAATGTCAACTGCATCTGCTGCATGAGCTGTAGTCACACTTTTTTTTTACATTAGCAGTTTCCTTCGCAGAGAATCCACTTTGGGGGAGAACTTTAAATTATCCAACTCCAAAAGCAACTTCTGAAACACTTCAAATGTGTATTTCAATTTTGGAGGATAACTGAGATTCAGCGAGTACACAAACCCCATGAGCAGAATGCAAGCATTAGTGAGTGTTTTACAACCACCCAATACCTCTGTACCATCTATCACAATGATGACATCAGTTGGGGGGGCACCCTCTGCAGCACTGCCCAGCACAAGGATCTTGATCACACTGTCTTTGATGTCTTGTTCGATGACATCCTTGGAGACATCCTGCTAAACACAACACAAAGAAGTGCCATGGTGGTCAAAAAATTGCACAACCCACAAATCCAACTGCTGCCAATTGTAAAAGGGGTAGGACAGACAGACAGACACACACACACACACTCACCTGGTAGTCTTTAATGAGCTCCTCTGTCGATTCTCCCAGGAAATGGATCAGACAACGGATGACCGCATCATGGCTATCGATCTGTAGCTGTATAAAAAAGAGCATAAATAACTACAATGCTTAAAAATTAAGGGAACACCAAATCAGCCTGTCCACTTGGGAAGCAACACTTACGGTGAATCCATTTCATCTACTGTTGTGCAAATTTAAGAGGCAACAGACGGACATGACATCCCCTAAAAATGAGTGATTCTGTAGGTGGCATCCACAGACCAATTCTCTGCTCTGCTCCTTTTAGGCCATTCTCCATTGTCTTGTGCCTTGATGAACTTTAAGGTGGTGACTACCACTCACTGGAGTCACTCAGTGCAAGATGGCAACTTCAATGTTAGCTGTGACAAGAGCATCAGCTGTGTCCCTCTGAAGTATACTTGCCACGGCTCATATTGATGACCTGAACATCTTGTATGAATTGTGCAATTATTATTATGATGATTATTATTATGATTACTATTATACGGCTTGGGAAACTCCAGTAAGTGATAGCCACCACCTGTTCCATCCAGACCAAATCAACAGCCAGAAAGGAGAGCAGATATAGTCTGTGGACTCCACCTGCAGAATCACTACCATTTAGGGGGGGGGTCTTGGAAATTTCTCTAGTCATCCAGCCTGCTGCCTTTTAAATTTGCCAAACAGTAGGTGACTGAGTCACCATCAGTGCTGCTTACAAAATTGCTGACTGCAGGTATAATTAATTTGGGAAACAGAATTGTGTTGTTTTAGTGTTACCTTTAAAGAACAGTGCACCGTACTTCCATAACGAAATGTCTTTTCTGAATTGAAAAGAGCTGATCAATACCTCTCTGAGCTTTGTGTGTGATCCCTGTCAGTCAGACATCCTGTTACTACGACTTTCTTTATAGTGCCCATTTTTATAGCACAGACAAATAACCACATTGACTTTTGTGTAACTTAACTTGGTTTCGTGTAACTGGTCAGATAAGCAAATCTAAACAGGGAAAATGAAGATTTAAGTCACATCTAACTTCAGCCCATGCTGAGCATTGCAAAATACTAACAAAGCTCAGAGGTATGGATCAGCTTGTTTCAATTCAGAGAATCACATTTCATTAAGGAAGTAAGGTGGACTGTTCCTATAATAGTTTGAGCAGTTTACAATGGATGCTACCGAGTATACAAGCACAACTGAACAAGTGTACCATTAGAGATTGCGTGGTGATCACACTGGTCAAACAAACCGGCTCTGCCATGATGGACATGACATGCATCCTTACAAAATGTGAGACATATGGAACAGGCAAGTGTACTCTATACATGGCTTTCCTGTTAGTAAACAATCCCCGACTGCACGACCCTGGCTGCACACTCTTCAACCTCTGATTGTTGGAAACTGCTGTCACTCAAACTGCTGTCACTCGCTGCTTAGCATCTTTCCCCTTCTCACATCACAAATGTTTTTAAATGGGAAACCCATGTATAATATAAAGATAAATGCTGTTACAAATGACCAGATTGATCTTTATTTATTTCTTACCTGACTGAGCGACTCCAACACGCTTTTCATTTTTGCGCCTGCAGCCCCTCCCTTGGTCTTGAAAATGGTCAGGAGTTTTGGAATGTAGCAATCCATCTTCGTCAAAAAGGTTTGGTCCAGGCGGATAGCTGTGATCCTCTTGAACTCCTCCTTCACCTAAAAACAAACAAAGACACAAGCACACAACACACAGGCACACACATTAAAATGTTTTAGCTTAGAAATGTTTTTACAAGCTAATTTTGGATGGATACATCAATGATTTAAAACCTTCCAAATAAATTTACTTCAAAATATCTAATGACCTACTAACTGACATGAAAGTGTGGCACAAACATTCACATTTACCTGAGAGTCATAGAAAAGGGCAGGCCATCTCTCCATGACATCTGGGACAGCAGGCATCTGGTCGACAACCTCCAACCGTCGATATGGGAAAGTCTTCTCCATTTTCTCACTGATAATCTTGTCATTGTTGGCCTTTTTCACTTCTGTGAGTAGAACCAACCTCTCTTCTTCCAGTGTTTCTTTTGTTTCTCCAAGTGGCAATGGCGGCAAATAATTTACTTCAGCCTTTTTGGGTCTTTTGAGGCCTTTGGGACGGGAAGTCATCTTTCTTGAGTTCACCTCTAGCTCTGGACAGGCAATTTGGAGCCCTCTTACTTTTGACCGGTAATTGCCCATTTTGTACTTGACTCTTTGTTGCCATCCATACATGCCATTGAATGAGCCTGGCTCTTTGAGGCACGGATACTTCTCAGCCAAGGCCTCAACTACGTTCATCACTTGGATTCCTGATGGGTAAGCTGTGTATTGAAATATTTTCTCAGCCAATTTCTCGAGAACCCTGCTCGTCACTTGCGGGTTGTTTAACAGGGTTCCATTGGCGTGGTAAGCTCTGTTTCCTGCCTCCAGCAAGAGCTGAATATCAAAGGAAAATGGTGGAATTTCAAACTGTCTTGGCCATGGTTCGGAACGATATGATGCGGGACTTTCATCAGATGATGAAGAGAGCAAAACGGTGTCCTGGGATGCTAAAGATGTGGATGACATGACGTCTGATTCTGGTAAGTGGTCATCATTCTCTTCCACTGCGCTGAGATTTAAAATGACTGGTTCAACTTGGACAACTTTCAGGGTACCCATGTGTTGCACATCTTCTATGGAGGTCAATGTGAAAAACTGACCCCCAAACTCCATATCTTGATACATTAGAGTAAAGCCATCTGGAGTGCTGAATGTGCTCTGGATGACAAGCTTGAGATCCTGTAGAGAGCTGGGGATACCTGATGGCAGAAGCAATTTATGCACTGTATGATCATCAAAGATGATCCGTAGCTTTACAGGGGTGGACATCTGAGCAGGCAGGGAGACACTGAAAAAAAAGAGAAGATCATCCATTTAGTTCATTCTGACAAAAAAGTCAATCAAATCCCATTGCTTATTCAAAAGGGAGTGTTGATGTAGTGTTTTAAGGTAACAACTCGTCGTCCTGCGATAGTGTACATAGCCAGGGGATAGAAATCAAGTAGTTCTTTGGGCTCAATTATTTGAATGTTGCCTGTGTAGTCTAGCTCATAGCTCCTGAGGTGCTCATTGTACCATCCATTTAGTAGTTTGACAACAAAGACTATGCTATCCAAAACCAAGATGATCTGAGAAACTTCAGCAAAGTCAGGCAAACCTGCAGTTGAACCACAACATAGCAACATTCCTGACGCATAGCTTGTGCCTGAGATGGCCACCTTGTTTGAGACATGGACCATTGTGACATTTGGATACTTGCGCAGCACCAAGTCTTTAATGGCCTCATTTAGTACATCTAATGTCACTTGTGATGTTTTGGTTACAGACACAGATTGTTTCAGTGCACTCTTCTCATTGAGACAAAGTGCAAGCATGAGTTGGTGTTTATTGGCGAGGGACAACAGTATGTTCCTAAAACAGCCTGTCTGTCGGACAATTTTTTTGAAAAAGCTATGCTTCCCTTCGAAGCGCATTGTCCACAAGGCAGACAATGGTCCAAATTCCCTTATGAGCTCCGGATAATGCTCAATAAAGTGGTGTTTGGGAATTAGTTTGTCTTGGGGGAATACATCCAGAAATCTTTGCCGGTGTTCAGCGATCTTGGTGTCCAAGTAGCAGATGCTTTCCTCTGTGTGAGTTGGGGACATAACTAGCTCCACTATATCCTTCAGAACCATTAGTACCTGCCATACTGGATCACTCTCAGGGACTCTCAAGCCAATCAAAAAAGGCAAAAGACGCAGCAGGCACCAATTTTCATGGGCATTTCCTCCTACTGATCTTTTTGCAGCAAAATTAGCCTGGACCAAATGTGGGCGATTTGTCCGGTCAGTCCACTTGTAAGGGAACTGAGCGAGTAAATTATTGAATTCCACCAAGGAAAAGTATTTGTTCTTGATGAACGCATTCAGTGACAATGCCAGCTCTAGGGGAACAACACCCTCAAGAAGGTCGTGTAGCACATCAGGAGGGTAACCAGACGTCACATCAAAATAACACAGCTTTTCAGATAGAGCACACTGTTTTTTCACCCCATAGCATGGAGTAAGAGAGGGACTTGATAAAGCTGTCTGGACATGCAAGGTGTGCTGCTCTTGCCTTCTTCGCTGAAAAACTCCTGATCTCACCTCTGTTGTCTGAAACATAGAGCGCTCTCCCAGACAAAATCGACAGACATGATGTGCTGAGAAACTTTCAACAAATCCTGCCACAGCATGAGCACCCAAATTGTCTGCCACTACACTCACCACGGTGCCTTTGATCACTTTCCCAAAACTTGGAATAAAAAGACCATCTTTCTCTAGGCTTTGAAGATCCCGCAATAGTGGCTCTAGCACTGTCTGAAATCCAAACTGTTTGGTGTCACTGGCCTTACAGAGAATGGCTAAGTATATACTTGTCAATGCCGATCTTGCATGTGCAGGGATGTTGCCCAACACCCAATACACAGCAGTGATTTTGTGTATCTTACGGGATGTCCCAAGCGGACAACAGATCTCAAAGTCATCTATGTAAAGGATAAGACTTAATCTATCCTCGTCAGAAGAGAAAAAGTCATTTTTCTGAAAATGAGACCCATCTTGAAATGACTGATACTTCAATGCAGAGTCCGAGCTCCTTGTAGCAACTAGGTGCTTTTCTGGAGAATTGTTAAGAATCTGTGACAAGGATTGCAGTATAGGAATATATTGGAATGTTTTATTTTCCTTCTTGTTCAGAATGTATTCTTTTGGCTCCACAACTGAAAAATGTGACTTCATATATTCCCTCCTCCTATATGACGTAGTAAAAGGACCATCTTTCCTTAAAGCTGAACTGATAGGGTGTGACTCACACAAGTTGCTCACCAAATCACTTAACAGAGCTGAATCAAAGTCATGGTTGTGTTTCTTGAAGGTGGACTCGATAACATGTCTCAAAACTGGTCCAGATGAGGAGCATGATATGAACTGTAACTCATCTACAATTTCATCAATGCACTTGTTCGGCGAATTGTAACAACTCTCCAATTTTAGAAAGAGCAGTCCAAGTCTATCCTGTATGACTTCAGACAAATCCTCACATGGTTCCACAAAAACCTCTGCATCCTCTTCAGAACTCACTGGATCATGTTGGATGATGGGAGTATCTGAATGTGTTTTCAAGACCTCAGGTTTAAAGTCTTCATGCGAGTGCTGACCATGTTTCCTGCTCTTATGAGTACAAAAGGTTGAATAGATGTTTGTACTGAAGCTACAGTCTTTGAATACACACTGAACAACTTCAAAACTCCTCAGATGACTGTGTAAATGTTCAAAATACTGTTTCTCTGAAGAGAAGGACACTAAACTGCAGCGCTGACAACTGAACGAAACTACCACATTTGGTGCAACTGATTCCACATGATGACGGGATAAATGTATCTTTAGAGCATTAAATGTTTTGAATGAACAAGGACAATTAGCATATAGGCAAGGTATGGATTGAGTACGGCCACTGTTTCCATGTTTGAGTCTGTAGTGCTTGAAAAGATCAACCCTTTTATTTGAGGCAAAGCTACAACTTTTACACTGCCACCTCATGGTGGGACACCTAGGGGGAAAAAAATATATATATATATATATATATATATAAACAATTTGTACAATTACTGTACATTTCTGGTGCACATGCACCGCAACACACATCATGCTGTACTGTGATTTGGTGGTCAACTTACCCTTAACAGGGTGCCTCATGAGGGGGGGAAATGTCCAGCTCTTCCTATAAAACAATTAACACAGTGTACCATTAATTAATAATGTGCACAAAGAAACATCCAGAGTTCAATAATGAAAATGTTTCAACATTTTGAGTTGAAAATGAAAAACAATGCATTATAATCTCTGATGATTTTTTTTTTTATCAGTAATCATGTAGGCTACAGCACACAACTTAGACTTACGACATCACTAGAACTAGGTGTTTGTGAAGAAAACCGGAGCCACGATCCCACAGTTTATTTATTTTTTTAAAATATGATTACGGTCAGTGGTGCTGTTTAGTAAGCTGATAATGGTTTCTAATACTCAGGAATGTTCGCTCTGCTAACTATTTCAATCTTACTTATCGATTGCATCAAATGAGATACCATTAGCCCAACATACTATACAAACATTTTAATAACCTAAAAGAGTTGGGCCACACAACCACGAGGTCAGCGCCATCTTAGCAACGGCTAACAAACCATTAGCTAAATAATTTAAAAATCGGTTTCTAAAGACGCCTATTCATGGCTCAGATCATTCTTCTTCTCCTCCAACACTCACACCTCATCAATTTATCAACTTACACCTACTATTATTATAAAACTAAAATGTTTAATACTCTCGTCATCAGAACCAAAGCCGTGCTCATCACACTACTCTAACCAGCTAGTTCTACCACCTCAGTGACCACTCAGCGTAGTCCGTCTACCCTCTTGATTTTAGGCATAGTCTTTCCCGTAAACTCCTGACCTTAAATAAGTGAGTGGTAAATGCTGATTGTGTTAAACCGATTCGCAACTGAAACAACTGACGGTTATTTAGCCTTGCAATATGATTCCCATTACGCAAACGGCAATGTAGCTTCTAGCCTAATCAACTAGATAGCACACACCTGGCTTGCTAGCAACTCCACTAGCTAACTAACCACCCGCGAAAAACAGCTCACAGCGCCTCCGTTATTGTTAAAGCAATTTCACCCAATACTTCGTCTTAGTATCACTGTCCTATTTTCAATGCAGCAGAGATATCAAATCGTCGCATCAATACCACGAAAATCCAGATCCAGAATATTTCAGTACCCCAAAACGCGTTAAAAATGAAGTAGCAAAGCTCGAAAATTAGATTGATTTGAGTGCGCTTACCTTAACCGTGATGAATTTCCACACTTTCAAACGTCTGGGAAGGGGAAGCACCGACGACCAACAGTGATAGAATTGAATGCACGTTAAATTTAATCCGCGACTTCTACCTCAAAATCTAACGTTAACTTGGCATCAAGATTCAAGTTCATCATCACACTTACTGGGCATGCGTAACGTCTGACGTCACACCAGCCTAACCAAAGTTCTTTCTTGGGCTAACTGGCAACAATTTACTTGCATTTCTGTAGTTAATGTAATGATCACAACATTGCAGTATTTTTTACTGCCGTTATCATAGTTAAATTTACTGAATGTATTTAACTGAATGTGAAGACACACAATTACACAGACATTTCAAGCAATACACTGAATTACACATGACATGTTTGAGTAATTCTCCGAATTGATAAATTCATGTAGAAATTACTGTAATTGTCCTCATTGTATTTACAAAGCCAAAAAAAAACATTTTTTACAGTGCAGGGAGTGGGGTGTGCTGCCCTCTGCTGGTAGTAAGGGCAAGTGCATAATAGGTCTTTGTCACTCCCAGGCCTGTGGACTGCATTTGAAGTGCTCTTTTACAAAACACAACAAATCCATTTTCAAAAATATTTTAAAAATTATGTATTTTTATTGCATTTCTCATTTAATATCAGTAAAGCCACGGTTTTGTTTTTATAATTGCAGGAATGTGAGGGTGTGGCAAAGGACAAATCAGATAACATTATCCCAATTGTCCCAATGTCACCTGAATATCAAGAAAAAGAAGAAGAAAATTGCATTTAAACAGCTTTTGTTTTGGAAAAGAAGCACTTCTAGCCATTCACACATTCATTCATGGGCTTTTGTGTTCATCAATGGTTTTTTGTTTTTTTTTGGGAGAGGATGTAAAGTGCAAAATATAGTGCAAATGTATAGTGCAAAAATATCCACCATAAATGTTTCCTGTTAATAACAATTCAGGTCTTACATTGAACTAAGATGTGTTTTTATTTATTAAAGGAGAAGGTATCACATGTAATAATATAATCGATAAACACGTGACAATTGGTTTATTAGCATTATTAGGTTCAGCCCATAGCACTTTATTAGGGGCTTTGATGAAGGTCAGATCACATTTTATGACCAATAAAACAACAACAAAATCACAAGTAGTTTAAAAGAATTCTTTAAGCAGGTTTGCTTTGACAGTAAGTGGGTGGGAAACAGGTTTAGTCAGTCAACCTCACACACACACACACACACACACACACACACACACACACACACACACACACACACAGACAGACAGACAGACAGACGCACATACTTTATGAAGTTTATAAACCTTAATTTTCTACTGACCTATCAGAACAGGTAAGAATGATGAGTGTTTAAATGAATAAAACATATTCAGAGAGCTTTTCTGGCCACACACGGCAAACAGAGAACGACATGCATACTGGTGTACATGCTGAAGTAAGAAATCAAGGCAGGTTTTACAAGTTTAGGATGAAGAGAATTGAAAGGTCATAGAGGATTTCTCTTCTGATTGAGATGAGGACAAGCTAAGTTCACTCTTGGAAAGGGAAACAACAGAGAAGGTAAGAGAATACATCAGGAAAGTTGCCCACATTAAAATGTCTTACCGTGGAAGAACTGCTTTGTGAATTTAGCATGTGTATCGCATGCTTGGAGCGGGAGTTGATGCCTGCTACTGTTGTAACATTGAGCTCTACACAAAATGGAAAGAAACAGTGAGTGTGTGAATGAAAGACTTGGAATGAAGGTCAGAACTCAAACGGATCTATTAGATGACTGCTACTTTGTCCATTTCAGGAAGGGGAAATGTCAGCCGAGAGCAAGAACAAAGGTAAGAGGTAGCCTACTTTAATGAGTGTCTGTATGTGTGTGAAGGTACAGTATGTACTGTATGTATTCACCTATCTTATACAGTCTATTCACACATTCTTGGGAACACATGAAACATTCCAGAGGTGGACTTTCCCTAAAGGGACACCAGGCAATTTTTTACTCTTTATTTAATCGCCTCAAAGTCACTTTGATGATTATATGGCTCATTACGAGTTGAATGATGGCCCTCTCAGCTGCCACTACCCTGGATTTTGGCGGTATTACACTTAGAGAATCTGGGGGTTTGGGTTGATGAAATTGAAACTGAAAGTGGATAACCAAAATCACATTTATTACGGCTCATCAGACAACATAACACACAGAAAATATTATTATATTATATCTGGTTTGTACATTTTGGCTTGCAAATAACTCCACATAGATTGGTGAGAATGTACAATATAGTTGCCATTTTATCTACAATTTGGCGACAGCAGGTGGTGCTCCAGAGATAGAAAAACGGCAGTCCTTCCTGGTGTCTCTTTACTGTAATTCCCTGTGGGGGAGAGCACAGTGTCACATTTCACCAGCATGCTCTGCCTAAAATCCCATATAAAAACATGGATTTGTGCAGCAAAGTCAACTGAAGCTACTGTATCTCCTCCATTCCCCTGCAGATTTTAATCTGAACATCAGCAGGAGGACTGAGTTTTTTCCAGGTTATGATCTCACTCTGACTGTCACCTGTCTCCTGAAACCAGTGCTGTTGCCATGGAGATCAGGTGGTTTAGGGAGACAGACTGTATCTACCTGTATAAGAATGGTCATGTGATGGTAAAGAGGGACTTTGAGGGCATCGTGATTGTGGACCCCCAGGAGCTGCAGAGAGGACGTGTGTCTCTCAGATTGAAGGGCATTCGAGGGGAGGACGGAGGATACTACACATGCCAGGTCATCAGCAGTGATCACAAGAAAGAAAGAAGAGTTGAAGTGGCACATCGTAAGTTTCTTTCTCTGCTGTTCATCCACATCAGGAAATGTCCTCCAATTTTCAGTTTCTTCCATAAATCCTTTCAAGCTAGTCTACTTTGCAGTATCACTGTATTGTATAT
Source organism: Sardinella longiceps (assembly GCA_027497455.2). NCBI lineage: Eukaryota > Metazoa > Chordata > Actinopteri > Clupeiformes > Clupeidae > Sardinella > Sardinella longiceps. The sequence continues at coordinate 3,579,922 of JAODXP020000016.1, read as the reverse complement.
GAAATGTACTGAGCTGCTGTCCTTGAAACTTGACATTGAAAGCTGTGTTTTGAGCCAAATCCTCTAGATCTAAATCCTCATCTCATCCCAGGGTCATTAATAATCTAAACTTTCGTCTGATTTCTTTAGGTTCTTTGTTTGGTAAGTACCAGAGAGGAGAAAGGGGAAGGGACACATCAGGGCCCACAGGTCCAGTAAGTACAGTAGCTGCATATGGAAAAGTTTGCTATTCAATTTTGTGGTTCTTCAGATTTAACATCAGATAGCCTATCCCCTCATGGCAGAACTGCATGTTTTGACCACGTTAGCAATGATCTCAGATCAATTGTTAATTGAGGTTACAGGTGTGTGTGGTTCTGAGTACATAAAATCAGTAAACCAAAGAAAAAAATGATTAATGAAATCAGTGGTATGTTGTAAAGTTGTACGTTTTCATCTTCTATGAAGCACTTTGAAGCATTTAGGGGGGATTTTTCCAGGTCCATTTCTAATGTTCTTGTCTTTCTTTGTGATTTCTTTAGGTCGGCGTACTGGTAAGTGCTGGTGTGTTTCAGGTTTCTTTGGGAGGGGGCTATGCTTAAATCTACTCAGGTTTCCATCAAGCCTCATTACTAACTTAACTTAATCTCATCATTACAGGATGTGAACCTGTGGAGCGCAAGGGTGAGTTTTAAAAATAGCGTAGGGACACATAAATACTACATACATGCAGTACATACCAAAAATGTGATGTGTATATAATATAATATACATGTAGGTGCTTTTAAGTGTTATAAATGGTATTGGAAATGATAGAATTGTGTGTGTGTGAATTAGATTCATAACCTTAGTGTTTATACTGTAGATGATCTGGTGCAGTCAATGCAGCCTGAGCCCAGGCAGGCCAGATGAGAGGATGTCTGATTAGCTATTAGAGTCCAGAATAGAGTAGTCTAGTCATAATGGATCTGACTAAAACATCACTCTCCCCACAGATCCACCTGCAATAACGCAGGAAGAGAGGAAGAAAATGGAGGAATCAGTTCATTTTATGGGTGAGTAGGAGTGATGACTGGTGGAGTGAAATCTGCTAATATTTAACTCTGACCATCAGATGTCAAAGATGTCAATGACTACTATTTCTAACAAGGCTTCTAATGTTTGTTTGTTTTTAAATTATTCAGTATTTGTCATTCATGGTTCTCTAAGCAAAAAAGTTCCCCAAAAGAGTCAGGGGTTTAAAGCAGCAAATGGGTTGCCTGACAAGCCAGGCTAACATACATGTATAATGTATAGTCTGGCAACATTGGATAGACCATGGCTCAATCTTAGGGGGGAATTAGCATTGTCTTTCAAACTGGTTCGACCAAAGCCATGGAAAGCCCTAACCCTGGCTACAACCAATGAAGCGGGTAACAAAACATCTTTTTCTATGTATTCTCAATGGCAAGGTGTAGATGGCCTCTTTGTATGGTGGCCAAATAACGCTCAATGGTGGTTTTTACCCCCAACGGTAGGCTACCTTCTAGGTATAGCACAGCCTAAAAGGCAATACCCTGACCCTTACTCTAAATCTAACCCCCTCAACCCTTACCCTAACTCTAAATTGGGGGGAGTAGTACCTTGTAGGCAGTGGCACCATTGAGGACAAAAAAGACCAAAAAATCCCAAATAATAGTATAAGACACGGCTACATGTGTGTGTCTTGCTGCAGGATTTGAAACTTTGTATAAGAGATGACACCAAGTGTGAATTCTTTTCTATCGCACAGAATGCCTGTAGAAGAGGTGGAATATATTTACTTATACAAGATGTATGTCTTCCCAGATTTGCAGATTGAGCTGAAGGTGAAAGCCAGAGAATTGGAGAAGAAAGAAAATCTACTTAAAGAGAAAGAGATGAAACTAGAGAGCAATAAACTTCTGCCAGAGCAGCAATGTGAGTCTGCCTGTGTCAGGCATTAATGCCATGATCATTTTTGTAGTATTTGAAACAATTGTTGTCACAGTATTTGAAACAATCATTCAAGTGTCAGTTATTATTATTAGATAGAGATAGATATATAGATACTTTTTTGATCCCCAAGGGGAAATTCAAGGTCCCAGCAGCTTAAGACACCACACACAACATACACTACTATGTACACAGGATGATTAAATAAAACAACATGCCTAAATCAACATTGTTTGGCAAAAAGAACAATAGAATCCAAATACTAAAGACAGGAAGATAATGATGCGCATTACATGTAATGTACTGGGGATTGGTAATGTAATGTGTTCCAGTATGAGGTGTATATCAAGGTAGTAGTGCAAATAAGTCCAATAGTATTATAACTCTGCTTTTGGCTCCTGTAGACCAGTTCTTCATAGACCGCCATCGCTCGATCCTGATTGAGCGTGTCACTGCGGTGGACAGAGTTCTGGACCGTTTGCTGGAGCTGAAGGTACTCAGCACTGAGGCGTATGACGATCTGCACTCACAAACCACCAGGGAAAGGAAGATGAGGAGGCTGATGGACCAGGGCAACATCCGCCACAGCCTGAGGGGCAAAGAGCTGCTGTATAAAGCTCTGGAGGACATAGAGCCCTTCATGATGGAGGAACTCAAAGAGCGACACACACCTCCTGTATGAGGTTCAGGACACACATCTCCTGTGTGAGGTTCAGGAGACATGGAGATGCCAGAGACAGAACAGATCTGGAAGGAGGAGCAGCTTCTGTTCTCAGATCAGATTACAGCTCTGGCCAATACTCCCTCCTCGTTACTCACTGGGATATATTTACAGCTTTGGCCAGAACTCCCTCATTACTCACTGGGATATATGCTCATATTTTAATAAAACAGACATGCAATACTGCTGATAGAAGCTGGTTGTCATTGGAATAAATGTGCTGCCACTGTTGCATAATGTGAATGGAGATCCTGATTGTCCACTTTCAGATAGTTTTTTGAACTGTCAATATGACAGACATCATAAGTTGAATAGTCATTAGATGTAACTTACATTTCCTTGTTAAAGCCATTGCAGATAGGACTCTGAGCACACTGACAGCACTCCTGCTAGAGTTAAAAAAAAAAACAAAAACAAAACAACAGTGAAACCAACAGTGATTGCCATTCATTGGTTTCCGTTTCCGTGCCCGCCTGACGGCTAGACGCGCAAGTTTGTACTCACGACTGTCGCTCGTATTTTTCTTTATCAGTTTTTCTTTTCCTTTAATGCATTTTAGCGATTTCAGTCAAAACAGTCTACTGGCAAAATCGGTATTCGATCTCGACGCAAATCAAACACTGACATTACCAGAATCATGTCAACGGGGTCCCACGAACCATCCATGCTGGATGTAGCAAAGAAAAAGATTACTGACCTGCAGGAAGAGATCAACAGGCTGTCTGATGAGCTCCGAGAGAAGCAGTCTCTCCTCGCCTGTATCATGGACGTCACTGTTGGACAATCCAAATACATTGCGTCGCTGAGTGCCACCATCCAGGACACCGTCCTTTGGGATCCTTCCACAGATCCACGTCGAGCCGCCTCTACTCCTTGCAATCCAGAGTGGACCGAAGTGAGGTTAAAACGGAGCCGTCACAGCGTGGTCACCCCTCCGCTTCCCCTGCGGCTCTTTAACAGCTTTGGGCCGCTAGCGGAATGCAGCCCTGCCCCTGCTACTCGCATCCAAGAGGGGCGCAAATCCGCTCTCAGCGCCAAACCGCTGCTGTCTTCTGAGCCGGCTGCTGGTGATGTGGCTCAGTATGAGCCTGCTCCTGCCTCTTCGCCGTCCAGACGAACTCCACTAGAGATTCAGCGGGAGCCTGAAACCTCCTCACCGACTCGATGGAATCCGTCAACAGCAATTCCTGCTGTCCCCCCTCCAGCTGTTGATGTACGACCTCCAGCCTCACCGCCTCGTAGCCGAATGTTACCAGCTCCAGGTGATGTCTCCGAGTCAGCGGTGCCTGTATCCGATCATGGCGAACATGGAGGCTCTGCTGGTCTTGACGTTCGTTCGGTTCAGACTGCGCCCTCCACCTCGATCAACGCGCCCGGAGCCGCCCCCATACCAGCTGCTAGGAAGCAGCTGCAACGGTCGTCTGGGCCGGGGAAAGCACTGTCTACCACCCGTCGAAGGCTTCTAAAAGAAGCTGTTCTCAGAAGATCTGGTAGTCTCTGGCGTAGTCTCTTCAGCGGATGATCAGACCGGAGACTCCCCAGTGTCCGCCGTTTCTCCCCCGCCTGACTGCAGCTCTCGGCTGGGGCAGTCCACCCTTCAATCGGCTGAGTCAGGCTCATCTACGACGGCTACCCCGCTTGGATCCGGTACTCAGCCGGCTAGGCCTCCACGCTTCATAGATGCGGATGGCATTCGACCAGTCATCCCCCCTCTGTTTCCCCCAACAACACTCATTGTTGGTGACTCCATAATCAAACATCTGCGTTTTTTCCAACCCGGTCTCACGGTTTAATGTGGTGCCATCACGAAAATTAATCTATTGAAGTGTGCAGCCATTACGATTTTGGCCTTTTTTACGTGTAAGGACAACATTTCCTTTCCCTATTCATTTTAATGCAGGAGGCATTCAGAAAACCCGCCGCTTGGAGTGCTAATTGACTGAGCGACAGGGGAGACATTTTCGTGTTGGTTTTAAAAATATATTTCTCACTGTTTGTAAAATTGTGGCATTTGCTGCTAGAAGTGATGGTAAGAGGTCGATTCCTTGTCGTTTGTTTGCAACAAGCTCGTAATTTGAAGGCATATGAGCAGCCCTGATCCATGATCGCAATTCATTTTTGCGCGGCCTAGCCTATATATGATGCCACTTGGTCTCCTTTTCTATGAATGAATAGCCTACTCAGAAAATATAATTTCCCGCTAGACGTAAATAATAAAATGTTAATCCCTTGTTGTTTCTTTGGAATAAACTCGTCATTTTAAGTTCAGCATGCGCAAATGTAACGGGAACACCTTTTGTCATGATGACCCAATATGTGCTCAATTGTCTCCCTTTTAACGAATGAACCCTTAGCCCTTTTATCTTTAAACATAAAGCATATTTATCGCTAAAAATATAATAATACAAGTTTAATTAGTTGTCGTTCGTTTACATTAAGCCTATATTGCGAGCAGCTGATTAAACGTG
>JAODXP020000016.1:3523844-3574701 GCA_027497455.2 Sardinella longiceps | reverse complement strand
TGGCGGCGGCCTTGGCACCTCTTCAGGCGGGGGTTTTAAAGATTATGCCCTACCTCGACGATTGGCTAGTCTGTTCTCCGTCCCGCGAGCAGGTCGTGGCGGATTCGGAGATGGTAGTGTCCCATGTCCAATCTCTAGGCTTCCAGGTCAACTTCAAAAAAGCAACCTGGTTCCAAGGCAGGAGACTGCTTTTTTAGGGCTTTGCCTAAACTCCCTCACGATGAGAGCATCTCTCACTTCCCAGAGAATTGCTGCAATCCAGACAGCTCTCTGTGCTTTTCAGCTGGGCAGGCACATGGAACTGCGATCGTTCCAGAGGATGCTCGGTCTAATTTCTGCGGCAGTAATGGTAGTCCCATTGGGCCTCCTCAGGGCCCGACCATTGCAGTGTTGGCTGAATGCTTTCAACCTCCACCCACAGAGACACAGAGCCAGGAAGCTCAAAGTCACCCGGTCTTGCATGCAAGCTCTACTTCCGTGGCGGGATGTTGGCTTGCTCACACAGGGAGTTCCGCTGGGCATGTTACCTTCCAGGCGGATGCTGGTGTCCACGGATGCCTCCCAGACAGGCTGGGGGGCAGTCTGGGAGGGCCGGATAGTGAGGGGCAGTTGGGAACACCCATGGGACAAGGAACACATCAATGTTCTGGAGCTCCGGGCCATACACCTTGGGCTAATGGCACTCCTTCCTTTCATTCAAGGCAAGCACGTTCTAGTGCGGATGGACAACTGTTCAGCCGTTTATCACATCAATCACCAGGGAGGCACGAGATCCCAACGGTGCCTCAAAGTCGCCAAGCATCTCCTCTTCTGGGCATCCCCGCACTTGGCCTCACTAAAGGCAATTTACATTCCGGGTGTGCTGAATCAAGCGGCGGATCTCCTCTCCAGGTCTGCGCCTCCTCCAGGGGAATGGAGGCTCCATACGGAGGTGGTCAAGAGTTTGTGGGACCGCTTTGGCGTAGCCCAAGTGGATCTCTTCGCATCCAGGGAGACGACCCATTGTCAACTGTGGTTCTCCCTGAGCTCTCCATCCGGCCCGCTCGGGCTGGATGCGTTGTCTCACGAGTGGCCAGAAGGGCTGCTATATGCGTTCCCTCCGATTCCCTTGATCCCACTGGTCCTGAACAGGGTCCATCTGGGAGCATACAGGGTTCTATTGGTGGCCCCACGTTGGCCGGCGAGGCATTGGTTTCCTGCTCTCCTGCAGCTTGTTCATGGCAAACCCTGGCCTCTGCCAGTCAGAGTGGACCTTCTTTCACAAGTGGGGGGTCAAATTTGGCACCCCAATCCAGCTGTCCTGCAGTTGTGGGCCTGGCCCCTTCTCAGTCCCTGCCTCAGGTCCCTGAGCTGAGTGAGGCAGTTCTGGAGACCATAAGCAATGCTAGGGCACCCTCCACTCGAGCAAACTACCAACAGAGGTGGCAGTTATTTTCTTCGTGGTGTCAAGAGCGAGGCTCTGACCCAAAGACATGTCCGGTGGTGCTAGTGTTGCATTTTCTCCAATCTCTTTTGGACACTGGAAGGGCATCAAGCACTTTACGGGTCTATGCTGCTGCTATTTCTGCATTCCATGATCCAGTAGAGGGCCTGTCTATAGGGAAGCACTCGATGGTGTCACAGTTTTTAAAAGGCGCTAAGCGTCTGCGGCCAGGAAGAGTTCTGAGGGCTCCGTCATGGGATCTCCCCTTGGTCTTGAGATCCTTGACCTCAGCCCCGTATGAGCCACTGGATCAATCTGAGCTTAAGTTTTTAACACATAAGACTTTGTTTTTACTGGCTTTGTGCTCTACCAAAAGAGTAAGTGAGCTGCATGCGCTCTCTATGAGTACTGAATGCATGAGATGGAGACCAGAGGACACGGCTGTGTCGCTTTGGCCAAATCCGTTTTTTCTCCCTAAGGTGCTAACCCCTCAGTCGGTTAACAGTGCTATAGAGCTGGAGGCTTTTCGTCCAGAGCCAGCTTGTCAAACAGGGGTGGCCCTCCATACACTGTGCCCTGTGAGGGCCTTGCGGGCCTATCTTGAGCGTACACGGTCGCTGAGGCATGCCCACACTCAGCTCTTTGTGTGCTATGGAGACGAGAAATTGGGTCACCCAGTCTCAAAGCAGCGTTTGTCCCACTGGTTGGTGGATACTATTGCCCAGGCCTATACTGGGCAGGGGTTCCCAGTCCCTAAGGGCATTGTGGCTCACTCCACACGCAGCATGGCCACTTCATGGGCAGCATTGAAGGGGGTCGCTCTTGGTGACATTTGTGCAGCAGCGTCCTGGAGCACACCATGTACTTTTACCCGATTTTATAGACTCAATGTGCCCTCTGCCACTGTTGGTACCACGGTTCTTATGACTGCTGCCAGACAAACTAGTGAAGGGGGTCCATCTGTCCCTCGCGACACTTCTGGTACTAGTCATCCAAAGTGTTAAGACCGTGGTGACGGTCAGAAGTGAGGTCGAAATAGATCGTAAGTTACGACCGTAACTATGGATCTATGAGACCGAACGATGACCGTCACCCTCCTTTGTCGCTCGGGACGCACCGAAGCGTTCCAGGCAAGGAGGAAGAGGCATGTCCTCCGCATCCAATTTATGCAGGAAGACCTGCCTCCGGTGAGTCATGTGTGACAATGTTGACATTAGGGTCTCGCGACAAGTAGTTGATGATGGCATCATCCAAAGTGTTAAGACCGTGGTGACGGTCATCGTTCGGTCTCATAGATCCATAGTTACGGTCGTAACTTACGTTGTGTGTGCGCACCAGCAAGATGTTTGTTTTTTCAATGGTTATTTTAAATCAGACCTCTAGAGGGTGACATTGTTAAAAACACTATCAAATCGAAAATGGGTCCCGTGTGTAAAACGTAAGTTACGACCGTAACTATGGATCTATGAGACCGAACGATGACCGTCACCCTCCTTTGTCGCTCGGGACGCACCGAAGCGTTCCAGGCAAGGAGGAAGAGGCATGTCCTCCGTATCCATTTTATGCAGGAGACCTGCCTCCGGTAAGTCATGTGTGACAATGTTGACATTAGGGTCTCGCGACAGGTAGTTGATGATGCCATCATCAGCACCTATCTTATGCCATCATCAGCACCTATCTTGTGCCATCTTCAGACAGGCTTCTCATATATTTAAAAAACACCCAGAAACATCCATCCATAATCACATAAATCACACACACAAATTGACTCATTTCCTGAAAGGATCAAAGTACTATTCCCAGTCAGCCTGATGCATCAAACACTTTTACATCGTTTAACTTTGTGCAAACACCTAAAACGCATCCATTATACATTCTCTCCACAGTGGTACTTACTGCTTCAACCAATCACTACTCTTTGGTTGTGACGTATGTTTCATTCTGAAACACACAATTTGAGTTCATCGTTATCGCTCTGTCCTCTACTCTCTCTGTGGGCTGATTGGTCTGGGCAGCTCAGAGACAAACCAGAGTGCAGACCAAAGTCTACTAACAGATCCCTGACTAGTGCTGGAGCTAAATGTGTAAATGAGTGGAGACACTAGGGGGCGCTATTCTGGATAACTCCTGTTCCAGTGGCTTATCTGCAAAACCAGGGGCGTATTTCACAAAACCAGAGTAAGTAGATCCAAGATAAGTGACGAAGACGGGGCTTGACCAAGCCTCTTCTAGGTAAACAAGCTCAAAACGTTTCATGAACGTCAAGCACGGATGAATTGAGGCGTCTAGGTCAAGCCGGGTCTAAGTAATTCTGCATGCACGCGCGTGCTCGTTTTTCAACAAACTCACTCGTGGTGCGAATTTGCAACACGAGTGTAATATAATAGTTTGCGTGAAGAAAACAAGTGTAATTGCCTGACGCTTACAAGGAAGCAAAACTATTTATACTAAAGACGGGAAATTCAATAGCATTTGCAAACTTTAGAGAGAAGGCGTGGCAGACAGCTCACTGCACAAATACGTATGCTCCCACCTGTGATTGCGTCCTCATCTTGCAACGCGACATAGTTTGTTTCTTTTAAAAGCACGCCACTGAAACAATAAAACTTTACATCGTCTTTCTCAACGAATATATGGCAGATATTTTAGCCAATATGTCCCACATTTCTACTTTGGCAGCTTTCTTCTTATCATATGAATATAAACAATAAGGAAGCAATGTTTAACATGATAAATAATTATTGTAAAATATAATAATTGTAAAACGAACTGCCATTTTGCAAAATGGTAATTTTCTGACATCTTTTCGAGTTAATACAATGGTGAAAAGTTTACAGATTATAGAATCCTTCTAACACGTGAGGGTCTGTTTGGAGTGACAACTGAGTGAACCAATAAGATACCAGAATTATCATCAGAATAAACTAAGCCTGGCACTTAGCCTGGTCAGGAGCAGGCTAGCTTCCAAGTATAAATTCCCATAGTAACTTATATGTGATCTCTTCTGTGAAACCAAGTCAAGGCTATGTTCATCCAGGACAGGGGTCGGCAACCCAAAATGTTCAAAGAGCCATATTGGCCCAAAAAAAACAAAAACCATACCTGTCTGGAGCCGCAAAAATCTAAAAGCCTTATATAAGGCAACATAGACTGTCAATAGGCTACATAAGTTGTATGTCTACTATTAAAATGGCTAAGTAGGCTACAAATACAAAATGAACATTCATGATTAAATGTTTATTTTCCCTGCAGCGCATCCTTGAGAGAATTACGCACCACACTGATGTAGTCTACGATAGGCCTATTGCTGCTTCAAGTTTAGCCTAACTTCCATTACAATATTAATGTGTTGGGTTTTGTTGCACTGGTTTTACGTCTCCAGAACAAAAAAGTGCATAGCCTCATGCTATTTTCAGCCCGCTTGGAAATTAAATGTTCTCTTCAACGTCAATAACAATAGAACTCACTGTTGTTCAATAACAATCAACAGAGAACAAAAAACAGCAGCCTGTGTCGTTAAAACGCAGCTTGCAATTATAAAAAATAAAACGGCTGTCTTTTGAAAAGGTAAGTCAAATGCCAAGTTAAGTAGCCTATGTCAGTGCAAATGAGAAAAATAAATAAAACTTTTAATTCTCTCCCTTACTCAGCGTCAGACATTAAATAAATTATAATTGCAAAGGAGTAACGCAGCTTGCAATTAAGAAGCAGCTGGCTTAAATATTCAGCAGTCAGTCGAAATTAACAAAATTAAAATGACAGATAAACTTCGATTTTTGTGCATTATCGTCTTCTCATAAGTTCGCAAATGCCACAAGTCTGTGCAACTGTCAAACGCAGCAGCATCCTTCTCTTCCCCCCTCAGCTACAGGCACGTAGGCTATCATCGGACCTTGCACCTTGCAAATAATCACTGTTGAGTGTGTGATTGTGATGGGCGTCTTTGAACTCTCTCAGGGATGAGAAGTGGGAGAGCGTGCCTCGCTCTATCCCTGACTGTCAGCTTGCGCTCGAATGATAAAACGGTTTCCAGCATTTGAAGCGCAAATTTCTTAAATATCAAATACAATGAAATATATTTACAACTACATAGGCTACATTCTTACAGCATAAGAATGTTTGTGTCATGTTTACCCCCTAAGAAACCATAGGCTATTATTTTTCCATTTACACACATTTTTGCAAAACCTCCATTGAGCAACTAAGGGGGTGCTAAAGAGCCGCGTGCGGCTCAAGAGCCGCGGGTTGCCGACCCCTGATCCAGGATAACCCATTAAGCCTGTCTAAATCCCCTATCTTGGTTTTGTGAAATACCCCCCAGCACTTAAAGCCCCAATGTGTAGCCTTCGAGATAAATTAAGCGTAACGCAACGCAAATTACGTATTACAGCTACGGAAGCCTGCATGCGGATGTCGGTCTATTGTCAGTCTATAGCAAAAACGCGAACAATATGACCACTTTCAGCTTCCGTATTCCAAGATGGCGACAATACATGGACAGTCAACCCAAGTTAATGTGCGTGGAAATGTGAAATTTCAATACAATACGGACATTCGGAATTGATAGTGTTGGTTAATATTTATGAGAAAGGACAAGCTTGTCAACTAGTAAAGCATATTTTGATAATTGATATTGAACAGTAGAAATGTTACACATTGTACCTTTAAAACAGTGATTATGTCTCCTCTTCAGGCAACTCTTATGTCCCTCTTTGCTTGCCGTCATGGACGAGGGATGTGTGTAAAATAGGTAATTACAGTCACATCATGTCACGGTACTGTGCGTCACTGGCTCTCTGTGTGGAGGCAGGCATGGTGACTAGTCTTGACAGGAAACAAACTGTAACCTACAGTATGTAGGACAAACAAACACACAGGTAAAAACAGTCATAAAGTTACGGTAGGTAGTGTATTAACACTGAACTTCAAAGCTTCAGAGCCCTGGAAGAAGACACAGACTCCTGGATTTGTTCAAGCAGATAACATAGAAAGGGTTGCCAACACTAACAAAAAAAAAAAACCCTGAATGAGTTTGCTGGGGTGTGTTCGGTCTTTCCTGGCCCTTGGTGCTTGTGGCTCAAACATGACATGTGGCTTTTGATGACAGCAAGCTGGAATTGAAAATCAAAGTCAAAGTCAGTTTTATTGTGATTGCTTTCACATGTACCAGACATACAAAAGGAATTGTGTTTCTCTCCATCCCCACGGTGACCAAAAGACATTTCTGACATTCAGGTAGACAAGACATACAGTATACTCCATACTACATTCAGGTAAACAAACAATAAATAAATAATTAATTAAATAAAATAAATAAGTAAGCAAGTGGTTGCATGGTAGGTGGAGACCAAAAAAATATATGTCTATACTGTACATACAAAAAAAAAGCACAGTGTGTAAAATGACTGTGAATGGAAAAGTGCAGACAGTCAAATCCTGAGATTCTAAAAATAGTGCAATTAGTCAGATAATGCAGTTTAGGTATTTCTGTTGTATCTAAGTGTGCAAGTGGCATGCTAGTGCAGTAATGGGCAAGTAATGTAATAGCAGCATGATGGTGAAAGGAAATCTTTTGTGTTAGTTCAAGGTTAAAGTTCAGGGTGTCGTACAGGCCTAGCTGGGATTTGAGGAGAGTTTGTTCAACATCCTGACAGCTTGATGTATGAAGCTGTTGTTGAGTCTGGTGGTGTGGGAGGACCAGGGCCGTTTCAAGGTACTTAGGGGCCCCAAGCAAACAGGACATGGGGGCCCTTCACTCCCTGTAAATACTTACATGAACCACATTGTTATAATTTTCAAACATCATCAATATAATTATTTGTATTGCACAGTTGTCTAATTCCAGGTTAAAGTCATTGTTTGTTGAAAAACACCACCAACATAACTGCTAAAATGATTAAACAGTCAATCTTGGGGGGCCCTTTCAGCCTGGGGCCCCAGGCAATTGCCTGGTTTGCCTGCCTTGTTGCAACGGCCCTGGGGAGGACAGGATTCTCTATCTCTTCCCAGAGGGCAGGAGGTCGAACAAATTGTGAGTGTGATGACTTGCTTTGCTCACAATTCTCATCACCTTGCGGGTGAGAAAGGTAGCGTAGATGAGAGGACTAAGCAAGTCTACAATAAAAAATCAACTTAACCAATCTAGCTGGAAGTAAGTGTAGCCATCAACAGCCAAAGGAATTCAATCAAATGAATTCCACTCCCACAGAGGTTTAATCATTAACTTGTGTGTGTTAAGACAAGCGCAAGAGTCTGGTTGAGAAGCTTGAACACTGAACCTGTGCATGTTAAGGCCCTGACTGTGATCTGTGTCTGTTTCAGGAAGACACAATGGGGGCACAGATAGAGGTAAGAGATATCTGGAGCACTTTTGTGAGAGAGATGTACGTGTGTGTGTGTGTGTGTGTGTGTGCGTGTGTGTGTGTGGTTTGCACCAACCCAATCAATAGGGCTTATTACTGATTGTACATTGATTCAGTCATTTCTGTTGCCTGCAGGGGCGCCTGCAGGATTGAACTGTAGGGTACGCACAAATAAATGGAAAAATGGAGACACCTGGTTCTCACATTCGCATAGGAGAGTTCATTTGGGTTTGTGAGCAGCCTATCCTGTTGAAGGTAGAGGACATCATGCATGCATCAAGTAGGTCTAAGCGCTTTGATGCTGTTGGTTTGAAATGTAGGCAAGCGAAGATTTCGCACAACCCAGGAAATTGTTTGTGATATTGTCGGGTTGGATTAACAATATTATGAATGAAGTATTCTTATTTTGAAGGAATTACTGGCGTGGTTTAGACTTCACCAACTTCTTGCACTATAGCTGCCCGGTGTAGGGACAGGGCCTCTCCCCCTGCCCTCTCCCCACTGGCGCGCGAAATGAAGGGTGCCCACTACTTTACTATTATAATGCATAGCCCTGAGTGATATCAGCGTGGCATGGGCACTCGCCAAAAATGATAGGCTCTACCGCTTTTCTCGAGCTTTCAAACAAAAGAAAATAGGCGAATAGCGGTTACATGCCGCCATTCCGACATACCGCCACTCCGACATTAACGTCTAATTGTCTGAGTGGCGGTATTTTCAATTATAGCAAACGTCCCTGCACTCCAACATTTTTTGTTTCTTAGTCGGAGTGGCGGCATGTTTGCTACTTTTCAACATACCGCCATTCCGACCTGAGGCAGCCTTGCCTTGAATTATGATGAGGAGGCCATGGTCCGGGCCTCTGCCATTGAAAGCCAAAAAACTCTTACTTTGTAGCACAAGGCCTATTCAATTGGATTTAAAAAATAAAGATTAAAACGTCTCATCGTGGTAAAGTGCATTGTTAGTTATCTTAAGCCTTGCCAGTCCCAATTGCCTGGTTTTCTGCGTGTGAGAGCAATACATGCATGCAGTTAAATGGATGAAACGTCGGGTGGCCGCCCGCCGTGATGGAGAAAGCTGCCGCTTTTAAACAGAGTAGCCTAAATCAACACAAAAACAAACAACCAAGTCCTTGAAGTTCAATGCACTATTATCCCCAAAATCAAATTTTAAGGATATCCTGTCTGATCGCGGTAGCATAGATTATCGATTGATTAGCCTACCAAACGTAAAGGAAAAGTTGAGTAGGCATGAGAGATTTTGAGGAAAAGACGTCTCCAGCTTTTTCCTTGCGCGTTATTGGACATAGCCTAAACTTTACCACTTGCTTACTTGCAGACCACCACTGGAGCCTATGATGTTAACAAAGGATTACAGAAGAAATAAATAGGATAGCCTATAATATTCATTCAACTGTCCAATCTCATGCAGGCTATCCAAATCTGCTTTCTGCATAAAGCAGCCCCAGATATGTGGTGTGAAACTCCGCATGTTGTCTTAAGTAGCATGTGTGGTCCTAAACAAATAGAAAATATATTTTATTTTAAAGTAATCAAAGAAAGACGACTAAAGTCCTAAACTAGGATGTGAGTGACAGGCTTGCCCACGACTTTCATTCTCCATCAGTAGACTCGGCGTAGCCTGTGCCAGGCTCGGATAACCCCGGTCCAAAACCTCTGGATGTAACCGTATTATAAAGGGGCAATATAGGGCTACTAATGGGCTGCTGAATTGTTGCATTTGCAAAAAAAGAAATTGACACCGGCCCAAAAATGGACCGGCTCATCAGATCGCACAGATTACAAGCCCGAGCCTGCTTCCACACATGAGAGGATAGCCTATATCCACGACAAACCTAACAAACATTAACACACACTTCCAGCATTGGAACACAGCAATCTTGTGAGATGAGGGAGAATGCCCGCCCAGTATGTAGCCTAGGTAAAAGTTGTGGCAACCTTAGGCGAGTGAGGCTATAGCTCAGGCAAAAGCAGATGGGAGGGGGCTTATGTCAGAGCGGGCGTAGCCTATTTCCCCCATCGTTTAAAATAAGCCAACAAAAGATTATGCCCCCAAATACGGACGTTCAGTATGCTGTCGGAATGGCGGTATGTCTGAATGGCGGTATGAAAAATGTTTGAATGGTTGATGTCGTAATGGAGGGATGTCTGAGTGGAGAGATGTCGGAGTGGGGGTATGTTGGAATGGAAGGCCGTCCCCGCGAATAGCCTACATGAAAACATTAATCACAAATAGAGTAGACTA
This sequence comes from Sardinella longiceps, assembly GCA_027497455.2. Lineage (NCBI taxonomy): Eukaryota > Metazoa > Chordata > Actinopteri > Clupeiformes > Clupeidae > Sardinella > Sardinella longiceps. The sequence goes on along the minus strand of JAODXP020000016.1, from coordinate 3,564,648 downwards.
GAGCGAAATCGCATCATGTCGTCGATAAATAGACTACGGACATGCAAGCCTGTTAACTCCTAAAAATAAATTTGCCTATTGACACATTTAAAACATTTCAGTAGGCTACTTCAGACAAATCTCATGACAAATGACAAATCTCTCCGCCCGATTCTCGCTTGCGCGTCTCTCTCTCTCTCTCTCTCTCTCTCTCTCTCTCTCTCTCTCTCTCTCTCTCTCTCTCTCTCTCTCTCTCCGAAGGTACGCACAGTGCGCACACGCCTGGAGGCGCCACTGGTTGCGTGTACGAGTACTGTAGTAGCACACAGGTAGACCCCAAACACACACACACACACACACAGACACGTATGCAAACACAGCCTTCGGGTGCGCAGCCCTCAACGGCGCAAGAGCAGGACGCTGCCCAAATAACTCCCAGACAGATCGCCTTTGTAGCTCCACAGCTCACCTTAGACCAGGGGTCGGCAACCCGCGGCTCTTTAGCACCCCCTTAGTTGCTCAATGGAGGTTTTGCAAAAATGTGTGTAAATGGAAAAATAATAGCCTATGGTTTCTTAGGGGGTAAACATGACACAAACATTCTTATGCTGTAAGAATGTAGCCTATGTAGTTGTAAATATATTTCATTGTATTTGATATTTAAGAAATTTGCGCTTCAAATGCTGGAAACCGTTTTATCATTCGAGCGCAAGCTGACAGTCAGGGATAGAGCGAGGCACGCTCTCCCACTTCTCATCCCTGAGAGAGTTCAAAGACGCCCATCACAATCACACACTCAACAGTGATTATTTGCAAGGTGCAAGGTCCGATGATAGCCTACGTGCCTGTAGCTGAGGGGGGAAGAGAAGGATGCTGCTGCGTTTGACAGTTGCACAGACTTGTGGTATTTGCGAACTTATGAGAAGACGATAATGCACAAAAATCGAAGTTTATCTGTCATTTTAATTTTGTTAATTTCGACTGACTGCTGAATATTTAAACCAGCTGCTTCTTAATTGCAAGCTGCGTTACTCCTTTGCGATTATAATTTATTTAATGTCTGACGCTGAGTAAGGGAGAGAATTAAAAGTTTTATTTATTTTTCTCATTTGCACTGACATAGGCTACTTAACTTGGCATTTGACTTACCTTTTCAAAAGACAGCCGTTTTATTTTTTATAATTGCAAGCTGCGTTTTAACGACACAGGCTGCTGTTTTTTGTTCTCTGTTGATTGTTATTGAACAACAGTGAGTTCTATTGTTATTGACGTTGAAGAGAACATTTAATTTCCAAACGGGCTGAAAATAGCATGAGGCTATGCACTTTTTTGTTCTGGAGACGTAAAACCAGTGCAACAAAACCCAACACATTAATATTGTAATGGAAGTTAGGCTAAACTTGAAGCAGCAATAGGCCTATCGTAGGCTACATCAGTAGTCACGTGGTGCGTAATTCTCTCAAGGATGCGCTGCAGGGAAAATAAACATTTAATCATGAATGTTCATTTTGTATTTGTAGCCTACTTAGCCATTTTAATAGTAGACATACAACTTATGTAGCCTATTGACAGTCTATGTTGCCTTATATAAGGCTTTTAGATTTTTGCGGCTCCAGACAGGTATGGTTTTTGTTTTTTTGGGCCAATATGGCTCTTTGAACATTTTGGGTTGCCGACCCCTGCCTTAGACTAATTTTCACAGCCCTGGATTTGCCGCTCTGTTTTTGCAGCACCACAGCTCTGTGACTCATTAGCAAACACATCTTTTTGGAGTGCAACTTTGGAACTGGACACTAAATAAAGAAAATAGGCCTACAAACGAATCCAAACTTCTCAAAACTTCTGAGAACAATTAGCCTGGCTTTTTGTGACCACGTCTAAAAATGAACAGTGGTCTGGCAAAGCTAGCATTGGCAGGGAATCCCGAGGCGGGAATAATCTAAAGGTTTATCAAATGCTAATAAACTTCTGTCAATGTTATTGGACAGAGCTACAGAGCTGGACGTAATCATTGTAAGCTCATCTTCTTCAGCCTGCTAGTTTTTCATTGGGTCCTGAATTTTCTGGGCTCGAGACTTGCCTCTTTGGCCATACTGACTAGATTGCGCAATTTCATGTAACGTGGAATTGAGCGTGAAAGTGAAAAGAAAATGTAAAAAATGAAAGGAAGGGGTCTAAAGAAAGGTCGGAGCCACAGTGTGGGCTGCCATCACCATAGCAACACTCTCAAAGCTGGGCCTGTGTGTGTGTGAGTGGTCTGGTATGAAAGCTTCATTATCAGACTTGTATGATAAAGCATCATATATGAGTGGTTCGCTGAAAGGGAAACACCCTTAGACCACAAGCAATGCAGGCAACTCGGGCGACGGAAGTAATTGACTTTGTATGGAGACAAGAGACTTTGGCGACAAAAGTGGCACACTGTAAAAAGTAATTTTACACTCAGTAAATAATTTTACACTCAGTTGAGACATGAACAAATGAAAATGAGTAGAAGAGATCAACACCATGAAGTCACTGTACTTGATATTCTATGAGCTATCTTGCTCTGAAAAAAGCCTTGGGCATTTGATGTCAATTTGATTGCAAGATATTTGATGTCCCAGAATACCACAGACCCACATATTGAAATAAATATTAAGTGTAAAGTTAAACTTTGGTTAATCTTATGTAATGAGCTATGATGCGGTTCGGTAACTATCAATTAGAATATCAATTTCCCAGTGTGACCCCTGTAGAGAAGCAGGATTGCACGTTGGAATGCTAACATCATCGGCAACTAGTCCCTTTTGCCCCTTGTGCCATGCGATATTTCTTGGGACTGTCCGGCAACTCTTGGAGATTTATTGCCTGCAATCTGAATGTACAGTTAGTGTGTTGTGTGTGAAAATGTACAGTGTGTATGTCAGTGTGCAGGTGTGCGTATGAAAGAGAGTATATAGGCCTAGAAGTGTGTGTGAGTGTGTGAGAGAGAGTCATTCTGCTCTGTTTCCCCCTTCAGATTTTAAACCGGTCACTCCTGATGATGTTGGGTGGTGTGATGATGGTGCTGATGTCACACTGCCCTGTCTCCTGTCTCCCGAAACCAGTGCTGTTGCCATGGAGATCAGGTGGTTTATGGGGACAGACTGTATCTACCTGTATAAGGGGGTTTCACACTGAACACGCTTTTCCGCTTGTAAAACGCGAGTATTCTGAAAAGTGAGTGACAAAAACATGCGAGGTTGAAAATGATAAATGTACGTCTTGTTGCTATGACAGCTAGATTTGGCTAAACCGCTAACTCCCCGACTTAGCTATGACTGGCAGCTAGGCAACTGGCCCATTGTTGAAGAAAACGCGACCTCAAAAGTTAAACTATTTTCAACTTTGAGCGCTTGCGTTTTTTAGTCGCTTGCGTTTTTACTTGCGCTTTTTTTACGCGAGGCGCGTAGCAACGGTCAAGTCGCATCGTTCCATAGGGAAACAATTGAAATCGAGCGCCTGGAGGTGAAAAAAGCGTGTCAGTGTGAACGGGCTCTAAGAGTGGTCATGTGATAGAGGGGAGGGGCTATGAGGGCAGAGTGAGTGTGGACACCCAGGAGCTGCAGAGAGGAGGCGTGTCTCTCAGGCTGAGGGGGTTCAGATGGGAAGATGAAGGACTTTACACCTGCCAGGTCATCAGTGGAGACAACATGGAGGAGGGAAGAGTGGCGTTGATGATCAAAGGTGAGTCTGTTTGTTTCCCTGAGGTGAAGAGTTCAGTGCTGCCATTCATGTCACTAAAGCTGAGTTACTCCCATCATCTCACCACCTTAGAGCCTGATTTTAAGTGTTGAAATGTGTTGGCTTACTTTTAATTGCTTTTGTTGCTCAAATGTGCTTAAAATGAATAATTTAGACTATGATTTTACAGCCTTACTGTGCACACACACACACACACACACACACACACACACACACACACACACACACAGTTCACACACACATAAGCACTCACATAGACACACACACATTGACTGTATTGTAGTGTTGATATTGTATGTCCTCATGTAATGTGTGAGTTGGTCCTCATTAATGATCTCATCTCTGCTTCTGGTTTCTTTAGGTCGCATACGTAAGTACCAGAGAGGAGTTGGTGTGTTTGGTTTTCTTTAAGTGGGAGGGTCTCATCATGGTAATCAGGCCTGGGAAGATGATGTGTTACTGACAGTCTGCAGTGGACTCACACAACCATCATGGAACATACACACACACACACACACACACACACACACACACACACACACACACAATGTAGACACTGTTTTAAGTTATAATTAAGTTATAAGCAGATGAGAGTAGGACATGCAGCCATGTGAGGATTGGGCCTCTCGTCCTCTAGATGTTGAATAGTGGTATTGAAGCTGTAATCAAGCGCAAATCACCTGTGTGAGTCATAACTAAAATAAGGTAATTGCAGCTATAACTTGGGAGGACAAAACATGGCGCCCAACGGAGGCTTAGGGTACCCTGACGTAACCTTATTTTATAAAATCATAAATCAATATTATATATAAGGGAATAATTCACAGTTCATCTAGATCATTCAATCGCAGGTCAGTCAGCTTCTAAACTCACTTTAACGGTAGTTGCATCATTTGGCATATCAGTTTCAGGTTTAACTTGACCTTCAGTAATTGGGACTAATAAGTGAGATAAGAAGTCAAAGGAATTCGCTTTGGCTGTAGTTTGGGAAATTAACTGAGACAGCTTGTGGTGCCTGAGCAAGGCTTAATTGGTTTCTCAAGAGGCGGCACTTATGCCTAGAGAGTGACACGAGATTTGCGGTACTTCTGAGATTTCAACATACTCTACAATACAGCTTTAAAGTACACATAAACACACACACAAAATGGCTTTACTGTACAAACACACACACACATTGTGACTGTCTGCTGGTATTGTATGTCCTCATCATGAGTTTTATCTCATTGGTCCTCATTAATGATCTCCTCTCTGCTTCTGGTTTCTTTCTAGGTTTGAGAGGTAAGTACCACACACTGAATACAGCCTTATGGTATACATACAGACACACACTGTGACTGTATTGTCAGTGTTGATATTGTAAGTGCTCATGTAATGTGAGTTTGTCTCTTTCTGTTTTGTTTTTTTTAGTTCCTGCTGCATTAGGTAAGTACCAGAGAGGAGTTGGTGTGTTTGGGTTTCTTTAGGATGGAGGGGGTCATCATGGTCAACAGGCCTGCAGTGGACTCACACTCGTTATGGAACACACACACTCGCCTTGCAGCTCATGCATCACCACACACATGTGCTCGCCCAGACACACACTAACTCTCTCACAGTGAGCTCACATATGGAACACAAACACACACACACACACACACATCATGCAGCTCTACTATCATTTATGAAAGAGTGCGTTGTCCACATAACATGTGTTTGTTTGTCCACACACATAGTGAAGATCGTTCTAGTGTGCTTTTGTCTCCATCAGGCCACCCTGAATGATGATGGTTACAGTATGCTCCTGCTAGCATGTGGACTCACATCACACCACGACTAAACTAAGGGCAGTACATGCTTTTAGTCTTTGAACATGCATACATACATACATACATACATGAATTTCATACATAGAAGCATATAACCTGGTCTGTCTGACATCAGTTGGTTTCATTTTTCTGCTATAGCTGTTTTCCAATAATGATCTATCCTCTGCTTCCGTCTCCTCAGAGAAGGAACGTTTGGAGAATGAAGGTAAGTTGGATTCTTCAAAACACAGAGAATCTAATATAGTCACACACACACACACACACACCCACAGGAGAATAAACTGTGTATAGTGTAGTGTGTGTATGTGTGTGCTGTGTGTGTGTGTGTGTGTGTGTGTGTGTGTGTGTGTGTGTGTGTGTGTGTGTGTGTGTGTGTGTAAGTGTGCTTGTTTTTGGATCTGTTGCTCATGTGTTGCTACTCCGGTATTACAGTGAAGCAGGAGATCACAGCTGAAGAGAGGAAGAAAATGGAGGACTCTGTCCAGTCTGTGGGTGAGTGAGAGATGATAGGCTTTTCGCATATGTGTTCTATTTAGCCCCACCGGGCAAGGCGGCCTTCGGCCAAGCCTTCTACAGTGGGGCGCTATCAAAAAATAAGCCCCAGTGTGTTCCAATCCGCGCATTTAGCGAGGGCACTTCAGTAGAGTGCACTATGAGCATGAATTTTGGCAGATAAGGGCTGTCCCACATGGAGCACTTCGTGATGCACTTTCCGGACGTTACGATCGCGACGTTATCAACAGTGTTGTGTTGAAGGTTACCATTTCCACAAGCTTCGTAGCATAACTTAGCCCAAACTAGCTACTATAGCTAAACTTGCTGTTAGCGATAGCTATCTTAGAATACGAAAGGTAAATACCGGAAAAGTTGAAAAGTTGCCGGTTGTCATACCTCTTCCGTTACGTTACCAAGATGGCGTCGATAAAGTGCGAGAAGTGTCCATCATACCACACTTTGGATTTTGACCGTTAGGAGTGCACCATCCGGGTACTTGCGGTGCACTTCATTTCGCTGCTTTTGAATTGGAACAGTCCTACACACTCAAACGAAGCACATGAAGTGCTGAAGTGTGTGAATTGGAACAGACTGCCAGCGTTTGTGTTGTGTACGGTACCTCTATGTATAAATTCAGGGTAAAAGCAAAGTTACCATATCTACATTTACATGACTAGACAACTAACAATATGAAATACAGCAGTGGATAAGGGCGAACACATGGGATATGACGTTAAAATTTGCTAGAGGAACAATACATCTGAAGCCGACGTTTTGGCTGATGATTATGAAGAAGGGAGGAGAATACGGCTTAATACCCAATTTTTTATAAGGATGCTAATATCTATAAGGACTTTCGTTTCACTATCAGCCACTGTTAAGGCTACATCAAGTAAGTTAATTTAACATTACATAAACATCAACAAAAACAACTAGTAGACTACAGAAGATTGACTTTATCAATGACAACTTGTTTAACAAACAAAAGTGCAAGAGCTTAAAAAAAAGAAATACAGTAAGTTATGTGGAGCATTTGTTACTAGACTAAACATGAAGCTGTGGTTAATGGATAGCTCGGGAGTGAATTCAAGCATAGCCTTGTTGAAGGAGCATGCTAAATGCACCAGATAGCGAGTGGAACAAAATTTGGAACAACATCGACCGAACACGAACGCAGAAGCGAACAAACACTTTACACTCAATCAATGGAAAGTGATTATTCGAAACCGAAAGTAAGATCTGAACTGCCGATGACTCAATGTAACGTCAGGGTTAGCTTTATGCTGTTCGAAATTCTTTCATTCCATGCTAAATATATTGCTCTGGAGCTATCCTTTAAGAAAGAGGGAGTACAGTTAAAGTTAAATTTAGTAAAAGGCTGCATCAAGCAGTTCTTTAGGCAAGTTTATGAGTTTTATGTTTTATTTAGGCATAAATGCATAGGCATTTATATGTTACAGTTGCCTACTACGTCTGATGTACATTGGATGTTGTAATGTCTTTTGTGTTTGCCAAAAGTACAAAATCCCTAGCCTGACATGCCAGACTATATCATAAGAATGTATAGTCTGGAGACTACTGATAGACTGTGCCTCAATGGAGGGGCGGGTGCTTGCGTTGTCTTTCAAACTGCCTCTCCACGTAATAGGCTAGCGTTCCGGCCAGTGGTACCAGCTGGTATATCAAACTTTTCCTATAGCCCGTCGGTAACATGGCAAAAACATCTTTTTTCAGAACGAAAGACTTAAGTGCACTTTCTTGTTCCACTTTCAAAGAAAATGACAAGTGCAATTCCTCCAAAACTAAAGCTAACATTAATATTTTCAGCCCCCCCGTACTGGTGGAAATTAATAGATGAGTCACTGGAGAAAACCAAACAACTAGAAGACAACATGAAGACACTACAGGCAGCAAATAAAGAACTGGAGAATTTGAAACAAGAACTAGAGAAGAAGAAGAAAGAAATGGAGGAAACCACACAACAACTAGTGAGTGAAGTGGAGAAGAGAGATGGACAGCTAGAAGAGATGAAAATAACACTAAAGGAGAAAGAAGAACAGATGAGAGAGAAAGACATAGAAATGGAGGAGAAGAACAGAGCGATGGATAAAATGAAACAGCAGCAAGAGAAGGACAGAGAGAATCAGAGGACTCTTGAGGAGAAAGAGAAAGAACTGATGAAAGACAAAGAGAAGGAGGAGAGGGATCTCCTGCATGAGAGAGATAAACAGATAGAAGAGAGAGAGAACAAAATAAAAGAGAGAGAGAAGGTGATAAAGGAGAAAGACAAACAGATAGAAGAGAGAGAGAATAAAATCAAAGAGAGAGACATGAGGATAGAGGAGAAAGATGAACAGATAGTGATGAAAGACAAACTAGTGCAGGACAAGGAGTTTGAGATTAAAGATGGAGAAAAGAATCTAAAGGAGAAAATGAAACTTCTGGAGGAGAACAAAGAGAGACTGATGGAGATGGAGAAGATGATGGAGGACAAGAACAGAGAGATGGAGAAGATCAAACAGCAACTAGAAGAGAGGGATAAACTCCTCCATCATAGAGACACAGAGCTGGAGAAAATAAGTAAACAAGAGAGGGAGAGAGAAAGTCTACTGGAGAAGATGACCAGTGAGCTGGAGACCAGTAAAAGACAACTGGAGTCACTGGGGAAGGAACTGCAGGATAGGAACAGCCAACTACAGGAACAGAGAACCCAACTACAGGACCTGATAACCCAACTACAGGAACAAGAGAGGCAGACTGAGGAGAAAGACAAACAACTGGAATTAGTGAAGAGGAATGAAGGTGAGTACATACAAAAGAACAAATTAATATTTGTGCGTGTGTGTGTGTACAGTATGTGTGTGAGGGGGATTGTGTCTTTATGCCAGTTATTACAATCTAATCTCATTACAATCTAAGAGTAATTATAAAATATCTATAAATATCTTTGCCAAGAGAATGGTTGCTCACGCCCCCTAGAGTTTTCAGCTGGACGTGATAACTCTCATTGGTCATCAGTCCAGATCCTCATCCTGATCATCACCGAAATTGAATGGGTTCCTCCTTGGGCAAGGACAAAAATCTTGCAAAAAAAATCATGCAAATCCGTCTGTTACTTTTGCCGTGAAGTTGCTAAGAAACAGACAGATGGACAAACAGACAAACAAATTCTGGTGAAATCATAACCTCCTTGGTGGAGATAATAATAGCTCTGTAAATGGCTGAAATGGCCCTAATGTACAGTATGGGAATCTAGATAATGTTACTGCTGCATTTAAACTGATCCAGTGTGTGTTTGTGTTGGGCTCCCAGATCCAGATTCTCCTCCCATCAGGAGAAGACGGAGTAAAAATGATCCTCCAAACAGTAAGTGAACAGTGACCTCTCCATTCATGACCCCCCTGGTCTAGTTGAAACATGGACTAGTCCACTATAAGTCATCAGTGCTCTCTGCTCCATTCATGACCCCCCTGGTCTAGTTGAAACATGGACTAGTCCACTGTAAGTCATCAGTGCTCTCTGCTCCATTCATGACCCCCCTGGTCTAGTTGAATCAGTAGTAGTGACCCCCCTGGTCTAGTTGAATATGAGAGATGTGTCACATCAATGTCCTAAGTGACCACCTCTGGGTCCTAGTGTCCCACTGGCTACTCCTAATTCATCTTGAATATCAAACCAGTATGACTAGATCACCTTTCAAACCTGGACTGACATAATATAATGTTCTAAGAGTGATGGAGTTAGATCTAGGACAACTGACTGTACGGGATCCAAATAAGTTTGGTTGCTGTGTTTTCTTGTTGCTCTGTGGTTATTGTTATAATTTTCTAAGAGTGTAAGTAGTTTGCTTGTTGTGTTTGTTGATTGTTGTTCTTTTATAACTGATGCACTTGTCTGTGTTGCAGTGGGTGGGGAGAGTCCTGGTCCAGCCCCCCCAGTGTCTCCTGCTGTGTCTGAGCTGAGGCTGGTGCTGCTGGGGGGGAGTGCAGCTGGGAAGAGGGCAGCAGGAAACACCATCATGGGCACACACACACTCACACACACATCCACAGAGACCCAGCACAGTGAGAGCAGACAGGGGGAGGTGGCTGGGAGATGGGTGACCCTGGTGGAAACTCCAGACTGGTTCTGCAGTGGACTCTCTGAGAAGGACATGAGACAGGACGTGGGGCTTTGTGTCCGTCTGTCTGCCCCAGGACCTCACGCCTTCCTCCTGCAGATTCCAGTGGAGCCGTCTGAAGGGGAGGAGAGGAGGATGCTTGAGAAAATGGAGGATATTTTTGGGGAGGGCTGTTGGAGACACACACTGATCTTCTTCACCCATGCTGAGGGGCTGAGAGAGAGGAGTGTGGAGGAGTTGCTCCAGACAGGGAGCCAGGAGCTCCAGCAGCTGGTAGAGAAATGTGGGAACAGGAGTCACCTTCTCAACGTTAAGGACAAACCTGATGACACTCAGATCACACTAGGGCTGGGCGATATGGCTGAAATCTCTATCACGATATAGGCTCAGTATATTGGTCGATATCGATAATTATTGAATTTTTTTAATGACGTATTTAAATGGGCCCAGGTGCGCAAAACACCTTAAATTTTTTTAAGGTTTATATTTTATTTTTAATATAGAGTTATTACATTAAATGGCAGCACTGTCATGTATAAATATATAGTAAAAAATAGTGTTTGAGCAGGGTTGAATTCTGCTTTAAAGTGGCCTATTATTTTAGGGTTCTTTTAAACTCCTGAAGTAGCCCATTCTCTCCCTTAAATAAAACTAGTAGTCAAAAAAATAATAATTTAAGAGGAGAAGTCTAATGTCTCTCCACACTAAAATATAAGCTGAATAAATAGGCCTACCAATACATAAAGGAAATTAATATTTTAACTAAAATATGTTATGTTATTCATCTATTAAATAGGCCAATCAGAGAGGGGCTTTGTATGGTTTACATTGTTGCCTATGTGGCAACTGTTCTGAAGCAGACCCGTTAGCATAATGTGACTTCAAAACGAAGTTTGTTTTGGTGCACTGGCATGCTTTTCACTTCACACAAGGCTACTTGATAACATGGATAACTTCAATGAGTTTGATTAAGGTAAAATTACAAAATCATTCAGCTTTAATGTGTTCAGTAGGTTGCTGACCATACTAGCTAGTTTGAGCTTTGTCTGTTGTATGTTTACCTTGCTAGCGTTGTGCGCTAACATCGTCAAATCTGTCCCTGCAGCCAGTAACGTCATGTGCACCGTTAGCTGTCAGCTGTCGTCCTTTACAAGTTCATATGTGAACAGTGTTGTTCATCAGGCCTTTCCGACTTTTCAAACAATCTACTCACAGTTATTAATTACGATTGCCCTGCATTACTAAATCAGAACATGAATCAGCTGAAAGTATCTCTGACTAGTTTCAGGCTACATGAAAAGCAAGCCTGAGTTGCAGCAGCTAACTAGTAAACAATCAGTCAGTGCGTGCCCTTTCTGGTAGAGCGCAGTCAATGAGTGCAGCGCGCCTCTTGAAAATGCGGAGCTAGAATCCGCCCGGGGAAAAAAATTCTATCGAAAGTTTAGACGGTGGGCCGAGGGCGTTTTTCGTGTTGTTTTGTAAAAAACATCAGAAGAGTAGACAACTTTTCATCTGTGATATAAACAAATGGTATTAAGCCTAACAAAATTTGTTGGCAGCTCTGGTTTGATCATATATCGTCAAAAACAGTAGGTTTTAATCGTTATTTTCCTCGGGCATATGCAAGGAAATCTATAGGTATAACCCAATCAAATGTCGTCATTTTGAGTCCTTGGAAAAATCAACCAATCGAGTAAGAGTTCAATAGGACCCGCCTCGGAATGTAAACACCAGCTAAGCAGCAATGTCAGAGAACGCTGCAAAATCCCCTTCAGATGGCTTATTTTAGATCATATAACTTCAGATAATAGTTGTTAACCCACTTTTTGTATAAATCTTACCTTGTTCCTGTCTGGGCATGCTGCAGAATATTGACTTTATAAATCCAACGGTGAAATTCTTAATAAGAAACATGTCATCTGCTATAGTGTAGCCTAGCTATCAGCAGCAGAGATTGAAGCAAATCGTAGGCTATCACTTGTAAGTGTAGCGGCTGTACTCTTCTTTGCGTTGTGTGTTAGGCTACATTTCATTAACTCTGTTACATAAGCAAACAGTTGGCTTACAAACAATCGTTGTTACTAAAAATTACAATAAAATTGACGCTGGACCCATTGTCAGAATCTCTTCAACTTCAGGTCTTAGGAGAGGTTCGGTTATCATTACAAGGACAATGTTTCTTCACAATCTTTTCGTTGACCACAGAAAATGTGTATAATATCCTAACATGTTAGTAATGACAGTTTACTATGCTTAACTGCAGTAACACAAACGTTTCAGGCATTATTAGGCTGTAGCTGACTGTAGCCTGTTTCAGTTTTGTAGAGATGAATTGCAGACACCTTCTTGTCAATAAGATATCTTTATATCAATGGAAAAGGCAAATCAGCACATGGGATTAAAAAAATGTAGGCCTACTTTGTAATGACTCTAGTGTCTATTTGCTATAATATCTATCTGTACTATTTTCAATAGCTAATGTTACCTACCCACCTGCACTTTCTGCTCAAAGAAAGAGGTAGCTTTAGCCCTTGACCATCGAAGACTAAAGTTCAAATTTATTTACTTGAATGCTTGTTTAGGCACACGTAATGTAACAAGGTGTTGGCTTGATTGAACAGCAGAACTAGAAAGATTCAGTACATTTATTTGTCACATCATGCGTTCAGGTACAAAGAGCAGTGACATGGAGAAAATATATCTGTCAAAAATAGCTAACTTACATAGTAAGTACGTTGTCATTATACTAAACTGAATGACAATCACCAAGATAACATTACGGACATTAGTTTAAAGTGTACAGGGCATTGTATCGGTGTGTTGTTCGATATATTAAGTTATACTGAAGTCCAAACACATCAGCAGTTAGCAAAACAGTTAGCAATAGCTCTAGCTGTGCTCTATCGTTATGGACATTATGTTGAATAGACCTTGAATAGTTCTGTTCGTTCACGCTAGGTAGGTTAACGGAGACTCTTAATTATAAACACTACACTGTCAAAATAGTAATTTGTTGGTAACATGCATCATTACACACATTATAGTGCAAATTCCGTGATATCCAGCTTGCTTGCCAACCTCTCCCTGTCGAGTCGTCTTCCTACTTCCTCAAACAGTCTCGCACTCTGTCTTTCTCGAGTCTTCATTGGCGTTTCTCAAGCCACGTGAGGCGAATACGATTTTTTGATTGGTATGCAGTACGTGTGGCCCTGATAACGCTTGCCTGCTAAAGTTATAAAACATAAAGTTGATTTTCTCAAATATATGATCGAGTTAAGGCTGCCAACAAGCGGAAATGAGCTTAGAAAAAAATATGTATTGCACATATGAAAAATCAACTACTCTTCTCCAGTTTTGTCCAAAAGTGAAAAAGTAAAGCAGATAGAGGCCTTCGGCCCACCGTCTAGTTCTATCGAGCGCATTTTCTATTGCAATCGAGTGCGTGTCTATCGCGATTCATATCGCTATCGTTTTATCGCCCAGCCCTAGATCACACAGCTGCTAGAGAAGATAGAAGAGATGGAGTCAGGAAACAGAGAGAGATTCTACAGCAGTGAGACCTACCAGGAGGCAGAGAGACAGATCAGAGAGATAGAGAGAAGGATGCAGAGAGAAAGAGAGATGGAGGAGAGGAAACTGAGGGAGGAGCGAGAGAGAAGAGTGGAACTTGATAAAACTATGGAAGAGTCTCTTAAGAAGATTAAGGGAGAGATTCAGCAGCATGAGGGAGAAATTAAAGTATTGAATGAGAGAACAACAGACCTGGAGAGAAAGATAAACAAAGAGAAAGATGAGGAGAATAAGAGAGCGATGGAGAGAGAGTTGCAGAGAGAGACTGCACAGAGAGGGAGCTAGAGAGAAAACTGAGCAGATTGAGAGAAAAGAGAGACAAAGAGAAGAGAGAGATGGAGGAGAGACACAGAGAGGAGTTGGAGGAGATGAGAGAGAGCTATGAGAGAGAGGCCAGGGCTGAAGCAGAGAGAAACCTCATGAAGATCATCCTGCCTGAACTAAAGAGAAATATCAGCATCACCAAGGAGAAGATGGAGAGAGACTTAAACAGACAGATGGAGGAAAATAACAGAAAGATGGAAAAGATGAATAGAGAGATGGAGGAAAAGAACAGACAGATGGAGGAGAAGAATAGAGAGATAGAGGAGAAGAACAAAGAGGTAGAAGGCTTGTCAGAGACTGTCCAGAGACTCAGCCGTTTGGTAGAAGAGGCAGATAGGAGAAGCTCACTTCATCACTGAGAGAGAAGGAGGAAGACTTTACTCCTGTCAGAATAACTGGCTAGTAAAGGAAAGATGTATAAACCATACAGGATTATTCTAAATGTTGGATAGAAACACACAGGGAACACTAAGTAATGTTACTGTAATTTACTGCAATGGATTTGTCCACTGTCAGTCAAGCCAAATGTAGAAATAGTGTTGGCCACATGTATAGAGAGTATGGGAGTGTGATTGGCTTCAGAACATACTGCACTTGTACACTAATATTCAGTTTCAGTATTCAGTATACTAGTGTAAGGCCCTCTTAAAAAATGTAAGTTTAGGCTGAGTCCTTGTATGATAGCCTATATGCTATAATAACTCAGTTTACCATAATGCTTTGTGGTTTACCATTGTTCACATTTTTGTTATGACACTGTACTTGAACACCAATCAGATGTATCTATTCATTGTATTTTTATTTGAATATTACTGTTAGCCAATGATAAGTTGTGAATGTTACATGCCCGCGAAGTCACGAGCTGTATGAACATTCTATCTCCTCACGAGAGTGAAGCTCACGCCAGTCCCGTCTGCGCATGAAGAGAGAGAGGTCACGTTTGTTCTGCTCGTCATCAAGTTTGTTTATACTGTGCGGCATTGGCATATTTTGCTGGTGTTTAGATACAACGTGTACCGGGGACTCCAGCTTCACTCCGCTGAGTGATTTGTAGCTGTTTCTCTTTCTTTTGTTTTTATCATTTTACGTTACTGTTAAGTGCGCGAGATTGCACTGCTCTGCTAGTCGCTGCTAGCTTAGCCTCTCCCGACCTGCTGCCTTCTCCGGACCGTCTGCCCTCCGTGTGCTGAGCCCACCGGAGCGCCTCCGCATCGTCTGTCCCCCGGGATTCGTCTGCCCTCCGTGTGCTGGGCCCACCGGAGCGCCTCCGTCATTCCCGTGCTGTCGGGAGACAGTCAGCTGCTGCCAAGGAGTTGGGGTGAACATCAGCTAGCTAGCCAGTGACAGCTAGCCCTATAAGGAGCCCTCTGCTGCTGGACTGCATCGCCTCTGGTGGATTGTGAGTAACGGACCCACATTTACACTGACACACGCACCCACATCCGTTTTCCTCGCGCCTCCATTGGAAAGCCGGGCATTGCAGCGGTTGCTGCCCTGCCTGCAGCTCAGAGAGCTGCCACCTTATGTGCACCACCGGGCCCCGACAGCGCGCTTTTGTTTATTTTGATACTTTGATGTTTTATCTTTATCCTGTGTATTGAATTGTGTTCTGTTTGATGTGGTATAGCTACTGGGTTGAAATTGTTTCACCCTTTCCTCTACTGTGTGTAGCTACCTGCTGTTTTTACTGCCGGCCTGTTTTTTGGCCATTTAAGTATATCCATTCCTATTCATAGTAGCCTATTGCTTATTAATAAATACAATCATTATTGATTAATTAATTATACCTTTGGTGTATTGGCTGCTTTTATTATTTTGGTTTAGCCTATTTGATTGTGCTGGTATTTAAACACTGCATTCACCACACCTTCTTAGCTGTTATAAATATTCTGAGGAGATACGCAAACACTAGCATTTGAGGTAAGTGTAGTATTTCCCCAGTGGAGGCACCGCGCTACTAAGTTTATTATTCTGTGCAATTATTATTATGCTATCTTGTATATTTATGGTATCAGGAATTCCAGCCTAGTTCACCCTTCCACCGCTGAGAGCCTAGGATCCTGTTGCGCCTTTTATCTTGTTTAGTGTAGCCTAACTCTGTAGTAGCATTTATGTGCTGGGTTGTATAGAACCCGTTAGAAAGGGGTTACATTTTGGAGGCGACCGCTGGGATTTTCCTGTAACCAGTACAAGTGAATAGCTGTGTTTGATTAGTGTTTGTTGTGTGTAGTTTTTGCCGCTTTGCTGTGTAGCCTTTAACATGGACCTTAGCCAGGTTGTTGAATGGAGCAGTAATGAGAATGTTGAGCTGACTCAAGCGCTTTTACTTAGCAGAGTGCCACTGGAGGCAACTGATGAGTTGGTTAACCGGGTGCTTGGTACAGTGAAGTCCTTAGGTCGTACTCGGATACGTGGTCGCCGTAGTGACAAGACTGGTAGGCACCTGTACATTTTAGTTGAGTCCTCTGCTGAGTTAGATCCGAGCTCTGTTCCTCCTGAAGTGGGAATTTTAGGTGAGGCTGGTCCGTGGCCTATGTGTGTAGTGAATAGTTTGCTGTCTGCTCATTCTGTGCCTAAAGAGGATGATTTTGAAGCCAAGCTATTGGCATTGATGCAGAAGGAGGGTAAGTCCATGGGTGACATAAAGGCGGCTGTTCTGGGCCTTCAGCCGCCTAAGTCTGATGTCAACCTTGATCTTGTGAATGCTATCGGTCAGCTTGTAGAGCGCTGTAACCAGGCCTCTGTGGATTCGCCTGGTTACAGGAAACTGAGGTTGTTTTCTGGAATACGTCCTGTTCCTCCAGGTGAGGAGGAGTATGAGAGCTGGATGGAACAGGCTACTCAGATGGTTACTGAGTGGCAGTGCAGCGATGCTACAAAGAGACAGAGAATTGTGGAGAGTTTGCGCGGTCCTG
Source organism: Sardinella longiceps (assembly GCA_027497455.2). Lineage (NCBI taxonomy): Eukaryota > Metazoa > Chordata > Actinopteri > Clupeiformes > Clupeidae > Sardinella > Sardinella longiceps. The sequence continues at coordinate 3,547,711 of JAODXP020000016.1, read as the reverse complement.
CTGCCGACATTGTCCGGTTCTTGAAAGTTAGCCACCCTTCTGCAGTAGCTACTGATTATCTTGCTGCTCTTGACACTACTTATGGGTCCACAGAGTGTGGAGCAGACCTTATGGCCTCGTTTCGCCATACTTTTCAAGAGGATGGAGAGAAGCTTTCAGCTTTCTTGTATAGGTTAGACAAGCTTCTTCACCGGGCTCTTTTGAGAGGGGGTATTAATGCAGCTGGCCTGAATCGTGCGCGACTAGAACAGCTGTTCAAGGGTGCTTTGCCCACTGACATCGTGGCTTTGCGTGTGCGCCTGTTGCACACTTTGCAAGCTCCGCCTTCTTTTTCGCTACTTATGCGTAATGTTAGAGAGGAAGAACACTGGGTAGGTGCGCGAGAGAGTACCAAGGTTTCTGTTGCCAATGCTTGTTTTCCCCGGCCGTCTACAGCCACTGCTGTTCCTCCTGTTCCTGTGTCTGCTGCTGTGGCTGTTCCCCACGTTCCTGTTCCTCCAGGGCCATCAGAGCTAGACAGTCTTAGACAAGAGGTGAAAGAACTCACGTCTTTGGTTACGAAACTTTTGACCGCTAGTGCTGTGGCCCCAGCTCCCCCTCCAGTCTCACAGAGTGCCAGAGGCACGCCCGCACAGGTCCCTGTTCCGACTGTTTCCACTCGGGCTGCTTCTTCCAGCTTACCTAGGGCCACAGCTCCTTTTCCCGTCGTCTTTTGCTACAAGTGTGGAGAAGACGGCCACACTAAGAGAGAGTGCACTCAGACCGAGAACCTGAGGTTCGTGAACCAGAAGCTGATCAAGAGAGTTACACAGCAGGGAAACTTCCCCGGAGCTCAGTGACGGAACGGCACAGAGCTCCATCCCACAAAACACGTTCCGCTCATTGTTCCCCTCCAATCAATGTTAGCCAATCACAACTGCCATCCGGGTTAGTGGGGCCCTCTGCTGAAGTGCCTGTCCAGATAGAGGGGTTTATGCAAAAGCTCTGCTTGATAGTGGGTCCCAGGTCACTATTTTATACCGCAGTTTCTACAACACATATTTGAAGCACCTGCCACTGCAATCAGTGGACAATCTCGAAATATGGGGTTTAAGCACTCACCAATACCCATATGATGGATATTTGCCTCTCAGGTTGGAGTTCACCGAAGCTGTCACTGGCGTGCCACAGGTAGTGGATGCTTTAGCTTTGGTCTGTCCAGACCCTCAGACTAGGGAGGGGGTAGCCATTTTGGTGGGCACAAACACTCACTTAGTGAGGAAGTTGTTTCACTCCTGCCGTGAACAGGCTGGTGATGGGTTTCTTAACACGCTGAACATTCACCCGGTAATGAAGGAGGTTTTTGAGTCCATTAAACATGTTCGTGTTCCATCGGATGATGAGGACAAGCACGGTACTGTGTGGTTCACCAAACCTAAGCCGGTTGTTTTAAAGCCTGGGCAGGAGCTGCAGCTGTCAGGGCTGCCAAAGTTTCCTGGTGAGATCCATGACTCCTTAATTCTTGTAGATCAGCCTGTTAGCGCTGATGGTGCATCTGTCCCGGAGCTCGAGGTCCGACCTGAAGTCCATCCAGTCTCTGCTGTGTCCTGCCGTCGCATTACGGTGAATGTGAGGAATGTTTCTTCCAGGGATGTTATTGTGAAGAGAGGTAATCCCCTCGCTCACATATTCCCTGTGGATGTGGTGCCACAGTTTCCTTCCACTTGCAGTCCCACAGACACTAGTACACTCTCTTCAGCTTCTTTTGACTTTGGCACTTCTTCTATGCCACAGGAGGCAAAGCAGCGTCTCTGTGAGCAAATGCTGCAGAGGAAAGAAGTGTTCTCCTGCAGTGAGTGGGATGTAGGCTGCTCTAAAAGCACTCGGCATGAGCTCAGGTTAAATGATTCAAGGCCTTTTCGGGAGCGTTCCCGACGTTTAGCTCCTGCTGATCTGGAAGATGTACGCCAGCATTTGCTGGAGCTCCAGGGTCATGGCATCATTTCGGCATCTCGTAGTCCGTATGCTTCGCCCATCGTGGTAGTGCGCAAGAAGTCAGGTAAAGTCAGGATGTGTGTAGATTATCGAACGCTTAATCAGCGGACCATCCCTGACCAGTACACGGTTCCCAGGATTGAAGATGCCCTCCATTGCCTCTCTGGTAGTAAGTGGTTCTCTGTGTTGGACTTAAGAAGTGGCTACTACCAGATTCCCATGAGTGAGGCTGATAAGGAAAAGACTGCGTTCATCTGTCCCTTAGGTTTCTATCAGTTTGAACGCATGCCTCAGGGAATCTGTGGTGCTCCAGCCACGTTTCAGAGAGTCATGGAGCGGACCGTCGGGGATATGAATTTCCTAGAGGTTCTTGTGTACTTAGATGACCTGATAGTGTTTGGCCGCACCCTGGAAGAGCACGAGGAAAGGCTCCTTAAGGTTCTTGACCGTCTGAGAGAGGAAGGTCTTAAGCTCTCTTTAGATAAGTGTCAGTTTGGTAGGACGTCTGTGAACTATGTTGGGCACATAGTTTCGCAGGATGGCATAGCCACTGACCCCTCGAAGATAGAAGCTGTTGTATCTTGGCCTCGACCTCAGACTATCACTGAGCTCAGGTCGTTCTTGGGTTTTTGCGGTTATTACCGCCGGTTTGTTAAGGGTTTTTCAACGTTGTGCCGTCCCCTCAATGAGTTACTCCAAGGCTGTCCGTCCAGAAAGTCCGTTATCATAGCTTGAGTTCTGGGGATCGAGTTTTGATTCGAAATCTGGGTCTGAAAGGGAAGCAAAAGCTAGCGGATAGATGGAGCGCATGTCCTTACATTGTTGATAGTCAGCTTTCGGACCTCCCTGTGTACAGGTTGAAGCCTGTTGATGGAAATGCACCGGTTAAGGTGATGCATCGGAATCATATCTTGCCTTTGGGACAGGAGGTAAGATTAGGTCCAGTGGTTGCTGCTGCTCCAGCCCTGGGCCCAAGGACTGTGAAGCACAGGAGGGCTAAGGAGAAGGCTAGAGGTGGTGTCTCTGAGATGTTGCCCCCTGTAGTGCCCGCGCGTTGTAGCTCTTCCGATTCCGAGTCAGAGTATGGCTGCTATGCTGAGGATGCTGTGCAAAACGCTCCTCCCTCTGCTTGCATGCTGCCTACTCAACATGGACCAGAGTCCCCAGCTCCGTGTGTCCCCACGCGTCGTAGCTCTTCAGATTCTGTGTCTGAGTATGGCGGCTATGCTGAGGATGCTGTGCAAAACGCTCCTCCCTCTGCTTGCATGCTGCCTACTCAACATGGACCAGAGTCCCCAGCTCCGTGTGTCCCCACGCGTCGTAGCTCTTCAGATTCTGTGTCTGAGTATGGCGGCTATGCTGAGGATGTTGTGCAACACGCTCCTCACTCTATTTGCATGCAGCCTGCTCGACCTGTACCAGAGTCCCCGGCTCCGTGTGTCTCCACTATAGGTCAAGGTAGCTCTAGGGTAGTGCCCACACCTAATCATACTGTGCTAGCTCCACACAACACTGCACTCCCTGTCTCTCCACACAGGTCTCCTGAGATAGTCCAGGATTTTGCTGCAGGCCAGGATTGTAGCCATCCTGATTCTGCTGTAACGGCTCCTGCAGCCCACTCAGACTCAGTGCCCCCTGTAGTGCGTAGGTCACATAGGGACAGGAAACCTACTGATCGCTTGACATATGGCAAGCTGGGAGTGCAGGGTAGTCACACTGTAGCAGCCACACATTTAGTATCCATGCAGCCCTCTCATGCCTGGTGGTGTTCTCCACAGGCTCTTTGTAACACTTGTACTTCTAGGCCATTTCTTATGCCATGCCTTTCACCTGCCATTACACCCATAGCATGTTGGTGTTTTCTTTGTTTTGTTTTTTTTGTTCTTGCTTTACTTTTCATCTCACACTGTATGTAACCCAGCATGGGGGCATGCTGTTTGTTTTGGTGGGGGGAGAGTGTAAGGCCCTCTAAAAAATGTAAGTTTAGGCTGAGTCCTTGTATGATAGCCTATATGCTATAATAACTCAGTTTACCATAATGCTTTGTGGTTTACCATTGTTCACATTTTTGTTATGACACTGTACTTGAACACCAATCAGATGTATCTATTCATTGTATTTTTATTTGAATATTACTGTTAGCCAATGATAAGTTGTGAATGTTACATGCCCGCGAAGTCACGAGCTGTATGAACATTCTATCTCCTCACGAGAGTGAAGCTCACGCCAGTCCCGTCTGCGCATGAAGAGAGAGAGGTCACGTTTGTTCTGCTCGTCATCAAGTTTGTTTATACTGTGCGGCATTGGCATATTTTGCTGGTGTTTAGATACAACGTGTACCGGGGACTCCAGCTTCACTCCGCTGAGTGATTTGTAGCTGTTTCTCTTTCTTTTGTTTTTATCATTTTACGTTACTGTTAAGTGCGCGAGATTGCACTGCTCTGCTAGTCGCTGCTAGCTTAGCCTCTCCCGACCTGCTGCCTTCTCCGGACCGTCTGCCCTCCGTGTGCTGAGCCCACCGGAGCGCCTCCGCATCGTCTGTCCCCCGGGATTCGTCTGCCCTCCGTGTGCTGGGCCCACCGGAGCGCCTCCGTCATTCCCGTGCTGTCGGGAGACAGTCAGCTGCTGCCAAGGAGTTGGGGTGAACATCAGCTAGCTAGCCAGTGACAGCTAGCCCTATAAGGAGCCCTCTGCTGCTGGACTGCATCGCCTCTGGTGGATTGTGAGTAACGGACCCACATTTACACTGACACACGCACCCACATCCGTTTTCCTCGCGCCTCCATTGGAAAGCCGGGCATTGCAGCGGTTGCTGCCCTGCCTGCAGCTCAGAGAGCTGCCACCTTATGTGCACCACCGGGCCCCGACAGCGCGCTTTTGTTTATTTTGATACTTTGATGTTTTATCTTTATCCTGTGTATTGAATTGTGTTCTGTTTGATGTGGTATAGCTACTGGGTTGAAATTGTTTCACCCTTTCCTCTACTGTGTGTAGCTACCTGCTGTTTTTACTGCCGGCCTGTTTTTTGGCCATTTAAGTATATCCATTCCTATTCATAGTAGCCTATTGCTTATTAATAAATACAATCATTATTGATTAATTAATTATACCTTTGGTGTATTGGCTGCTTTTATTATTTTGGTTTAGCCTATTTGATTGTGCTGGTATTTAAACACTGCATTCACCACACCTTCTTAGCTGTTATAAATATTCTGAGGAGATACGCAAACACTAGCATTTGAGGTAAGTGTAGTATTTCCCCAGTGGAGGCACCGCGCTACTAAGTTTATTATTCTGTGCAATTATTATTATGCTATCTTGTATATTTATGGTATCAGGAATTCCAGCCTAGTTCACCCTTCCACCGCTGAGAGCCTAGGATCCTGTTGCGCCTTTTATCTTGTTTAGTGTAGCCTAACTCTGTAGTAGCATTTATGTGCTGGGTTGTATAGAACCCGTTAGAAAGGGGTTACACTAGTATTCAGTTTCACCCATACACAAAAAAAATATATTTGAAATATATTTGAAATATATTTTGAAAATGTATTTCAAAATATATTTTTGGAATATATGTAAATATTTGATTTTGGCCCAATAAATATATTTCACTGAAATATATGTAAATATATTTTACTCTTGAAAATATATTTCAGTCACAATATATGTCAATATATTTGCTATTATTTTAAAAGAGTCAGTTCCGAGGCACTCAAGATGCAGTATAAAAAGTATTTAGCCGAATAAATACTTTTTATACTGCATCTTGAGTGCCTCTGAACTGACTCTTTAAAACAATTTCTGAAATCCCTGCACCGAAGAGCACCAGGTGTCAGTTACATCCTGCAGCACTCCAGACATACCTTTTCCTATACAAGATATTTGCTATTGTGTTTTTATGTAGGCCTACATATATTAAACTTTTGCAAATTGTTTATATAAATATATTTTGACATTTAAAAAGTTAAAGGTAGTTAAACAACAAACAAACACAACATTTTCAATTTATTTTTTATTTATTTCATTTTAAATCTTAGCTCTGCCACTTTTTAGTTGACCACCCAGCTGTCCCCTGGTGGCCCCTGGGAACTGTTCTTCACCACTGCGTCTGGGGTAGGATAGACAGTTTGTTTAGGTTTCGCCATTATGTGATCAGCATTTCCCAAAAGCATACTTAGCAACGGCATTTATTCCCTATCTAATAAACTGACAACTGGGTGTACACATGTATTGTGCATCACATTTCACATTGTAAAATTATCACCACCTGACTGAATGTAAATCAATTGCCATCTCACCAAAAATAACGCCAGTGGTGTCTGCGTCCAGTGCCGCTGCTGGTCACACTCCTCCCTTTTTGGACTATCTGCTTATTGTAAACAGAGAGAAGAGAGAAGTTAAAAGGATCCCCGGCTAGTTGGGCATGTTAGCGTTATAAGACTAGCATTGGCGTCAACTTTAATTGACGTTATTCAAAAACATTAAAAATACGACGGTTTTAAAGAAAATGTTTATTAGAAGCTGAAATTCATTTCTCTAGTAAAGTTCCATTGTTGTTACGCCTCAATGACTTATGGGTAAAACGTGACGACAAATGGTTGCACTGCTTTCGGTCAAGCTGGGGCTACACATGGACAACGTAAATATTGATCCTCTATCGTATCCTCACCTCTCCGATCATCTTCCAACACCGTGTACTGTCTTCCGCGTTGTTCCCTTAAATCATGGTGGCGTTGGTATAAACGGCAAACTTAACAGAAGAGGTATTTTACTTTGCAATAACGTCCTAAACTGGTCCTGTAAAGCCATAGAATTTTGCTGGACAACCATTTGATGTCACGATTTACCCGTAAGTCATTGAGGCGTAACCGTAATAGAACTTTACCAAAGAAATGATTTCCAGGTTCTAATAAACATTTTCTTTAAAACAGTCGTATTTTTAATGTTTTGGGGTAACGTAAATTAAAATTGACGTCGTTACTTATCTTATAACGTTAACATGCCAAAGTAGCCGGGGATCCTTTTAATATCTTCTTAATCAAGCTCATTCACTCAACTGCAACAGACTTCTTAGTTTCTTAAAATAACTGGTCATATAGTGACACTAACCTGTTGCACAGAAGAAGGGAGAACACAGCAGACTGGATTTATGGGAATGCTGAGCAATGCAGAGAAGGAGATAATGCCAGGAATCCAGGTGTTCCAATTCCTTAGAAAAATAACAGATATGTGGGAAATTAAAAAATAAATATTGATAACCATTTAGAATACATTGGAGTGGTAGGCTAAATGTCACACTGTTCTTTCATGCAATTATTGTCCATGTGGAAAAAGGAGGATACAAACATATAATACATAGAACTACTGCAATTTAGTATCCAAAATGTTAGTTGTGCAGTTGGTATAAATACAGGTTTTGTCTTGTCTTGTCCAAAATATAGGCCTACTCATTAATAAACAACAAGGATTTCAAATTCAGTATATTGTAGAAAATATCTGCAGTTTTGGGATAATCGTAGGTAAAGGACAACCAGACACAATTGTAGAATATTCAATGATATAATTCATGTCAACCTAGTTATTACCTTCTGGCTTTGAATGAAAGCAGAAAGGACTCGATGAAAGTCGGACTGCCCTTCAGTAGGACCTGTACAAACAGTAAACATTAAAAGCACAAAATGAATTGCATATAATGCTTGGTAGCTAGTGCTAGTAGCCATCTTGTTCGTATTTGATATAAGATACAATATTGTAAAAAAAATATCTGTAGTTTTGGATTGGGTTACCAAGCATTAATTGCCAACATGATACATGATAAACTGCAGCAATTGAATGTTTAGGGGCAACCTGATTCAGATATTCAATGATGTTGAAAATCAGACATTATTATTAATTCAATTAAATATTAGCCTAGTATAGTGCTTACTGTACCTTCAGGCTGTGAGTAAAAGCAGAAGGACCCCTATGAAAGTCTAACCACTCCTCAGGACCTGCACAAACAGTAAAAGAAATGAAAAGCACAAAATGGACAACATAACAGAAATGAAATGCCTGTTACCAACCAAAACAAGCTGAGATGTGATCCATCTTGTTAATATTTGATATAAGAGCCTAGCCTTTTTTCTAGAAAATATCTGTAGTTTAGATTAGGGTATACAAAGCATTAATTGCAAACATGATGCATGATAAATGCAACAATTGTAAGACAACCTGTACAATTATAAGATATTCAATGATATAGAAAATCAAGTAACTCAATTAAATATTAAGTCCTTACCTTCAGGCTGTGAATGAAAACGGAAAGGTCCCTATGAAAGTCTAACCACCCTTCACTTAAGGCCTGTACAAACAGTAAATTAAAAGCACAAAATGAACAGCATATAATGCTAGGTAGCAATGAAATGCCTGCTACTGGCCAAAACGAAAGGAGATGCTAGCCATCTTGTTCATCTTTGATTATCTCTCAGATTGCTTTGTCTGATATAGTGCATGTTTGATAACCTTCTTGATACTTAACTGCTTTCATGTCAGGTTTATAGTGTGAAATACAAACCTGTATGAACTAAAACTAGCACAGAATCACCGTCAGAAAACTAGCGTTAGCACAACTTTTCTGACAGAAAACTAGCTGATGTTATAACTATTCTCAATCGTTATTCATAGTAGAAAACATCCCTCTGTGTATCCTTCTGCTGAAATAAGATACTAACCTTAATTTCACTCGAAAACTGTTTCCATTTCCCATAAGATATTGAAGATTGACATGGAGGGGAGGCAGAGTAGTTGTGTGCAGACTCGTCTTCTCTTGATTTCTTCAGGGAAAGTTCCGTTACCTCTCGCGTTGCCGTGGCTGGACGGTTAGTTAGCTATCGTATTCTTCCATTTCTCGCCCTAAAGTTCTAAATTAATTACAACTAAAAGTTAATCAAAATCAAACTATTACTCGCCAAAATATCTCCAGGCAGTTAGCCTTATATCAATTGCTAGCTGAGGATGTCTAGATAACGATTAGCATCATCGTAGGTCTTGTCCTGAAACTGGTTTTATGTTCTTCTCTATCGCGGCTAGCCATACCCCACAAAAATTACCTATTCTCGGCAGCCATAAACGTTCCGTATTTCCGTCCTTATTAATTAATTCGGGAGAGATCTGATGAAAGATATGAAGTCGTAAATTAGCGAAAACATTAGCAATTAGCTCAAATGCGGTTTCTGTCAGGACCCCTAGGTCATGTGATCAAGTCCTGTTGTTTTCGTTCGCAAAGATAGATGGGAAGCCCCAAAAAACGAGCTAAAGCTAGTAGTGTCGGTTTTAATCAAATATTTGTCTGATCAAGATCTCCGTCGCGAAATCGAACTCCTTTTTTTCGTTCCATAACGGTTGGCACATATGACAAAAAAAACGCTTTTTGGTATACTTAATGGCTGTGTAGAGCCGTAATTTTTCACTGGTATGTAGCTGATAGATTGACCTATCACCTGGGTCTGCGCTATTGAAATTTAGCCTCCTGATTATTACAGTAATTAACTTTAATTTAGTTTTTCGTGTGTAAAAGGGCGGAATTATGTGAGGGGCGGAAAAAGGCAAAATACGATAGACGGTTAGTTTCTAGTTAGCTAACGAGCTAACATTAGCTATTCGGCTGCTTGTAAAATATTTCGAAGATAGGGTTTTAGGTTGCAATAGCACAACTCTGTAATGTCTAGCTCGTTGTATTTTTCTATTCTAGGCTATCAAAGACTACAAACTCTTTAAATTTCATTCATGTCAAACACTTGCCAATTTCTCAGCACTTGTCAAACGTCCGCCATCGTTTTTAAAATTCAAAAGTTGAAATTAGGGGCGGGGCTTCTAGAACACGTGATGTAAATATATTTCAAAATATATTTCGAAATGGTAAATATAAGTGAACAACAATGCAAAATATATTTCAATGTATTTGGAATATATGCCACATATATTTGTGACACTTTAAAATATATTTCAATATATTTCTTTTGTGTATGGGCACCCATGTTGGGTTCTTCAAATCTGGTTCTTAGGAACTGTGTATAGCATCTGTTAAAATAAAAACTGTCTGACACAATTTTGGCTTATCAAATGATTTAGTCAGGACTGGACTGTGTGTGTGTGTGTGTGTGTGTGTGTGTGTGTGTGTGTGTGTGTGTGTGTGTGTTTCATTTAGCCACACATGCTAGATGAGTCCCTTCAATAACACAGCAGTTACACATGCTAGAGGAGCCTCTTCATACAGCAGTTATAGATCAAAGGCTGATTGGCAGGATAGTTTTGGATTTTGGTAACTTTTGTTTAGATTTTACAGCTCTACAGCCTACTATTGTATTTGCGCTAGCTCAACAGTTAAGGTACCTGGCTAGCCGTACTACAGTAGTAGCCTGAGAAGAGTGGTTTTAAAATCCCTGCTGCCACTGTTGTGCACTTAAGATAGGCACTCTGGGGGAAACTGGCCACGAGAATATTTGGGCACTCTACAAATAAAATTGAATTGAATTAATTGATAGTGTACAATTGAGTCAACTTGGTTAAAAGCATCTGCTAAATATACATATGTAAAATGCCACTCATTATTCTCAAAATACACTCTCTATTTCTGTCTTTGTCACTGTAGGTGTGTGCGTGTGTGTGTGTGTGTGTGTGTATACGCGCACCTGTGCATGTGTTTATATTATTTGGCTTGAGTTCAAGGGCTTATCCTGAGCAATTCCCCATTTGCTCAAGGATCAGTCTGTAATAGCACACAAAAGAGAAGAGAAACATTTACTCCTCTTGTCCGTGCTCACAAATACCACAGCCCTCTAATTCACTAGTTCACTCATAGTGAGCAGCTATTCATATGAAACATGCAGCAGACGTGTGTTAGCCTGGCGATGCCATCCTACGTGCCTCCGCTAAACATTCTATCTCCGCACATAGTCTGGAATAAACCCCCCTTGCCACCTTTCCCTCGGTTACTCTACGGTTTAGCCAATCAGCGCACAGTTTAGAGCGATGTCTCAAAATGTTGTAGTTCTACAGGATAGGGACACGTTTGTTATTCTCTCCCCCACTTTCGAATTACATTCACAAAATTGGTACATGACATTAGCATCCATGATCTTGAGGATTTATTGCCACTACGATGTCAAAATAGATCAGAACTTGCGAGAGATCTGTTAAACTGAAGGCGAAAGTTGTAGGCGTGAGAGCCAGGCAAGGGAATACGTCATATCCAAACGGAAACCTATTTCAATTGCGTTGGCCCCGACTGTATGACATAGTCAACAGTTGCTAGACGTTTGTGTGTGTGGTTCTGACAGCAAAGAATGTTTAGTGAAGGAATGCACGGACTTTAATATTGTGACCTCAGCACAGCATGAGAGAGAGAAAGGAAGGAAAAGAAGAGCAGAGGGATTTATTACAGGCTAAATGTGGTTCTTTTAACTGTTGCATGTCCTCTGTGAGACCAGTGATTCACCATCGCCACTATTCGCCATCTTAGGGTAAGCATATCATTTACAGTGTAGAGATGTATTTTATAGACACTTTGTACACACACACACACACACAGAGAGAGAGAGAGAATAAATTTGGATTGCTCACTTGAAAGTAAGTACTTGTAGTTGTAGTTGCAAACAAAACAAAAATATCTCAAATGTCATTACAAGAATCTTTAAAAAAAAAAAAAAAAAAAATAAAAATACTGACCCAGCTATTTTGGCTAAAGGCTAGGTTTGGTGATATTAGGTTCCCAAGCTCTATATCGCCATTCAGGACATCATGAGGAAATAAGAATGGCAATGAAGCAGCAATGATCTTACACTGTGTGACTCAGCACTGGGTGTGTGTGTGTGTCTGTGTGTGTGTGTGTGTGTGTGTGTGTGTGTGTGTGTGTGTGCTGTGTGTGTGTGGGTGTGTGTGTGCTACTCAGATCAGGCACATTGCACAACAGACAGTTAATGATTAATGCAATTAAAAATGCATCTTCCAAGATTATGATTCTGGACTGGAGGAGAAAGAAGACTTTCTGATGGAGGCAGGCACTAAAGTCACGTCAGACTTTTTGATGCTCTGGGAGAGATCAAACACTTCATGATGGCAGGAGAGCACATTCAATTATAGAACATCTTTCAATAAAAAGTTTTATGTTTAGTTCTGTCTGAACATTTCTATCATCTGTATTTTAAAACTGCAAGTTTCATGCTATACAACTATTTTGCTTCTCTTGATGGACAACACTTGAACTGCATGAGTGTCTTCCCTTGTCAGGAGAATCCAAAACAGAATGAATCCATCATGCTCTTCTGCCATCTACTGGTGAAATGGAGTTAGTGTGAAGGGGGTGTGAGCTTCAGAGTTTCACACGTGCAGAGCAGTGGGCAGCCCTTAATTTGGAGTCTTCGCCCTTTGTCCTTATTTGGTCGGTGATTCCTTTCTCATCATTTTCCCTCCTTATCTGTTCACCTGTTTTCTATTATTTGTCTCGTTGGTGTCTTCCAGTCCTTGTCTGCATGTTTAAATTGGTTTGCCTATATCTGCTCAGTCTTTTGCGTGTCTCTTGTCGGTTCGTCTCACAATTAAAGTCAAGTAAGTCTCCGTATTCTGTACTGTCCTTTAAATAAAAACTTTTGGAACTTTAAGGCTGTGCGTTTGGGTCCTCGTCTGTCTGACCATGACAAATACTGTATGTTGTGTGTAGTGTGTTTTAACATCAACAACTATGAGGTGAGGGTAGGGTCTGGCAGTGTTTGCAAAATATGTCAAGCAAACCACTAAAAACGAGCAGCACACCCGAACTCCAGGGACCCAACCACGCCCCTACTTCGTCTTAAGTCTGAGTGTAATATGATTACTTTGAGTGTTTTCTCTATAGGTTTGCATTAAAATAAGTGGTTAAGCAGAGAGACACCACACCTACCCTATGTATACCTATAAGCCTCCTTATGAATGTAGGCATTAAAAGAAGAGAGGCATGCCGTCAGACACCTGCCTTACCCTAGTCTGTTGTGTGGTCTTTGTTATTGGTGGAATTATGATGAGTGCAATCTAAAGTGTAGTGTATTTAAAAGAGGGTAAGGCATGTTGTGTGCTCCCAGGCAGAGGCGTGAGTGTGTGAGGAGGAGTGCTTGAGGAGGTTGCCCAGTACCCAGTGCCCATAGACAGAACCGACCAATGACGGACCCACACAGCAACCAGTCAGGACTAGGCGGCCAACCCACCCATGGGGCCCAGGCAGCATCGGGACGAGTGGAGGCAGGGCCGGTTCTAGCCTCTTTGGTGCCCTAGGCCAGATTTGAGTTTTGCCCCCCTTTTCTAAAAATATAAGAGGTAAAACTGAAGAAAAAAAAGTAAGAAAATTGTTGTGATGCCCCCCTGATATTTGGTGCCCTAGGCGACCGCCTCGTTTGTCTATGCCTAGAACTGGCCCTGAGTGGAGGGGGGAAAAAAGGAGGGTAGGGAAAGAATTATGTGAAGAGATGAAGTGATGAAACATGAAGCATCTGCTTGCATCCGATAAACTGGCCCCAGAAGTCAGTCAAGTTTTCCCTTTTTTACAGCAAATACTGACAAAATATCGAGGGCTGAGCAGTGAGCACCAAAAAGGCGCAAGTGACATTTTACCAACTTTACTAGATAGTCTCTAAGCTCATGCTCTCAGTCCTCAAAAGGTAACACCTGCGCGCGTTCACATGAATGAGTGCTCGTAGCCTACCTGTAGCCTCGTAGCCTACCTACCGGCAAACAGGTGCAAGAACAAGAACGTCACCCTGGTCCGCACGCAGGCACGCCCGTGATCTCAACTCGGGCTGACTTAGTTCCTTTATTCTTCGAAGTTGGTATTTAACCAAACGGTCATTCATTTCATTAGTTTGCATGTCTACCATTTACCGCGTTTTTGTTATCGGATAATTAGCCCATCGGATGGTTGGATGATGTGAAGTTGACATCGGGAGAAAACAGCAGCATGAGAACGACTAACCTTACGTGAAATCGAAAGTAAAATCTCACCTCCACTTTGAGACGACGAACACGGTAACGCTACAATAACTTTATTGTTAAAATTCATTTCAAGTCTCCAAGGCTTCTAGGCTACAGTTGTTTATTGAATTAGGCTACAAATGCAGATGCCATCATTCATTTAATGAACGCAATGGTAAATCTACATTCTGAATTTGTTTCAAAATAATTAGTTAGGCCTGCCTAACGTTACATAGTTGTGATGAATAGCCTATTGATCAAGATAATCTTGCGTGTCGGCAAGGAATACAGTAGAAACAGGACAAGCTAGTCTAGGCGGCTACTGGATGTTTCAAGAACCGGACTAGATAGAAGCAACAGCCCCTCAGCTCAGTATGTTTATGTCATCACGCTCATGTCATGCAGTGCTGCCCGGGCTTGAGCCCACTATCACTACCTCACAGCAGCTTTGGACTGGGAGTGGAGAAGGTTTCCCAGTCATATGAGAAGGCTCTCATTTTGCCATCATCATTTTACTCTAGTTACTTTCCACACACTCTGTTACTGGCATCTGTTACTTTAAGCCTACATGCACTGAATTACTGCTAGTCACTCTGAAATAGAACTATTCAAATGCCTATTTAGAAATGGAACTGAGCTGAACACTCATAGCCCACTCAACACACACTACCAAACTAAGTGCATGAGAAGAAAAGATAAGTAGAAGGGATACCAGTATGAACATCCAGCCGTATTGGACATGGTCTAGGGCAAGAGTCAGGTTGAGAAGCTTGAGTTAACAAGTGCATGTAAACGTCTGTGTTTCAGGAAGACAAAATGGCGGCTGGGGATACAGATAGAGGTAAGACATACAGTAGGCTATCTGGAGCACTTTTATGATAAAAATAAGTGTGTGTTTGTGTGAATGTGTGAGTATCTGTGGTTTGACCAACTGACATGGGGGGCTTATGTGTGACGGAGTACCATCACTACAGTTGAGTATACGCTCTGACTGCCATATCAACGAGCCTTGCTCTTTGGCGTTGTGGTCAAGTTGCACCCTTAGCACCCTGGAGATCCGGGTTCGAGAGCAGGTGGGGTCACTGTTCTCTCCCTTCGCTACATTATGTTTTGTACATACATTGATTGAGCCATTTACCTTTCATAGTTCTCTGTTGTGTGTCCGAGTACTGTAGCACCAGCACACAGGTAGACCCCACCCCCTTTTGCTGAAGCCAAAGATAAAGACACATAGACACGTCTGCAGACTGCAAATGTAACTGGTGGCGATCCGCACTGCACATGGGTCTCCAACCTGCCACCCCGTCAGCTACAACAAACCCACGGCATGGGAGTCGAACGCTCTAATCACTGAGCTAAAAGTCCAGGCTTCTAACTCAGCAGTTCTTGAAGGAGATTGGGTTCTGAGGATTTACACATACTGCCGCCAGATAGCCGAGCTAGTTGCCATCCGTTACACAAACACACTGCATAGAACTCCCATATACAGACACACACACACACACAAACAAACACACGTCTGTAAACACTGTGCATAGAATTCTCATATACAGTCATGTACTGTACACACACACAGAGAGACACACGTCTGCAAACACTGCATAGAACTCTCATTTACAGTGGTGTACATACACAAAGGCACACACACACTGTACAGAAATCTCCTGCAGTCATGTGCAGATCAGCCACACACAGAGAGGCTCCTGAAATATGTTAATACTGAGGAATATGTATGTGTACTGACTCTGTACTTCACAGAGGATTTCTTGAATACTGAGAAAGTGAAAGTATTCCTGCACGTGACACTAATGAATGAGGCCCAGTGTTTCAGTTTTAGAAGTATGTGTGTGGGTGAGTGGGTTTGTGTATGTGTGATGTGTGGACTGGTAGATGACTGTGAGCTGCAGACCCGGCGCCAGACGCAAGTTGGTGGGCGGGCACTGCGTTACTTGAGGGGGGCACCAATTTTTTTTTTTTTAATCTGTGATATTATATGACAAGGACGTGTCTAGGAAAAACGGATATACTCTTTTCTGACATTCGCATAGGAGAGTTCGTTTGGGTTTGAAGGTAGAGGACATCATGCGTGCATTAATTAGGTCTACGTGCTTGTTGCACTCTACTTTTACCATTTATGCCCTTGTTTTGTAACGTAGGCAAGCCAAGAGTTCGCATAACCCAGGAAAAATTGATTGTGACATTGCAGGCTTGGATTCACAATATTATGAATGATGTTTGCTTATTTCAAAGAAATTACTGTCGACTTCAACAACTTATCAGTTACACTCATCCTACAGCTGCCAGCCATTCCCCCTCCCCTTTCCCTTTCCTGTGAGACCAAAAATCGCACCTGCACGAAACGAAGGGCGCTCACTACTCGCAAATGGCCATTATCAGAAAAATGTAATTCACATAGCATGATAAGCTAGAAAAAAAACACATAGCCTAACCCTTGCGTGATGTTGGCGTGTCATGGACACTCTCAAAAAAGTCTATAGGCCCTACTGCTTTTTCTCGAGTTTTCACACATAAGGAAATAGGTGAATAGCCTGAAAACATTATTTAATCACAAATAGAGAGCAAAATCACTAGCCTGGGCGAAAGCGTCACAGGTAGGGGCGCCAGCGCCGCCACACCATTTTGTTTACCCAACCTCTGCACCGGGGAGCACACTGTAACCCACAATAGGACCAGGGACTACAAATAGGGGTTCAAAGTTTAACGTTTATTCATACACAGTTCAAGACAATTAATAAAAGAAGTCCATAGGAAGGAGTCCACAGTTGATTAGTCCATTGAGCCCAAGCCAATCTGTTCTGATGACCATCGCCTTGTTAATGGGCCGACCCCCACACTCCAAGGACAACGGCCCAGTAGGCCGGCTGTGAGGTGGAATGGCGCCCCTAGTGGCATCCGGATGTGGAGGCCAACCCCCAGGTCCAGGCTGTGTAGAATGGTACATGGGTTTTAGTCCATTGCGTTTTACATATTGCTCTCCCACTCCCCTCCCCCTCTGCCAGTTCGGTAACATGTCGTATCATGACCACAGCAAACACTCGTGCAGTTACACACCACCCTTATACAGGTCTCTAGAAGCAATTTCCCACCACAATCATAAGTTAGAGGTTCACACTGCAAACACTCAAATATGTATGATTAACTGGGCAGAGTAGTAGGAGAGTCAACACAACAGCACAACAACAGGGGGGGGGCAATGAGGACAATATCAAATGGTAATCTCCAGTTCCTATGGTCTCCAAAAGACAATGGACAGGGCAAATGGAGCACTTAACTTCAGGAGGGGCGGACGATTCCACCCCTCGGCCATCCAACAGCACAGTTCGCAAGAGAGCAGTCCAGTCACCCACAACAGCATTCAGGAGCTCCAAGCTGCATCCAGTACCGCAGACTCCAGGGACATTCCAGCGCACCGTAACTGGAACAAAAGACATGGTTCTGGCCCAAAGGGCCATGTACTTGTCCCCTAAGGGAGAGTAGTCGAGTACTCCTCTTCACTCAGTCTCTTTTTTTCGAGCAACTGGCAGCCAGGATTTAAAAGCTCAACCCCTTGCGCCATCAGCCAATCAGCACCCTTTTTCAATTAAATCAAACAATTTAAAACAATAGGCCACATGGCAGCGGCCATCTTGTCCGCCTCTCATATATGTCCCTCCAGTCCCCACATAAACTCACACTTGTTCCACCCCTCACCCTGCAAGCTTACATATACTGGGTCACCCCGTGAGCACTGCACCCCCATTGAATATGTTCTAGTCCCTAGAACAAGAGCTCCTCATGGCTTACCCACCAATCAACTTGGGCATCTACCAAGGGCTATTCCTTGAGAGTGGTCCAGGTCACAACCTGGGCTCTCCACCCTTGACGGCGGGCCTGGAAACCAGAATCCTCACACCGACTGTTCCATAGCTCTTCTCTTCAATTCACTGTGGCCTATCCACTCGACCACCACTGGGCATCCTCGCAGCGTTCCCTTGAAAGTGATCCAAGCATAGCTTGGGCTCTCCACTGCTGCCCATCCTGGCAACCAGGCACCGGGGTATCAGACATCTTCTCGTCACAGGATGACATTCCCCCTAGGGGCATTGCTTGGGGGAGGGGTGATAAAGCACAGGGGTCAATGAGGCAGTTCTGGGTTGCAGGCAATTCATAGTTACCCCATATGAATGTCCATTCAGTCCATATAGGCAGCACATCAAAATATATCCTTTTCTCCTCTTAAAATGCAAAGCCCTACATTATCTACCTGGCCTATTGGGAGTCACAGCAGCTCTAACCCAGTGCAGAATCATGCCGACTACCGCCAAATGTCACAGGTAGGGACGCCAGCGCCGCTGCACCATCTTTGTTTACCCAACCTCTGCACCGGGGAGCACACTGTAACCCACAATAGGACCAGGGACTACAAATAGGGGTTCAAAGTTTAACGTTTATTCATACACAGTTCAAGACAATTAATAAAAGAAGTCCATAGGAAGGAGTCCACAGTTGATTAGTCCATTGAGCCCAAGCCAATCTGTTCCCTGCCATATTCTGTAACTGAGAGAAGTTGGAGACAATAACAGAGAAAGTAGTGAGTTTGTATTTTTTCCGTCAGTTTTCTCCTATTCATTGTAAGCTTGTAAGCAGAAAGAAAGATCGAACTCAGTGCGCCATCTACACGACCACTAAACTGTAGGCCTACTGACTGTAGTAGCCTACACACTGCAAAGTTGTTTCCAAAGGTCAGCTCTAGATGTGTTTAAAAATCAGCAGCCGTCTGCGCCTCCAAGGCTACTGCATTCTCATTCTGAATTGAATCAGCAAGCAACTACAGAAGCCACAGCTGCACATCATAGGCTATTCTCTTAACAAAATGCTAGTGTGTTATGTGTGAATATGTTCAGTGCGTGTGTGTGTGTCTGATGTTGTGAGAGTTTGAAAGACAACTTCTGTCAAATTTCAACAAGAGCTCTATTGCTCAAGAAACTTGAGACTAGCCAATACTGAACACGCAAGACATTTTGGTCCAACTAGATAGGTTTCCTTGAACAGAGAATCTGCACTTACAACTAACTTATAGGGGCAGAATTTTAAACTGTGTTTTCAACATCTTAAAATTTTCCAAATATCACCCCAAAAGCTATGTACCATCATCAGACACATTACAACACAGCACTGGAGTGTGTATGACTACAAATGACTAACAAAGTGGTTAAAACAGTTTATGAATCGAATATGTCGCTGTGTGGCACCACATAAGGGTTTCAGGATTCACTTTAGGAAATACTGGTTATTGAATAGTGGCTTACCAGTTGCCAATATAAGTGTTTTCCAATAGTTGTTTTCCCATTCTGTATGTAACTGCTTCCCTGTAAATTAAAGGGGTGGTTCAGAATTTTCGATGTTAAACCTCATTTCCAAGTAAGCCTGAGTCATCTATGTCACTGGAGACCGTTTTCAACTCATTTCATCCAGTCCTTCTGTCAGCTACGTTCGCTGGTGCTCGGCTAACGCAAGTGAATGGACACTGCTAGCCTGGCAATAAAAGACAGTCTTACCCACTCTGCAGTCTCCCTTAGGCAAGTGAATTAATATGCCAGGCCATCGATGTGTACGTCCAAGCTGATACAATCATCTCTGAGGTACAACTACCCTTGAAAAGTGTTATATTTTGCCTACATTGTTCCCTGTTTGTTGCAAGGTGTGCAAGACAGCGGATTGATATTACCTCTGTCTATCGTCACATTAGTCAAACAACTAACCTCAGCAAGGTAATATTCCGCTGCTGCTGAGAAAGTAGTCCCTCAAAATATAATGTTATCATGGCGATTCAAGGGTAGTTTTTCTTTTACGATGTTTTTTAATCAACACCGATGACCTGGCATATTAATGTATTTGCCTAAGGGAGACTGCAGAGTGGGTAAGACTGTCTTTTATTGCCAGGCTAGCAGTGTCCATTCACTTGCGTTAGCCTAGCACCAGCGAACTCAGCTGATAGAAGGACTGGATGAAATGAGTTGAAAAAGGTCTCCAATGACAGATATCACTCAGGCTTACTTGGAAATGAGGTTTAACATCGAAAATTCTGAACCACCCCTTTAATGTCTGAACATGTAATGTCTGTTTATGCTTGGGGAGGTGGGGTCATCAGCTGTCAGAGCCTGTCAGCTGATTCACTTGACAGACAGCTGACGGCGCCGACATTTGAAAGTCCTTTTAAGCACGGAAGTGAGTTGGAACGGCGGCACGTAAAATGTCCAGGGAGCCTACGAGAGACCTGTGGAAAGTCGCAGTGAAAGTGCACTATACAAAGCTAGGTGTAAAGGTAACACTTTACTTGACGGGTGAGTACATAACACATTCATAGCAGGTTTCATAAAATACTCACAAAGCATTCATGACTGTTTCATAAGACATGACTCCACCTTCATACGCAACCCTTCATAAATGTGAAAATTTGAATGCCGATAACCAATCAAAATAAAAGTCCAGTGATCTCAAAGCAGCACTGCCATTTATGTTTGTCACCTGATCATGTCACATATGAATATTTCATGAATATCTTAGGAAGTCTACTTTAAATGTCACTTTAGTATACAGATTGCGAAGTATTCATAATCACTTATCTGAGTTTAACACTGAGAGGTAGGTTTAAAGTACTTTGAGATGACCTCGGAACAGTTGGACATTCCCCTTTTGAATGTGGGCAAGGTATAAAAAATATTATAATTACCCCAAGGTAAGATATTTTTTTTTTATGAAACATTTAAATTAGATGCTTGCTCATGATCTGATACTGCATTTGTCCATTACTCTGTTTTGACTTGATCATATAACAGGTTTCTTCAATGCTTCAATGCTTCTTTGAGACCATTGGACAGGAGCAAACATATTTTTTTTAATTTATTTTTATTTCTTTTAAATGTGTTACCTAAACATGTAATATCAGATACATCAGGGTCCACAAATACTGCTCAGCTCTAGTTTACCTCTCGGTGGTAAACTCAGATGAATGATTAACAACCTGTATAGTAAAGTGACATTTAAAGTAGACTTCATAAGATATTCATGAAATATTCAGGTTATGACCTGATCGGGTGACAAACATAAATGGCAGTGCTGCTTTGAGACCACTGGACTTTTATTTTGATAGGTTATCAACATTCTATCTTCCATATTTATGAAGGGTTGGGTATGAAGGTGGAGTCATGTCTTATGAAACAGTCATGAATGCTTTGTGAGCATTTTGTGAAAGCTGCTATGAATGTGTTATATACCCGTCAAGTAAAGTGTTACCGGTGTAAATAGCTTAACGACACCAAACAACGCAATGGACTAAAATTCCCATCCGACATCGAGTCCACTGCACCAGTAAGGCCGATGTGTTTTTCCTTTGTCGAGTTTTTGGATTGTACTCCTGTCATGTCTTTTGGATTATAAACTCTGTCGGCACTGTTGTCCTGGAAGGTGGAAAGTCTGTAACCTATGCACTGCGAGTGCGCATCCTCTGCATTGTAAATACAATTACGGCAATTACTAACTGAGTTTGATGAACACTAGGGGTTGTTTTGTGTGGGTTTGTTTGTGTATGTATTGTATGTTGTTTGCTGGGTGTGAAAATACATTTTTTAAATCCATATTGCTATGTCTTACTAAGCCTGTGTTGGTCAATTGCAATTAGAAACATGTCATTATTATCAGTCAATCTTGAACTCATGTTTTAAACGTTAATAGTCAGAGCAGTCAGGGCTGATTGTTACAGCTGCTTGCATAAACTTCTAACTTTGCAAAGTTCTTTTAGACATTTGTAGTCATACACATTACAATGCTGTGTTGTAAGGTGTCTGTTGATGTTTCATAGTTTTTGCGGCGACATTTGAAGCATGTTAAAACATAAAATTCTGCCCCCATGGGTTAGTTGTTAGTGAAAATTATCTGTTCAGTTATCTGGTTAGAACAAAATGTCTTGCATCTTCAATATTGGCTAGTCTTGAGTAGCTATGAGCTTTTGTTGAAATTGACAGAAGTTGCCCTTTAAGTATCTGACTTTCATGATAAAGCATCACACACAACTATTCCCAAGATGGTGTGCTGTGTAACTTTGTTCATTGTGTGTGTGTGTGTGTGTGTGTGTGTGTGTGTTAGTGAGAGAGAGAGACAGAGAGATGTAAGTATGTGTCATTCTTCTCCCCCTACAGGTTTTAAACTGGTCATCCCTGATCTTACCGTGAGGTGTGCTAATGGTGATGATGTCACACTGCGCTGTCACCTGTCTCCTGGAACCAGTGCTGTTGCCTTGGAGATCAGGTGGTTTAGGAGGACAGACTGTATCTACCTGTATAAGAATGGTCATGTGATAGTGGGGAGGGGCTATGAGGGCAGAGTAAGTGTGGACCCCCCAAAGCTAAAGAGAGGAGGCGTGTCTCTCAGGCTGAGGGGGAGCAGAAGGGGAGATGATGAAGGAGTTTACACCTGCCAGGTCATCAGTGGAGACATGGAGGAGGGAAGAGTTGAGTTGAAGATGAGAAGTAAGTCTGTGTTTCTCTGCTGGAAAGAGTTTAATGCTGCCATTCGTCTATCTAATAATGCAAGGAACGTCTGTCTGTGTGTGTGTCTGTCTGTCTGTCTGTCTGTGTGTTCCACGCATAACTCTACAACCGTTTGTCCGACTGACCTCAAAAAAGCCTTTGCTACACAGGCAATTCACTCGTTTTATTAAATCTGATCATCAGTGGTTAAAGTGGGATTTGGCAGGAGGGGGGAACTCTCATATTTTGTGTCTGCACAAACAAAGAAAAATGTATAGGAGAAGAATAGAATTTTTCATTTATCTGAGGTGCCGGTACTGCGTCCCCCCACACACTTTAACCCCTGCTGATCATACTGAACACCTATGAAAACCATAATGAAAATGAGGCCTCTTGAAATAATGAGGCTCTCTATAGCACAAGGTTCGCCAAAAGATTAATTTCTTGAAGCCAAATTGTTCTCACTAGTGACACCTGCTGTGCAAAAGGATAAATGGCATTTCCTGTCCCAAGATTCACACGTTACATAGGAAAATCTCTGTGTTGATTTTCTCATATCTGTCATACTTCACAATAAGGCATTATGTTTAATTTTCACAAATAGGTTAAGTAAAATATAAAGGGTCGCAATGACAACGGCAAAGCTGTGAGCTTGAAATGTCCGTCTCCAGCTACTGTCTGTTAGCCAGGCGAATGACGGCTACTGGCTCCGCTCATTTCATTTCGTTCCTCAGTTTCGTTTTCACCGATACAGATCTTTGCCGGCCGAATTCAGCGAACAGAGTGAGAAACATCACTAACCTCGAGTTAAGATAACAAAACATTTTTTATATGCGTTTTAAACCAGGGGTTCTCAAAGTTATGATGAGTGAGAGCCAATTTAGGGACCCAACACTGAACTGAGGGCCGCCAAAGAGACGGTGTGAGAAAAATAAATAAATACAATTTTAAAATCCCATTTGTAATCATTTTAATGACCATGCTGCATATCTACAATTTAGATTTATTGCAAAGAAAATAATTCCTATAGATGTTGATAAACTCCACTAAATTTTAAAAGCAATACAGTTTTACCAGTTTTAGATATTATCAGATATTATCAGATATTATCAGATATTATCAGATATTATCGCGGACCGCCAAAAAATCGGCAGCATGTATCGGCCATCGGCTGACCCTGACTTCCATGTATTGGCATCGGCATCGGTCATGAAAAAACTTATATCGGTCGATCTCTAAAGCAGAGTTGTTCACTGAATTTTATGAGGTGGCCTGTAATTTATATTAAAAACTTTAGGCTATCTGTATTTTAGGTGCTTATAGTAGTAGGATTTTTTTTTTTTTTTGTTATCTTGTGTAATACACCAAATGGTGCCCAGCCCACATGGGCTT
>JAODXP020000016.1:3508844-3513844 GCA_027497455.2 Sardinella longiceps | reverse complement strand
AAACTATGTGTGTGTGTGTGTGTGTGTGTGTGTGTGTGAGCGTACTTGTTTCTGGATCTATTACTTATCTCTTTACTCTGGTATTACAGTGTGGGGGGAGATCACTGCTGAAGAGAGGAAGGAAATGGAGAAATCTGTCCAGTCTCTGGGTGAGCGACAGATGATTGGTGGAGATGTGATGAGTGATGAGGAGAGATGATTGGTGGAGATGAGATGAGGGATGATTTGCGGAGATGTGATTGGTGGAGCTCAGTGATAAGAATATATGATTGGTGGAGATGAGTGATGAGGTTTCAACAGATATCACTCTTTGATCTTAGACCATTCATTTGAATGGTTGATTAGACCATTAGTTTGACACATACTTTTGAACTAAGGAGTGTTACTGATTTTTCTGTCAGATCTCCCTGAATGTCTCAAGGCCATTGATGAGTTAAAGGTTAAAAACAAAGAGGTGGAGGAGAAAGAGAAACGACTGAAAGAGAGAGACAGAGAGATGGAGGAAGAGACCAAAGAGATGACGATACTCAAACAGCAACTAGTAGAGACAAATAGAGAGATGGACAATATGAAAAAACAACTAGAGAAAAAGAACAAGGAAATAGCTGAAAAAAATCAACACTTAACAGAACACCAGAAGACTCTCCATGAGAAAGAGAAAGAAATGGAGGAGAGAAAGAGACTCCTGCATGAGAGAGATAAAAAGATAGAAGAGAGAGAGAACAAAATCAAAGAGAGAGACAAGAGGATAGAGGAGAAAAATAAACAGATAGAGACAAAAGACAAACTAGTCAAGGACAAGGAGTTGCAGATTAAAGATGGAGAAAAGAATCTGAATGAGAAAATTAAACTTCTGAAGGAGACCAAAGAGAGACTGATGGAGATGGAGAAGATGATGCAGGACAAGAACAGAGAGATGGAGAAGATCAAACAGCACCTACATAATAAGAACAGAGAAATGAAGGAGACTAAACTACAACTAGAAGAGAGAGATAACGTCCTTCATCACAGAGCCACAGAGCTGGAGAACATGAGTAAAAAAGAGAGGGAGAAAGAGAGTCTACTGGAGAACAAGACTAGAGAGCTGGAGACCAGTAAAAGACACTTGGAGTCACTGGGGAAGGAACTGCAGGACAAGAACAGAGAGATGGAGAAGATCAAACAGCAACTAGAGGAGAAGAACAGAGAGATGGAGAAGATCAAACAGCAACTAGAGGAGAAGAACAGAGAGATGGAGGAGATCAAACAGCAACTAGAGGAGAAGAACAGAGAGATGGAGGAGATCAAACAGCAACTAGAGGACAAGAACAGAGAGAAGGAAGAAACTAAACTACAACTAGAAGAGATGGATGAACTCCTCCATCACAGAGACACAGAGCTGGAGAACATGTGTAAAAGACAGAGGGAGAGAGAGAGTCTACTGGAGAACATGACCAGAGAGCTGGAAACCAGTAAAAGACAACTGGAGTCACTGGAGAAGGAACTGCAGGACAGGAACAGCCAACTACAGGACCTGAGAACCCAACTACAGGAACAAGACAGGAAGACAGAGGAGAGAGACAGACAGCTGGAGGAGAGAACACAGGAGCATCAGAGGGGTGAGTCCTATAATCTCCCCTTTAATCTAACAGTGTTATATGCATCATAGACAACAGGCCATTTACAGCATATTGATCATGATTCAACATAGACTTTGGGGTTAATAAATCAATTTCTATCAATTTGAACATGTCAGTGTCAGTGTTTACATGGTTACTTTCACTTGAAATAGAAAAGGAATAATTGCTCAATCAGAATAGAAATGACCCCTGTAAAGACCTTGATTGGAAGAGAATATCTGATCCAATGAAATTCTAATGGACTAAAAGAGGTGGTTTATTCTATCTTTCTAACACATAAACACTCGATCGGATCACTCAACTCTCATACAAAACTCACTTACATGTGAGTGTGATGAGTTACCCTCCTTTTGTTACCTCCCAGCCACACAGACAAAAGACATCTTTGATTACCATTTTGAGATTATACTGATGAGGCCCTATGCAATGCTGGTTGAACCATCCAATAGGCTTCAATTCAAACAAAGGTGTTATTAAATGTTTCTGTTGATAAATCTCCATGTAGAACGATGTAGTCGATTGAGGAAGCCACTATCAAAATGCATCAACGGTGGTCACGTTGAAATTGAAATAGAAATCTCCAGCAAAGTTACGTGACCTAGCCTGTATGCTAACCGAAACAAACGTGGCTAGACGCTCCCACGGATATTGCAAATATCATATATAGGGCTAGGAGGCAGGGAAGAGTTTGCTATATCACTTATGACTTCCAAGCTATATATATATAATATATATATATAGGTACAACAAGGGGGAAACACCAAAATTTAACCTCCAAGTGGTGGCTTTAAAAACGGCTAGATGTGTGCCAGATCACATGACAACTTAATGTCTCATCCAAATGTTTCAGGATGCAAAAAGAGACAACCTAGATTTTTTAAACAGAATAGTCTTATCGGAAGAAAATTGGCAGAAAATCTATCCATGTAAACAGGGCTAATGTCAGCCTTTTCATCCACAGAGATGGAAGCCAGTAGAACACAGTTGGAGTCATTAGACAAGGAACTACAGGAGCTGAGAATCCAAACAAAGAAACAAGAGAAGGACCTGAATGAGAAAAACAGGATATTAGAGGATAAAGAGAGATATTTAAAAGATAAAGATGTGGAACTGGAAAAGAAAACTCTAGAACTTGATGAGAAGAATAACGTCCTCCAAGAGAGAGACAAACAGATAGAACACAGAGATGGTGAACTAGAGAAAAATATCACACTACTGAACATGAAGACAGAAGCCCTCACCCAGCAGCTGCAGGAGAAACACACACTCCTACAAGAGAGAGATTTGGATCTGCAGGAGAAACACACACTCCTTCAGGAGAGAGACAAACATGACAGGGAGAGAGATGATCTACTGGAGAACATGAGAACCCAACTACAGGAACAAGAGAGACAACTGGTGGAGAGAGACAAACAGCTGGAGGAAAAAGTCAGACAATTGGAGGACAAAAATAGACAACTGGAGGAGCGGGACACAAATCTGGAATTAGTGAAGGGAAATGATGGTGAGTAAAGATGGGACTCACTAAAAACAAGGCATTTCGCCCGGATGGGTGTGGTTTAGGTAGGACGTTGGTGTGCACGTTTGTGTGGCCGCACACTCTCTCAAGCAGTCAGGGAGAGCACGAATTGAAATGTGCTGGCAATTCAAGAGAGAACATAGCCGGTAACAAACCGGTAATCGTTAGGATGAAGAAGACCGGGTTATTTTGGTGGTGGTGGTAATTCCATCACAATGCGCAGGGCGGCTGTATGTCTCACTATTTGGCACAGAAAACTAATGGTGTTTAAACCGTTAAACAACCATCAACTTGCAATAAGGTTACCTTGGATTGCTTCGTTCAAACTGGCACTCGTAGCAGACTCATGCCATCACTTCTATCTCGCCACTCTTTGCTTTAATAAAAGGTAGTGAACAATTTATCAAGGAAGATTAACTCAGTGGAGAAAAAAGGTGTTATTGTTGTACACTCACGCTGGCAGTTGGAGACTGACTTTGTTTTTAACATTCTACCATGCTCGTCTCACAAGTTGCTATTTCTAACGTTACTGAGTTGCAAATCCTAGCGAGACAGGTGATAGCTCCTTCATCCTCCTAACTCCTGGCCAAGACAAATCATTTTATGCTCATAAATTAATGGCAAACATAAAACTTCATTTTACCTTTTTTAAATGAAGTGAGCCCAGTCTCATAAGTGGGGGGAAGATATGTTGGCTGGCAGCAGCGACGGGAGACTTGGTTATGTTTTTAGCATAGCATAGGCCTACTGTACATGTTTCAAGAACAGATAGCCTACATTCTTCCGAGTTGCAGATTGCGAAGTCGGTAGTCTATATAGACAGAGAATTTTGATAGAGCTCTGGTACAGGCAAGCCCCGGCAAAGACACGTTCACATTAATGACAAACATTAAACTTTATTCTTAATGTCCAAGTGTCTCTTGCCCGATCTCCTATTGGAGTTGGGGAAGATTATGTGGGCTAGCATGGCCAACAACAAAATAAATTTCCGAAGTTCAAAAAAAAATATATATATATATATATCCACTCAGGCTACTTCTGATGAGTGCAAACGGTGTTGAATTACCATAAATCTCAGCCTGGTAAGTAAGATTATTACATATATTTAGCTAAGGTGTCACATTAGACCATAGCCTAGAAATCTATACCCCCTAGCGGCAGCAAATTCATTTGGCCACTACAGGAGTCTAGCCAGGCTCGGCAGAGAAGAAGGCGCCCAGATCTAACTTGTATCAGACCAATCAAATCGTCCTGAGGGATAAGGGAGAAGTGACGAAAGAGAGTTGCAGAGATCTCCGTCTTTTTGTTACGCTGAAGCAAATTCAAAATTTGTGGAATGGTACTAATAAACTGAGTCGCTATCGTTTTATGGAGTTATTGAGAGTTTTTTGGATGTATCCCTGATATTCCCCAACTGGTTGTCATCATTCAAGCCTAAGGAGTAAGTTGTTACTGTACGTTTTTGTTGCAGATGACGTTAATATTAGATCAGACAATGACAATAGTTGTGATACAGGTTATTAGCGAGCTAAAAAAAAATAATTATAATATTAGCGAGCACTAGGCTAGCTAGGGGCGTCTAGATTTCTAGGCTAATCGCGTGTAGAGGCGATTTGACAGACAACGGCTGCACCCGCCCTCTACCCAATCCAGCCCTTCCAGACTCAAGTACAGAAAATCTTCTGTACAGAGATGGCCTGTCAGGCTAATTAGACCAGCCACTTCAATACAAACTTTATGACAGTCTGTCTATCTAGCTACAAGCATGACGGAGAACGCGTTTCATGAACTAGCATCTTGTGAGTGACGCAGGACGTAAAGTCCAGCCCCCGGGCGAAATGCTTTGAATTTAGTGAGTCCCG
>JAODXP020000016.1:3457707-3508744 GCA_027497455.2 Sardinella longiceps | reverse complement strand
CCTTTGTAGCTCCACAGCTCACCTTAGACTAATTTTCACAGCCCTGGATTTGCCGCTCTGTTTTTGCAGCACCACAGCTGTGTGACTCATTAGCAAACACATCTTTTTGGAGTGCAACTTTGGAACTGGACACTAAATAAAGAAAATAGGCTTACAAACGAATCCAAACTTCTCAAAACTTCTGAGAACAATTAGCCTGGCTTTTTGTGACCACGTCTAAAAATGAACAGTGGTCTGGCAAAGCTAGCATTGGCAGGGAATCCCGAGGTGGGAATAATCTAAAGGTTTATCAAATGCTAATAAACTTCTGTCAATGTTATTGGACAGAGCTACAGATCTGGACGTAATCATTGTAAGCTCATCTTCTTCAGCCTGCTAGTTTTTCATTGGGTCCTGAACTTTCTGGGCTCGAGACTTGCCTCTTTGGCCATACTGACTAGATTGCGCAATTTCATGTAACGTGGAATTGAGCGTGAAAGTGAAAAGAAAATGTAAAAAATGAAAGGAAGGGGTGAAAAGAAAGGTCGGAGCCACAGTGTGGGCTGCCATCACCATAGCAACACTCTCAAAGCTGGGCCTGTGTGTGTGTGAGTGGTCTGGTATGAAAGCTTCATTATCAGACTTGTATGATAAAGCATCATATATGAGTGGTTCGCTGAAAGGGAAACACCCTTAGACCACAAGCAATGCAGGCAACTCGGGCGACGGAAGTAATTGACTTTGTATGGAGACAAGAGACTTTGGCGACAAAAAGTGGTACACTGTAAAAGTAATTTTACACTCAGTAAATAATTTTAGACTCAGTTGAGACATGAACAAATGAAAATGAGTAGAAGAGATCAACACCATGAAGTCACTGTACTTGATATTCTATGAGCTATCTTGCTCTGAAAAAAGCCTTGGGCATTTGATGTCAATTTGATTGCAAGATATTTGATGTCCCAGAATACCACAGACCCACATATTGAAATAAATATTAAGTGTAAAGTTAAACTTTGGTTAATCTTATGTAATGAGCTATGATGCGGTTCGGTAACTATCAATTAGAATATCAATTTCCCAGTGTGACCCCTGTAGAGAAGCAGGATTGCACGTTGGAATGCTAACATCATCGGCAACTAGTCCCTTTTGCCCCTTGTGCCATGCGATATTTCTTGGGACTGTCCGGCAACTCTTGGAGATTTATTGCCTGCAATCTGAATGTACAGTTAGTGTGTTGTGTGTGAAAATGTACAGTGTGTATGTCAGTGTGCAGGTGTGCGTATGAAAGAGAGTATATAGGCCTAGAAGTGTGTGTGAGTGTGTGAGAGAGAGTCATTCTGCTCTGTTTCCCCCTTCAGATTTTAAACCGGTCACTCCTGATGATGTTGGGTGGTGTGATGATGGTGCTGATGTCACACTGCCCTGCCTCCTGTCTCCCGAAACCAGTGTTGTTGCCATGGAGATCAGGTGGTTTATGAGGACAGACTGCATCTACCTGTATAAGAATGGTCATGTGATAGAGGGGAGGGGCTATGAGGGCAGAGTGAGTGTGGACCCCCAGGAGCTGCAGAGAGGAGGCGTGTCTCTCAGGCTGAGGGGGTGCAGATGGGAAGATGAAGGAGGAGGTCACACCTGCCAGGTCATCAGTGGAGACAACATGGAGGAGGGAAGAGTTGGCGTTGATGATCAAAGGTGAGTCTGTTTGTTTCCCTGAGGTGAAGAGTTCAGTGCTGCCATTCATGTCACTAAAGCTGAGTTACTCCCATCATCTCACCACCTTAGAGCCTGATTTTAAGTGTTGAAATGTGTTGGCTTACTTTTAATTGCTTTTGTTGCTCAAATGTGCTTAAAATGAATAATTTAGACTATGATTTTACAGCCTTACTGTGCACACACACACACACACACACACACACACACCACACACAGTTCACACACACATAAGCACTCACATAGACACACACACATTGACTGTATTGTAGTGTTGATATTGTATGTCCTCATGTAATGTGTGAGTTGGTCCTCATTAATGATCTCATCTCTGCTTCTGGTTTCTTTAGGTCGCATACGTAAGTACCAGAGAGGAGTTGGTGTGTTTGGTTTTCTTTAAGTGGGAGGGTCTCATCATGGTAATCAGGCCTGGGAAGATGATGTGTTACTGACAGTCTGCAGTGGACTCACACAACCATCATGGAACATACACACACACACACACACACACACACACACACACACACACACACACACACACACACACACATGTAGACACTGTTTTAAGTTATAATTAAGTTATAAGCAGATGAGAGTAGGACATGCAGCCATGTGAGGATTGGGCCTCTCGTCCTCTAGATGTTGAATAGTGGTATTGAAGCTGTAATCAAGCGCAAATCACCTGTGTGAGTCATAACTAAAATAAGGTAATTGCAGCTATAACTTGGGAGGACAAAACATGGCGCCCAACGGAGGCTTAGGGTACCCTGACGTAACCTTATTTTATAAAATCATAAATCAATATTATATATAAGGGAATAATTCACAGTTCATCTAGATCATTCAATCGCAGGTCAGTCAGCTTCTAAACTCACTTTAACGGTAGTTGCATCATTTGGCATATCAGTTTCAGGTTTAACTTGACCTTCAGTAATTGGGACTAATAAGTGAGATAAGAAGTCAAAGGAACTCGCTTTGGCTGTAGTTTGGGAAATTAACTGAGACAGCTAATTCTCAGTGGTGCCTGAGCAAGGCTTAATTGGTTTCTCAAGAGGCGGCACTTATGCCTAGAGAGTGACACGAGATTTGCGGTACTTCTGAGATTTCAACATACTCTACAATACAGCTTTAAAGTACACATAAACACACACACAAAATGGCTTTACTGTACAAACACACACACACACATTGTGACTGTCTGCTGGTATTGTATGTCCTCATCATGAGTTTTATCTCATTGGTCCTCATTAATGATCTCCTCTCTGCTTCTGGTTTCTTTCTAGGTTTGAGAGGTAAGTACCACACACTGAATACAGCCTTATGGTATACATACAGACACACACTGTGACTGTATTGTCAGTGTTGATATTGTAAGTGCTCATGTAATGTGAGTTTGTCTCTTTCTGTTTTGTTTTTTTTAGTTCCTGCTGCATTAGGTAAGTACCAGAGAGGAGTTGGTGTGTTTGGGTTTCTTTAGGATGGAGGGGGGTCATCATGGTCATCAGGCCTGCAGTGGACTCACACTCGTTATGGAACACACACACTCGCCTTGCAGCTCATGCATCACCACACACATGTGCTCGCCCAGACACACACTAACTCTCTCACAGTGAGCTCACATATGGAACACAAACACACACACACACACACACATCATGCAGCTCTACTATCATTTATGAAAGAGTGCGTTGTCCACATAACATGTGTTTGTTTGTCCACACACATACTGAAGATCGTTCTAGTGTGCTTTTGTCTCCATCAGGCCACCCTGAATGATGATGGTTACAGTATGCTCCTGCTAGCATGTGGACTCACATCACTACACTAAGCTAAGGGCTCAGTACATGCTTTTAGCCTTTGAACATGCTCAATCACCAAGTACACACACATACATACATGAATTTCATACAGTAGAAGCACACCTTGGTCTGTGAGCGAGCATATAACCTGGTCTGTCTGACATCAGTTGGTTTCATTTTTCTGCTATAGCTGTTTTCCAATAATGATCTATCCTCTGCTTCCGTCTCCTCAGAGAGGGAACGTTTGGAAAATGAAGGTAAGTTGGATTCTTCAAAACACAGAGAATCTACTATAGTCACACACACACACACACACACACAGGAGAATAAACTGTGTATAGTGTAGTGTGTGTGTGTGTGTGTGTGCGTGTAAGTGTGCTTGTTTTTGGATCTGTTGCTCATGTGTTGCTACTCCGGTATTACAGTGAAGCAGGAGATCACAGCTGAAGAGAGGAAGAAAATGGAGGACTCTGTCCAGTCTGTGGGTGAGTGAGAGATGATAGGCTTTTCGCATATGTGTTCTATTTAGCCCCACCGGGCAAGGCGGCCTCCGGCCAAGCCTTCTACAGTGGGGCGCTGTCAAAAAATAAGCCCCAGTGTGTTCCAATCCGCGCACTTAGCGAGGGCACTTCAGTAGAGTGCACTATGAGCATGAATTTTGGCAGATAAGGGCTGTCCCACATGGAGCACTTCGTGATGCACTTTCCGGACGTTACGATCGCGACGTTATCAACAGTGTTGTGTTGAAGGTTACCATTTCCACAAGCTTCGTAGCATAACTTAGCCCAAACTAGCTACTATTGCTAAACTTGCTGTTAGCGATAGCTATCTTAGAATACGAAAGGTAAATACCGGAAAAGTTGAAAAGTTGCCGGTTGTCATACCTCTTCCGTTACGTTACCAAGATGGCGTCGATAAAGTGCGAGAAGTGTCCATCATACCACACTTTGGATTTTGACCGTTAGGAGTGCACCATCCGGGTACTTGCGGTGCACTTCATTTCGCTGCTTTTGAATTGGAACAGTCCTACACACTCAAACGAAGCACATGAAGTGCTGAAGTGTGTGAATTGGAACAGACTGCCAGCGTTTGTGTTGTGTACGGTACCTCTATGTATAAATTCAGGGTAAAAGCAAAGTTACCATATCTACATTTACATGACTAGACAACTAACAATATGAAATACAGCAGTGGATAAGGGCGAACACATGGGATATGACGTTAAAATTTGCTAGAGGAACAATACATCTGAAGCCGACGTTTTGGCTGATGATTATGAAGAAGGGAGGAGAATACGGCTTAATACCCAATTTTTTATAAGGATGCTAATATCTATAAGGACTTTCGTTTCACTATCAGCCACTGTTAAGGCTACATCAAGTAAGTTAATTTAACATTACATAAACATCAACAAAAACAACTAGTAGACTACAGAAGATTGACTTTATCAATGACAACTTGTTTAACAAACAAAAGTGCAAGAGCTTAAAAAAGAAGAAATACAGTAAGTTATGTGGAGCATTTGTTACTAGACTAAACATGAAGCTGTGGTTAATGGATAGCTCGGGAGTGAATTCAAGCATAGCCTTGTTGAAGGAGCATGCTAAATGCACCAGATAGCGAGTGGAACAAAATTTGGAACAACATCGACCGAACACGAACGCAGAAGCGAACAAACACTTTACACTCAATCAATGGAAAGTGATTATTCGAACAAAGTAAGATCTGAGCTGCCGATGGGTTAGCTTTATGCTGTTCGAAATTCTTTCATTCCATGCTAAATATATTGCTCTGGAACTATCCTTTAAGAAAGAGGGAGTACAGTTAAAGTTAAATTTAGTAAAAGGCTGCATCAAGCAGTTCTTTAGGCAAGTTTATGAGTTTTATGTTTTATTTAGGCATAAATGCATAGGCATTTATATGTTACAGTTGCCTACTACGTCTGATGTACATTGGATGTTGTAATGTCTTTTGTGTTTGCCAAAAGTACAAAATCCCTAGCCTGACATGCCAGACTATATCATAAGAATGTATAGTCTGGAGACTACTGATAGACTGTGCCTCAATGGAGGAGCGGGTGCTTGCGTTGTCTTTCAAACTGCCTCTCCACGTAATAGGCTAGCGTTCCGGCCAGTGGTACCAGCTGGTATATCAAACTTTTCCTATAGCCCGTCGGTAACATGGCAAAAACATCTTTTTTCAGAACGAAAGACTTAAGTGCACTTTCTTGTTCCACTTTCAAAGAAAATGACAAGTGCAATTCCTCCAAAACTAAAGCTAACATTAATATTTTCAGCCCCCCCGTACTGGTGGAAATTAATAGATGAGTCACTGGAGAAAACCAAACAACTAGAAGACAACATGAAGACACTACAGGCAGCAAATAAAGAACTGGAGAATTTGAAACAAGAACTAGAGAAGAAGAAGAAGAAAGAAATGGAGGAAACCACACAACAACTAGTGAGTGAAGTGGAGAAGAGAGATGGACAGCTAGAAGAGATGAAAATAACACTAAAGGAGAAAGAAGAACAGATGAGAGAGAAAGACATAGAAATGGAGGAGAAGAACAGAGCGATGGATAAAATGAAACAGCAGCAAGAGAAGGACAGAGAGAATCAGAGGACTCTTGAGGAGAAAGAGAAAGAACTGATGAAAGACAAAGAGAAGGAGGAGAGGGATCTCCTGCATGAGAGAGATAAACAGATAGAAGAGAGAGAGAACAAAATAAAAGAGAGAGAGAAGGTGATAAAGGAGAAAGACAAACAGATAGAAGAGAGAGAGAATAAAATCAAAGAGAGAGACATGAGGATAGAGGAGAAAGATGAACAGATAGTGATGAAAGACAAACTAGTGCAGGACAAGGAGTTAGAGATTAAAGATGGAGAAAAGAATTTAAAGGAGAAAATGAAACTTCTGGAGGAGAACAAAGAGAGACTGATGGAGATGGAGAAGATGATGGAGGACAAGAACAGAGAGATGGAGAAGATCAAACAGCAACTAGAAGAGAGGGATAAACTCCTCCATCATAGAGACACAGAGCTGGAGAAAATAAGTAAACAAGAGAGGGAGAGAGAAAGTCTACTGGAGAAGATGACCAGTGAGCTGGAGACCAGTAAAAGACAACTGGAGTCACTGGGGAAGGAACTGCAGGACAGGAACAGCCAACTACAGGACCTGAGAACCCAACTACAGGAACAAGAGAGGCAGACTGAGGAGAAAGACAAACAACTGGAATTAGTGAAGAGGAATGAAGGTGAGTACATACAAAAGAACAAATTAATATTTGTGCGTGTGTGTGTGTACAGTATGTGTGTGAGGGGGATTGTGTCTTTATGCCAGTTATTACAATCTAATCTCATTACAATCTAAGAGTAATTATAAAATATCTATAAATATCTTTGCCAAGAGAATGGTTGCTCACGCCCCCTAGAGTTTTCAGCTGGACGTGATAACTCTCATTGGTCATCAGTCCAGATCCTCATCCTGATCATCACCGAAATTGAATGGGTTCCTCCTTGGGCAAGGACAAAAATCTTGCAAAAAAAATCATGCAAATCCGTCTGTTACTTTTGCCGTGAAGTTGCTAAGAAACAGACAGATGGACAAACAGACAAACAAATTCTGGTGAAATCATAACCTCCTTGGTGGAGATAATAATAGCTCTGTAAATGGCTGAAATGGCCCTAATGTACAGTATGGGAATCTAGATAATGTTACTGCTGCATTTAAACTGATCCAGTGTGTGTTTGTGTTGGGCTCCCAGATCCAGATTCTCCTCCCATCAGGAGAAGACGGAGTAAAAATGATCCTCCAAACAGTAAGTGAACAGTGACCTCTCCATTCATGACCCCCCTGGTCTAGTTGAAACATGGACTAGTCCACTATAAGTCATCAGTGCTCTCTGCTCCATTCATGACCCCCCTGGTCTAGTTGAAACATGGACTAGTCCACTGTAAGTCATCAGTGCTCTCTGCTCCATTCATGACCCCCCTGGTCTAGTTGAATCAGTAGTGCTAAGGATATGAGAGATGTGTCACATCAATGTCCTAAGTGACCACCTCTGGGTCCTAGTGTCCCACTGGCTACTCCTAATTCATCTTGAATATCAAACCAGTATGACTAGATCACCTTTCAAACCTGGACTGACATAATATAATGTTCTAAGAGTGATGGAGTTAGATCTAGGACAACTGACTGTACGGGATCCAAATACAAGTTTGGTTGCTGTGTTTTCTTGTTGCTCTGTGGTTATTGTTATAATTTTCTAAGAGTGTAAGTAGTTTGCTTGTTGTGTTTGTTGATTGTTGTTCTTTTATAACTGATGCACTTGTCTGTGTTGCAGTGGGTGGGGAGAGTCCTGGTCCAGCCCCCCCAGTGTCTCCTGCTGTGTCTGAGCTGAGGCTGGTGCTGCTGGGGGGGAGTGCAGCTGGGAAGAGGGCAGCAGGAAACACCATCATGGGCACACACACACTCACACACACATCCACAGAGACCCAGCACAGTGAGAGCAGACAGGGGGAAGTGGCTGGGAGATGGGTGACCCTGGTGGAAACTCCAGACTGGTTCTGCAGTGGACTCTCTGAGAAGGACATGAGACAGGACGTGGGGCTTTGTGTCCGTCTGTCTGCCCCAGGACCTCACGCCTTCCTCCTGCAGATTCCAGTGGAGCCGTCTGAAGGGGAGGAGAGGAGGATGCTTGAGAAAATGGAGGATATTTTTGGGGAGGGCTGTTGGAGACACACACTGATCTTCTTCACCCATGCTGAGGGGCTGAGAGAGAGGAGTGTGGAGGAGTTGCTCCAGACAGGGAGCCAGGAGCTCCAGCAGCTGGTAGAGAAATGTGGGAACAGGTGTCACCTTCTCAACGTTAAGGACAGACCTGATGACACTCAGATCACACAGCTGCTAGAGAAGATAGAAGAGATGGAGTCAGGAAACAGAGAGAGATTCTACAGCAGTGAGACATACCAGGAGGCAGAGAGACAGATCAGAGAGATAGAGAGAAGGATGCAGAGCGAACGAGAAATGGAGCATGCGAAAGTAAGGGAAGAGAGAAAGAGAAGAGAGGAACTTCATAAAAATATGGAAGATTCTCTTAAGAAGATGGCGGGAGAGATTCAACACCATGAAGGAGAAATTAGAGACTTGAAAGAGAGAACAACAGTACTGGAGCAAAAGATGGAAGAAGAGAAGGATGAGGAGAAGAGGAGAGAGATGGAGAGAGAATTACAGAGAGAGACTTTACAGAGAGAGGAGCTAGAAAAAAAACTGAGCCAATTGAGAGAAAAGAGATACAGAGAGAAGAAAGAGGTGGAGGAGAGACACATAGAGGAGATGGAGGAGATGAGAGAGAGCTATGAGAGAGAGGCCAGGGCTGAAGCAGAGAGAAACCTCATGAAGATCATCCTGCCTGAACTACAGAGAAACATCAGTATCACCAAGGAGAAGATGGAGGGAGAGTTCAACAGACAGATGGAGGAGAAGAACAGAGAGATAGACAGAATGGAGTTGGAGATTTTACACTTGAGAGAGGAGAGACAGAGGGGCCCGGAGCTCAAACAGCTGGAGGAGAGAGACAGAGAGGAAAAAGGAAAACTTGGTAATTACAGTGTTTATCTGGCCCTCAATATCATAACCACTCATACCCCTTTTTCACCTCCAGTCTTGTGCTGGTTTTGGGCTGCTGCCTGTGCCAATTCAGTGTTCCTTACCAACTAGCCAATAATTAGTTTGTTTCACCACAGGCTGAAAACTTAAGCAAGTCCGGACATAGCTGGAATAAAGTGATGTAAACAGTGGATTGAGTTGCATATTAGGCAGAACTACACTTAGTTTGGCCTTTCCCCCAAAGTTGGTGTGCAATATAAAGATCTTGTTGTAACCTACGTGTGCTGTGATAAGGAAGGTGTCTGTCAGCAAACTACAGTATCTACTCTTACTATCTACACAGCAAGGTAACCTCCAGCACCTGACATGGCTGGTTCTTGTTTCTGGTGCCTGTTGGTGTTTTCCAGAGCCAGATTCAGGTTTATCAGTGTGGTAAAGCGAAGAACTGGTTTGAGATTAGGCATTGGCTTTGAAACAGTACTTCCTTCGTGGAACTGCCTTGGTGGAAGAGGGTATCTGTGTTTGTCACTGACAGCAATACTCAAGTTCTCAAGACAATACTCTAGATCTTTACTGCATAACTCAAAGGGATTCTCATCCTGTGTGTGTGTGTGTGTGTGTGTGTGTATGTGTGTGTTGGTCCCATAGGTCCAGATCATCCGCCTATTAGGAGAAAATCGAGTATACAGGATGGGCCACCTGAGAGTAAGTCCTCACTTAAAGGAGAAAGCTGGTGTGATACTGTATTAAAATATGTTAAATAATGATCGGAGCACGGACTTGTCACACATAGTTCACTTGCACCTGACCCCTCCTCTCGGGAATACGGCTAGTTAACCAATTGGCTCCACACAGACTTAACGTTGGAGAGGACCAGCACCTGATTGTCTGAGTTTGAAAACTGTAGCTTATCACGATAGGTTCCTTGGCTAACACGGAAGAGGACATGACTTCGGCTTCCTATATTCTGTCACTGTTACTAGGTCGTTTTTGTTTGTTTAACTTAAAAGTCAAAACCTTCGCTCTTTATAGTCTACAATGGGGGACTGCAGAGTCCTCTGACTTTCTAATGGCATGTGCTTGTGTGTGTGTGTGTGTGTGTGTGTGTGTGTGTGTGTGTGTGTGTGTGTGTGTGTGTGCAGTGAGTGGAGAAAGTCCCCAAGTGTCTCCTACCCTGATGGAGCCGAGGGTGATGCAGTTGGAAAAGAAACTGCAGGACTTGAGAATCCAACTACAGGAACAAAAGAGACAGCTTGAGGAGAGAGACAGACGAGATAAATGTTTGGAAGTGAGAGACAGACATTCGGAGGAGAGAAACAGACAGCTGAGTGAACGTGATAAACGACTGGAAGAGAAAGACAGACAGCAGAGTGAACGAGATAATCGGCTGGAAGACAGAGACAGACACCTGGAGGAGAGAGACAGACAGCTGAGTGAACGTGATAAACGGCTGGAGGAGAGAGACAGACAGCTGAGTGAACGTGAGCTGGAAGAGAGACAGACAGCTGAGTGAACGTGATAAACGACTGGAAGAGAAAGATAGACAGCTGAGTGAACGTGATAAACGACTGGAAGAGAAAGATAGACAGCTGGAGGAGAGACACAGAGATGGTCGGGGTGAGTATGAGTAATCTGGAGTAATCTGGCCCTACTGTATGTCTTAAAGGAGAGGTCCAGTGTGATGATGAGCGCTTGCTAGTTGTAGCTTCCTTGTGCATAGAGCTAGATGTTTTTAGAAAGGCTCCAAGTAGCCCCAAGGCTAAGTGTTTTAAATAGAAAGGCTCAAAGGAGCCCCACACTTTGTACAGGGGTTTTAGAACCAGTTTTACACAAACCTGGATATCCAGACGCAAAGTTATCTCTCCAGTTGCACCTCTCATTTATACAAACTCAGTTCGGTTTCAATCACTGAAGAAGGACACTTTCAAGAACTCTGGGCAAAGTGGAGATGTCGGAGAACCCCGTCTTCAGACATTCGTGTAAACACCCATAAATGGAGTTTTAACACCAAAGAGGGTTGAAAGTTTGCGTAGTTCCTGGTTCTATTTTCGAAAGGGCAACCCATCAGTATGCAGACCAGAGTCATGCGTAATTTGAATGATGTTTGGACTTAGGTTTAAGGACTTGGGTTTAAGCCAAGTCCAAAATCAGATTTGGACTGCAGTCTGAACATAGTGAAAGGGATTCTAACACAGACTGCAGTCCAAATCCAATTTTTTGCATATCTGATCAAAATCTGATCTCTCTATCGACCGTGTTCGCATTGCTTGGTAAAGTGCTCATATCCGTTCTCCATGTCCGCATTTCACCTGTCATATCTACGTGGGTTTCGCATAACGCCCACAAATAATAAACAAAACCGCGGAGGGTAGAATGTGGGAATGTCTCTCAGATGGTTAAGTGGGACCGTAGAACACAGCTACAAGGAAGTATCAGAGATGGGAGAATAGCGTTACTCATCTTTATTTTAGTGCATCAATGCAGTCCAGCACAGCTGATAGTTGCCTTTCTGGTGCGTGGCTGAAAACTTTTACTGAGGTTGCTTTCCACATGTGAGGTAAATTCCAGGTCATATGCAACTTGCAGCAAATCCATAACCCGACACGTTATAGCAAACGATACAGTTTTTTAAAGGGAGAGTTAACTTTATTCACTCACTTCCATCCATCTGCATTCTATTCCATTTGTTCATGTTTTTGTCGCGTGGCAAATGAAGAAAGTGACACGGTGAAATCCTATCCATGTGGTTAAACTGTTCAGATCGAAGCAATTCAGATATGAATCCGTATGTGGGGTGTATCAGATTCAGAAAAATCGGAATTCATATTGTTTTCTGCTGTTCAGACCACCCTAAATCAATTTTAGATACAATCTGGATAGGTTAAAAATCAGATTTGGGATGCCAATCTGAATGAGGCCTAATTGTGTCTCTTTGTTCAGGGCTCCCAGATCCAGATCATCCCCGAGGCAGGAGAAGAGACAGTATGGAGGAGCAACTCATAGGTTAGTGCATATGACACATACACACTCACTCATTCACACACACTCACTCACACACACACACACACACACACACACACACACACACACACACACACACACACTCACACTCACACATACACACACACGCCCAGTTATCTCAGTAATAATAAGGGTTGAACGATCACTTGAGTGATTCAAATAATTTGATTACAAATAATGTTGCCTGTATCAAATTCCTAATTTATATAATGTTGCGTGATATAAATTGAGTGTTTTCTTTTATTGTCAATGGCTGTCAAAAAAAACCACGCTGTTTTTAAAAACATAAAAGTAATTTTTTATCAAATTATTTAATTAATTGAAGAAAAGTTCCACAGAATACTTCATTCCAAAAAGATAGTTACAGCCCCTTTTAATAATTATCGTCAGGTCTAGTTATAATAATCATGATAACAATTAATATGTCAATACTATTCATGTGTAATTTTGTGTGGGTGTGTGTCTGTGTGTCTGTCTGTGTGTCTGTCTGTGTGTGTGTGTGTGTGTGTGTGTTTCCACCAATAGCTCCAGATTCCTCAGCAGGATGCTGTGATCGCTGCTGCATTATATCTTAACCAGAGCAAAGTGCATCTCCATACCAGACTCCTGAACCTGGCATAAGAGAATATCAGATATCAGAAACCTGAACATACAGGACAGAAACAGTTTCAGATATCAGAAACCTGAACATATGAGTCTCTACAGGACAGAAGCAGTTTCAGATATCAGAAACCTGAACATATGAGTCTCTCTACAGGACAGAAACAGTTTCAGATATCAGAAACCTGAACATATGAGTCTCTACAGGACAGAAGCAGTTTCAGATATCAGAAACCTGAACATATGAGTTTCTCTACAGACAGAATATGGGATGCCCAGTTTCACAGTCTATGAGAAGTTATCCATATATGAATGTGTCATAAATATGGGCATCGATGTGTCATATGGTGATATATATTATCTGTCTATTTCACAGACATTAAACCTTTTACAGTATTTATTTTGTACATTGTACAAATAGTTGTGCATATCTATGCAATATAGAATGAGAATTGACTCACATCAACATGTTAGATTTTTTAAAATAAATTTATAAAAAGTTGCTCTAATTTTCATGTTTGAAGTTTATGACAAAAGTGCCGATTTAAGTGTAAAAGAAGCAACTCATGTAAGTGTAGTCGGTGGCAGTCCGCACCGCACACGGGTCTCAAACCCGCCACCCCGTAAACTACAAATTCCCGGCGTGGGAGTGGGACGCTCTAACCAACTGAGCTAAAAACCTGAGCTTCTAACTCAGTGTGTTTGCAGCGCCCATGGAATTGGGTGATGAGGATTTACACATACTACCACCGAGCTAGCCGAGCTAGCTGGCCTCCGTTACATAAGGCATGTGTGTATGTCATTTGTGTATGTACTTTATGTCTCTCTCTCTCTCTCTCTCTCTCTCTCTCTCTCTCTCTCTCTC
Source organism: Sardinella longiceps (assembly GCA_027497455.2). Classification (NCBI taxonomy): domain Eukaryota; kingdom Metazoa; phylum Chordata; class Actinopteri; order Clupeiformes; family Clupeidae; genus Sardinella; species Sardinella longiceps. The sequence goes on along the minus strand of JAODXP020000016.1, from coordinate 3,495,160 downwards.
TCTCTGTGTGTGTGTGTGTGTGTGTGTGTGTGTGTTTATGTAGGGCATGTCAGGACAGGGCACTCTGATGTGCTGAAGTGATAACACATAAAGCCTCTGCTTGCATCAGATAAACTGGCCCCAGAATGAGTCAAGGTGAACAATTAAGTTTTTTCCTTTTCTTTTAAAGCAAACATTGACAAAATATTGAGGGCTGAGGACCTAAATGTTGTAAGTGACAATTCACCAAGAGCCAAAACAAAAATGACTACAGTTTATTTTTACTTTCGGTTCAAAGTACATTTCTTGCCTCTGATGGATAACACAACACTTAATGCACAATAATACATATTTTGGTCAAATACAGTTACACCCATCTGGCTCTTACTGCTGTGTGTTCACAGTTAAGATTTTTGGTGTTATAACACCAAAAATATTTCTTAATATTTTTATTATATAACTTCGTCAGTGGAAAGAGCTTCAATGTGATATATGTCTCAGTTTTGACCAAATGGTTTACAGCCCTCAATATTATCCTTCTACCAGCACATTCCCATTGAATCAGCGCTTGTACTTGTATAAACAGGTTCAACAGGTGCGACAAGAATTCCACCCCGTGGATAATCTCAACACGGATTCATTTTGCTCCTTCAATCTTGGAGGTTTTTATTTAACCATTAATCATTTTATTAACTATTTTGTCTACTATCTATCTTGTTTTTGTTCATGGTCAATTATCGGATATTAGCCCACTGGACATGCAGCTGACATCAGGACTAGGGGGAAAAGCGACTCCAGCGCAACACTGTGACATCAAAAGTAAAACCTCCTCATCAAGACGATGGACACGGTAGCTACAATAGCCTTCTGATTAACAAAATGGTTTCAAGATTCCTGACCTTTACAGTTGTTTACTAGTGATATGTGATCCAACAGTGATCTGATCCTACGCACATCCCTAATTTATTAACTTTAACTTTAAACATTAAAGTTTATATAAATCTTTTTCACATGTCATATACAATTCTTACATGGTGCAAGTTGTATAAGTTTCACATTATATGGATTTTATATGAATTTTGCATGTGCTATAAACCCCATATAAGATTCTTATACAACATAACAAAAACACAGTATGTGCATTTTCACAGTATGTGCATTTTATATGGATTTTGTATGAGCTTTGAGTCCCCTATAAAATACATGTGAGATTCTTACACAACATGTAGGAAAAATGTAAGTTTCATATAAATCTTTTTCGTATGGGTATAAAGACAAGCGCAAGAGTCAAGTTGAGACGCTTGAACACTGTGAACCTGTGCATGTAAATGTCTTGACTAGATAGATCTAAAAGGCAATTAAAACAAGATTTCTTAAAGAAGTAAGCAACTGGTAGGCTATTGTCATGTACTTGGACTTGGCAATGTATGATAAAAATAAGGAGAAAATAAATAAATAAATAGGTTAATAGAATGAATAAATAAAGATTCAAGATAATGAAAATAATGAAATAAGATAGTAAAAATAAGATAAAAAAATAGAACAAATAAATACCATTGTAACACCCACAAACGTAATAACTTCCCACAAACGTAATAAACCACAAACGTAATAAAAATATGCACTTTTAAAATGTAATAATCCTGCAAACGTAATAATTTCCCATAAACGTAATAACAGTCGCCTACTGTTAACGTAATAAAAAATTTCCCACAAACGTAATAATTATTACATTTGCAGGAAATTATTACATTGGTGGGAACATGAAAAAACTTATTACATTACCCTCCCATAAACGTAACAAAACAAAGATTTGGTGAAATTATTACCGTTTTATCAGATGTAGGACTTATATTTGTCAGTGAACTTATATCTCTAACCATGTAGCCAGCTGTCAGAGCTTAAAACCTGATACAGTGGCATGCTGCATATGTTTATTCCCTCAATTGTTTTTTATATGCAGTTTTTCTTAAAGAACTACCTGACCCATGGCATTGAGGATGATGACATGTTTATGAACTCTGAGCCTAAATCAAAACTTAAAAAAGCTTAACTTAAAAAAACAATCTTCACTATTTTTTATTTTTATTTTTTATTTTTTCTAAATTTACTAAAGATGTGGACCCTGGACCACACAAAGGCTTCGGCTTGGTACATGTAAACTGTACGAATCTCTGACTTCAAAAATTCCACACAACTCAAATGAAAACTAGATGTACCGCATGGCGGTACAAAATATGACCGCCGCTCAGTTCTGCACATTCTCTGCCCTGTGTGTGTGTGTGTGTGAGACAGTAGGCCTATCATCCCAAACCAGTAACCCTTCACTTAATAGCACCAACTACAGGTCAATGGTTGTACACTGTACAGTCATTAAATGTACATACAAATTCATTTATTTTATAGCCCCCCATGGATGAAATTCCACAAAACGTGACATATTCCCACAAAATAACTGAAAGGAAAATAAAGGTCCGCAACACTGTTTGATGCTCCCAAGAATTCAATAGCACTACGTGCTAGTCTAGTTGTTGTGCTATTAAATTCTTGGGGGCATCAAACAGTGTTATGGACCTTTATTATGACCGCCGCTGCGTAGCAAGCGCAGCGGTCATATAATGATTGTCAAAAGTTTTTTTTTCTTTTTCTCCCGTCATTTCCTGAATTTTTGGTCAACGATTCCCGGGACACCGTAACACCGGGGCACATGAAACTTGGTGGGCATGTAGCCCCAGTAGACTTTTACGGGAAAAAAATTGTTGCGCGGCTCCCCCACGAAACCCAAAAATGCAGTTTTTCCTAAAAAACTACCTGACCCGTGACATTGAGGATGCTGAAATTTTTATGGAATGTTGGTCTCAAGAGCCCACATCAACTTAGCTTATAACCAGTCATTTGTGATTTGCACCCCCATGGTAAAAAATTAAAATGCAATATTATACTACTTTAATTGCCCCTATCTTTAGATCAGATGTTATAAACTGCACCAAATTTAATGTGTATGATGAACCTGACATCTTGTGGGAATATGTCAAGTTTTGTGGAATTTCATCCATGGGGGGCTATAAAATAAATGAATTTATATGTACATTTAATGACTGTACAACCATTGACCTGTAGATGGTGCTATTAAGTGAATGGTTACTGGGTTACAAAATGATCATTTACATCATATGTGCTCATATATAACTACATATACACATGCGCACGGGTACACACACACACACACACACACACACACACACACACACACACAGTACATACTGTACACACAAGCACACGGGTACACACACACACATACACACACACACACACTCTTATACTTGTACACAAAAGCAAACTCACTCATGCAGACACACATTTATAACATGAGAGGGATACAAACAAGTTGACAGGCATCATATATGCAGAGAATGTGCAGAACTGAGCGGCGGTCATATTTTGTACCGCCATGCAGTACATCTAGTTTTCCTTTCAGTTATCATATGTTTGGTCCAGCACCTGTGCCACCGATGTGTGTGCATTCTCTGACTTTTTTTATATTCCCACAAGATGTCAGGTTCATCATACACATTAAATTTGGTGCAGTTCATAACATCTGATCTAAAGATACGGGCAATTAAAGCAGTATAATATTGCATTTTCATTTTTTACCATGGGGATGGCAAATCACAAATCACTGGTTATAAGCTAAGTTGATGTGGGCTCTTGAGACCAACATTCCATAAACATTTCATCATCCTCAATGCCACGGGTCAGGTAGTTCTTTAGGAAAAGCTGCATATAAAAACAATTGAGGGAATAAACATATGCAGCATGCCACTGTATCAGGTTTTAAGCTCTGACAGTTGGCTACATGGTTAGAGATATAAGTTCACTGACATATATAAGTCCTACATCTGATAAAACTGTAATAATTTCACCAAATCTGTGTTTTATTACGTTTATGGGAGGGTAATGTAATAAGTTTTTTCATGTTCCCACCAATGTAATAATTTCCTGCAAACGTAATAATTATTATGTTTGTGGGAAATTTTTTATTACGTTAACAGTAGGCGACTGTTATTACGTTTATGGGAAATTATTACGTTTGCAGGATTATTACATTTTAAAAGTGCATATTTTTATTACGTTTGTGGTTTATTACGTTTGTGGGAAGTTATTACGTTTGTGGGTGTTACATACCATGAATGGAGTCATGGTTAAAACAAGAAATAAATAGATGAATAAATAGGTAGAAATATAATAAAATAAAATAAAATAAAATAGATAAATAAAAACCAAATAAATAGACAATAGACAGATAACAGTGGATTAAGAGATTAAAAACAAAGTTGAAATAAAAAAATACATACCATACAGCACTCCATTACAGTAGTCCAGGCGGGAAGTGATGAATGAGTGGATGAGGGTCTTAGTCACAGAGTCAGAGAGTGATGGCCGGAGTCTTGAGATGTTTTTGAGGTGAAAAAAGTCAGATTTGGTTGTGTTCTTGACAGGGGCGATTCTAGGTTCTGAACTTTAGGGGGGCTCAGCCCCCAGAGTTGATAGAGGCTCCTGGTTTGAACATCATGCTTTCCAATGCTTAGATTTACGCATTTTTAATCATAACAACCAGCTACGAAATTGATCCAACCACAAGCACTGACATGCAGCCCCTGTAATGTTGTCACTTCATAAGACCTAAATAATGTTTGTAAAAACTTGTATGCAGAGGTGCCATCACATGTTTTAAAGTAGTGTTGGCAAATTTTCATGGTGATTAGCCTAAAATGTGTTAGACGTAGGCCTACAGTAGGCTCATTATAAATGCTGGTCATACTGGTGGAGGAGGAATTGGGTTTTTCATGGACATCATATTGCTAATGTCACAGAATAGGACGACCCAGCAGTTGTGAATCAAAGATGGTATATTTATTTGTTAAAGTAGGGTAGACTTACTGGGGGGTCTATTTTGAATTTTGGATTAGTTAGAAGTTTTTTCCTGCATCTTGGTACATTTTAACAGGTTATTATAGCCTATATAGGCTATATTTTTAAATTATCCTATTACTTTAGCACTTCATGTGAGATTTGAAGTTTGATGTTGCACTAAAAAGTAGTATTGCCGGGGCAATACTGGCAATACTGAGGATGACAGCCCTGCTTGAATGATATGTTCAGCTCCATGGTAATAGTAAGTAAGGATAATACAAGGCCCACTGTATGAGAAAACATTGTTTATTTTGGAGTGTTAATGCTCTGGTGAAATGTGAATGATAAGGGAAAACTTCACTCTAGGAGCATTAGACTCTTTGCTACTGTAGTTGTCATTGGCTCTCTGTAAATCAAACATAGGCTTCATTCTTGAAATGGAATTATAGAAAAATCCATCTAGATTCTTTCCAGCGTATCAGTTCACTATCCATGCCTTAGATTCTTGAGCAAGGTAGGCTCTTTGCCTTTCAGACTAATTATCATACTTTTAAGCTGTAGTTTCAGTTATTACCTGTGCCACCTATAGGCCTATGAATTCCAATAGCTTTAGAATCAAAAGAAAAAATAATAATAAAGTTGAGAGCATGTATTTTAATATTTTATTTCTAGTTTATTGCGTAAAGAAGAATGAAGGTGCAATAAGGCTGCATCATATTCCTTTCTATCAGGGGTAGTCCTAACCTCTATATGTCCTGGGTCAACAGGCACCTTATCTGTCACTCCTCCTATTGCACAGGCATGGCCCTTGGTAATAGAATATTTGGGTAATAGAATTAATGTATCTGTTGAAATTGTAGGTCTATTATAAAGTCCAGTATTTTTTTTGTTTTGTTTTGTTTTGTTTTATTTCTTGAGCTCTTGGATACTAGATAGTACAAATAGTCCATTGTAGGACCAGATATACCCATACCAAAGCTTCCAAAAGACAATGAAGCAAACCTGAGTCACCCGCGATTATTATTATTTATTTTTTTTTTGGCGCTCGCGTGCGCCAAAAAAAAAAAAAAAAACGGTCCGTGATTTTTAGGGGGGCTGAGCTAAATTTTAGGGGGCTTGAGCCCCCTAAAAATGGCCTAAAATCACCACTGGTTCTTGATGTGGGTCTGGAAAGTGAGCATGGAGTCCAGGATTACACCCAGGTTTTTAGCCTCTGGGGATGGTTGATTATGATGCCGGAGTCCCAAATAGATAAAAGTGTTTTTACATTTTTGTGTATGAAGCTTCTCTCTATTCGGGAATTCCTTATTTATGGGCTTCCCATGTGCATTATTCGAAAGAAAGTCGATTTAAACTAGTGGTGGGCACAGATTTTTTTTTATCTGGATTAATCTCACTGTACATTTGCAATTAATCTAGATTAAAATGGCTAATTTGAATTCTGCCAAAGGCATTTATAATTTGAGTAAAGTGTATAATTTGAGAAAAGTAATTCACAACTTAAAAATAAGAAAGAATTCCACACAATGAGCAAGCATGACATGGCACCTTATAGCCTTCATAACACAAAAATAAATATTGACTTAATACAGTTTAAATTTGTGCTTTTAAAATAGGCTTGCTAGGCTGAGTACAAAATTAAGCTCTATACTTTTCTGAGATGCATTTCATTCATATTTGCCCATAACGGCTTATTTATAAAGTTTTATTTCTTAACTCATTGACTGCCAGCCGTTTTCAGAATAGAGAGTTCCATACTGCCAGAGGTTTTGGGGAATTTTGACTGTTTTTTAAAGAGCCACAGAATATTATGTGTTACGACTACAATGAACAATGAAACTACCACAAGAAAGAGCAGACTCTCTTCTTTCACCAGAAAAAAAAGTTCGTTTCTACCCCTTTCCATTGCTTAGAAATCAGCAGGCGAACATAAGCTACTTTCTCCAAACACACCCGTTGTTTATCAAAAAAGGGAGAAAATTAGCGTTTTGTTTGACAACGTTAGTGTCTTGGATGCGCGTTTTTTTTCGGTCTATTAGCACGTCAAACATCGGGAAAATGTCTTCCTGTGATAAGACCACAAAAACAACAGTAACAGGGGGCTTTTGGTAATAAAATAGACATTGTTGTAACAAGGTAAATATATGCTATTTACAGGCTGTGACAGCGAAAACTCAGTGATCAACAACTGGCTCGCAAATTCTTACCTGACCCGGAACTGTGAGCTAGCTGGGCACTGAAACAAGTCACAACTGCTATTTCCGTTTGCCCAAGGTTGATCTCCTTCATCTCCCACGATCGGAACACTACTCGAACTACTATGGCAGTGACACATACTCTGATCGAGTGTGAACTGCCTAAATTTCTCCGATTTACGTCTGCACTTTGCTAGCGGCATATTTAGCCATGTCATTAGCTTTCTCTACTTCTCCCTTGGCCATACCTATGAATCTATGCTCATCTCACATCCAAAGTGACACACTGCCACCCTCAGGATCAATTTGGAACAACAATTTTCAACGGAGAATTCTGATATTTACAGACAAGGTTCCCTAGGTCTTTCTGCAGCCCTCCCCATTAAAAAACGCAGTTGACGTCTAAAGACGTCATTGGCAGTGAACGGCAGTATTTCAGTTGACGTCTAAAGACGTCATTGGCAGTCAATGAGTTAAAGTTGGCAACCCTAACCAAGAATAAACCTACCAGTAGGCTAAGCTAGCATACTATATGCTACTTACTACAACATTAACTTAACATGGCATGAGTTAACTTTAAGGACATACAATAAAAGGATAAGGTTTTGGCAAAAGCTACTTAATGTGAGGTAGCAATGAGGCTGGTGTTCCCTCCTCCAGTGGCCGCTTGCACGTTCACTGCTTGCACTGACGACTCTCATCACTTTTAGCTTACATGCGGTAAGTTGTTGTTGGTAATGCAAAACCTGGGGGGTATTCCTGCAAAGTCGCTAATGATATCGGCGCTTATGTGATTAAGCCTCGTTTGAAGTAGCGTCAACTCAGAGATGAGGCTGAAGCCATTCCATCAACGCAAGTTAGCTGCGCCTGCCTCTCGTTAACTTAAACAAGGCTGCGTGCATGAGCTCAACACTAGACCTAAAAAAGTGATTTAGGAATACCTGATGAACTGTCGTAAAATTAAGGCAGAACTAAAAGAATTTTAAGAAAGAAACTTCGATATGCATACGTCATCTGTTGAATTTTGTGTGAAATAACTGAATATCACATTTTTATAATAGTAGGCCTACTGGCAAAGCAGAAATTTGAAAAGGTGATTGAAAACATATTTTGAATCATAATGTTTGACCATTGCTTGTTGGAACAAATTGCCAGTCTCATGTTGTTCTGTCACAGCAGACTTGCACCTGCAACTGAAATCAATCAATCATTCAATTAAGACTTAGCCTACAACTCCAGACACCACGTGATGGGCCGGCATGTGACACGTCTCTGATTATGCATGCATTTGTTTTTAATTCGTAACTAAAATTATTCCTAATAGATACTTCGAAATATCAATAGTAGTTTAGTAAAAAGGGGAATTCATGCATGATCAAAGTGTTTGCATAACCTATCAACCTTTATTTGGTGGGAAAGATTATTAAGCAGGTGTATGGAACCTTTTTGGGTGACTTATGTTTCTGACTGATTGCATTTTCTGAGACACCGCTTTATTAAGCCTTGCAGTTAACCTGCCACGGAGCTGGTTAGTTCGGGAGCATATGTTACCCCAGCAACTCAGCTGCGATTACTGTTAGCAAGAGTAATGGAACTGAACTCACACTAAAACTAGCGCCGATTGCCGAAATTAGCGCGGCTTAGCGAATAGCTCCGTTGATGGAATACCCCCTGGAGCAGATTCCCAGCGGTATGCGTTTGCTATTATAGATATCATTATAGACCCATCTCTAAATTGCCATTTCTTTCTAAAATTCTAGAAAATGTGGTCTTTCAGCAATTGCAATCATTTCTATCAGAGAATGAGATGTTAGACATCTTCCAGTCTGGTATCAGACCTAAACACAGCACAGAATCTGCTTTAATTAAAGTCACTAATAATGTTATCAGTGGACGCTAAGAACTGTGCATTGCTTATGCTACTAGATCTTAGTGCTGCCTTTGACACAGTTGATCACTGCATTCTTTTAGAGCGCCTTGAGCACTGGGTTGGAATTTCTGGCACAGCACTGAAATGGTTTGCTTCCTTCTTAGAGGGACGAACTTTTTCGGTTTCTTTCAATGATTCCTCTTCTTCATCAGCTCCTTTATCATATGGTGTTCCTCTGGGATCAGTGCTTAGTTGTATTTTATTCTCACTGTACATGTTGCCACTCAGTCACATTATGAAAAAGCACGGTATATCCTATCATTGCTATGCGGATGATACACAACTGTATCTTCCTTTTAAATGTGCTTCCCCTGGTGCTCTTAACCCACTGCTTGAATGTCTAAAAGAGATTAAGCTATGGATGTCAGCAAATTCTTTGAAACTGAATGAATCCAAAACAGAAATTCTCATTTTTGGTTCACAAGTGGCTGCAAATAGTGCAATTAGTGAACTAGGGTCTTTTGCCACTTATGTGAAACCTTATGCAAGAAATCTTGGCTTTCTACTTGACCCTGATTTTAAATTGGAGAAGCAGATTAACTGTTGTCAAGTCATCTTTTTACCACCTCAGAATTTTAAGTAAAGCCAAAACTATGTTTACTTTGGTGTCACTCAGTCCACTCTATCCCGACTTCAGATGGTGCAAAATGCAGCTGCAAGGCTGCTTACCAAAACTAAAAAGTCAGCACCTATATCTCCAATCTTGAAATCCTTGAAATGGCTACCAGTTACATTTAGAGTAGATTTCAAAATTCTTGTTTTTGTGTTCAAAGCTTTAAATGGTCAAGCTCCCCAATATCTAAGGGAGCTTGTACACTTTCACTGCCCTCCTAGAACTCTAAGGTCCTCAGATAAGCTACTGCTCTCAGTACCACAGAGTCGCCTGAAGAGTAAAGGTGACCGTGCTTTTTCAGTGGCTGGGCCCAAGTTGTGAAACAATCTGCCTTTCCACATTAGATCCACACCAACTATTGGTGCTTTTAAAGGAAAAGTTCACCTCTTTATGAAAATTGGATATTCACGCCCTTACCTGGAGTTACATATGTGGGTAAGAGCATTTTGGTCTCAGTGCATGCATTGTCCTAGTCTGGCAACCCCAATTTTACCTTTAGCTTAGCATAGGCGCTGGAAAGTAAAGTTGCCAAAGAGTTGCTATTTGGCAACATTACATTCCAGCACCTATGCTAAGATAAAGTTTCCTGGTGAACCGTAGCCTGTAAGTAACAGGCTACTGGCACACTGCCCTTTCACGCCTCTCCGCAGGCGTGGTTTAGTCAAAAGATGCTTGCACGTGGTTGGAGCAACCTCATATGAATGACATGACACTTCGACCACTCACGTTGAAGCTTTGTAACGTAGGACGTGTCGTCACGTAAGTGCCGCCAGGTCGGGAACCAAAACAGAAACGTCATACCCACTGAAATCCCTCCCTACGATCCTGATTCGTCGTGCTGCCCCGGTTATTTCGAAAACGGAGGAGGAGAGCGAATCACTGGTGTACCAGAAGCCTGTTACTTACAGGCTACGGTTCACCAGGAAAAAGATAAAGCTAAAAAATGGGGGAAATTGGGGATGCCATACTAGGAAAATGGAAGTACTGAGACAAAAATGCTTTTACCCACATATTTAACTCCAGGTAAGGGGGTGAATAACCAATTATCATAAAGAGTTGAACTATTCCTTTAAAGGAAAGTTAAGGGATCATATGCTATTAATGGCTTTTAAATGAAGTATGGAATTAATTTAGGCTGCACATATTATTTTAGCTTTCTTGTCTCTCTCTATTGTACTTAATTTTGTATATGTGATCTTATTTTATTTTTTTTTGTCTTCTGCTATTATTATTACTTTTTTTTTGAGCACTTTGGTCAACCTTTGGTTGTTTTCAATTGTGCTATATAAATAAACATGACTATGACTATGACTATTCTTTAAAATGGAATGGATTCTTTCGTGATGCAATAGAGACAACTTTGAGAATAGATTAATGGTGTTAATTTATTTATCGCCCGATAAGAGTCTGACGTTAACACAGCACGTTAACGCCGTTAATGGCCCACTACTAATTTAAACATGTTTTAAATGCTATTACCCATTATTTTCAAGTCAGTATTCCATGATCTTGACAGTACTGAGTTACAATGCGGGTCCAGCGCTTTGGTAATGGGATAATGAGGGCAATTCTGTGTGCACTTTCAGTCTGCATAGAGGCCCCCCAGTGGGCCTTTGAGGGTTTGTCCATCAAAGCAAAGTGCTGGTCCCGCATGAGTAGCCTTGCACTCACTTAGCCCTCATTGCTCTTAGGGCCCCCTTGGGCCCCACAATGGTGTGTTTGCTTGGTAGCCATCTTCATTCATCACCATAGTGTAGCTAACTTTAGTTTGTTAAACTAGCAGAGACCCCTCATGACATTTCTGTCAGTGTTACTGAAATTAACAAATCATGGAAAATTAATTTTAGTCTAAACGAAAAACAAGCATAAAAGGTCATAATCAGAAAGAAACACCTTACATAGATTTTATTCATTTTTTTTCTTAGCAGTCTTAGCAGTCTATTAAAAAAACTTTCCCTTCATGAGGAAGTGCTTCTAATTAAATCAACCAATAATTTCCCCACTTAGGACAACAGTCTGATTGAGAAACTTAATCACTAACTTGTGCATGTAAACTTGAACACTGTGAACCTGTGCATGTTAAGGCCCTGACTGTGATCTGTGTCTGTTTCAGGAAGACACAATGGCAGCTGGGGGTACAGATAAAGGTAATAGTTAAGAGTCAGTTTCTGTAAGACTCATGCGGATTTCCATAGGAGCTGATACAAACCCTCTTCAGATCTCAATGAAAAAATTCTCATAGATACATGGGATAGATATTTAAAAATAATAATTTAAATATTTTGAACCTTTCCTTAAAAAAACTAGGGTCTCTTGAAATGACTCATGGCAAAGGTGGAAATTTGATGCTTTTCAAAATGCACAACTTTGCCTGTCCATATTTCAGTGGGCTTTCAAGACAGCACTCAATCAAAGCATGGGTCCGTCCAACACTTTTGAAACATATTTTTATGATGGTCACTAGCTCAACTGACAGCCATTAGGTGGCCATTGAAAAACTCAACTTTTCAGTTTTGGAGCCTTGTTTTGGGGCCTCTCACTGCTTGTGCAAACAATTTACCTTGCTCAATCAGATATTATCACATTGGGAGGTCCTGTTTTGAAATATAATTGGTTGAAGATGGAAAAATTCTCAAGTACTGATAGAGAGGATGTTTCTTTTGGCAAATATGAAATTGACATTGAAATTAGAGGACCATATCTTTGTGCGCCATCATTGAAAAAGGTTGAAACTATTTTTATTATGTTGACATGTATCTAATCTATTTGTATTCTAAATATCTTGGAGGCATTTTGCTTTATTAACCATTAAATGCCATTTATTAACTGCATAAAATACATACATCGATAGGCCCTCTAGAAATACATGAAATTGAAAACAGCACCATCATGTGGACAAAGCTGGGGGAAAAAATGTCAGTATTGAAGCCATGTTGGAGGCACCTGAATTTCACGGATGTGACAGATGACAAGATTAGCACCTGGACTGTTTACATACAAAGGCATGCTTGAGTCTTGGTGATAGAGTCTTAGAGTTTTGGTGGTATTATAGTTTGAAGTTTCCAAATATTGCTTTGGAATAGGGGGTGGGTGCATTCGAAGGCTTAGTTTTCATGGAAATATTTGAGATATTGAGGTATAATTTTGCACACCTTCCCTTGATATGTGTGTGGCTACATAATCAAAAGTGCACATTTAGGAAAGACATTCATGTATTTTGGGCGAAATTGCTATGACAAATATTTTTTTGAGTCAGAATAGGCAGCAAAAAAGTCACTCACAAAATAGACCAAATTGAATGACATACACTCTGCATAGTCTTTTCATCATGTGTATTTGTTTTTATTGTGATCTAGTAAAACACTCAGTTCTCTGTAAAATGCATTGTCTAACCCTAAAGAACTGCCAACATGTAATGTCTAGGAAAAAGTGAGAAATTAGTTGATTTGCTAATAAACACTGAATCTAAATAATGGGGGAAAACAGCCAGCATTATCTGCCATGTACTGAATCAGATGAATTTTGAATTTTCCCACATATCGGTAGGAATAGATGTGTGACAGGGCAATAATGATTTCTACATGTCAAGTGACTATGTTCAACAACAGGATTGTTGCGGCTTTCAATTTTACAAGAACAGAGATTGCTGATTTACAATTAGCATAGTTGATGTCTGAAAACTAAGTCTCACTCTAAGCAACTCAATAAGGGTTACCTTGATGCCTCTGGTGGTTATGGTTAATTGACATTTTGAGTCACCATTACAGAGAAGTGTAGTTCTACACACATGGTCAGACTCACCCTTCCCTACAGGGTGTGTCTGCTAATTGGTTGGCAGTACAGAAATTATTCTTGTGTACTTGACTTTTACCATGCCCTTAACTATGGCCGTAGCCAGCATTTTGAAATTACTGAGGTCCTACATGCGCGCGGAGCGCGCCAGAAAATTAGTCTGGAGGGAATTCGTCCAAAGTCAGGAAGATCGTGCACTTCTGGACAAGTTTTTGATTTTTGGCAGGGTGTTAGATACAGGTATAAGGTTTTCAAAAATCAATGGATACAAGTTGGGGTGACCCCCTAGTGGCTGGTATTCATACAATCCAAAATGGCCCCCAACGGAAAAAGAAAAGACTATATCTAGGTTTCCTTTAGTCTTAAATTGTTGTATAATGTCATATTTCTACTTTATTTGACACAAGGAATTCAATTTGGATATGTTCCTCTCATTTTAGATAAAATTTTATATTAAATCTATTATCATAGTCATCTTTAGCTAAAATAAACTGTCAATGTCTGTAAAAAGGTCAAACAAAAGGTAGCAGGAGGTAACAGATCATTATAACATCTTCCAATTGCATGCCAAGTTTTGTGATATTCCGCTCATTGATTTACGACATTTTATACCAACTGGCCAGCAGGTGGCCGGACATTTTTCTGCAATATCTAAAGAACCATAGGGCCTAGGGGGACCACATTTTTATATGCTTGTCTTCAGGGGCCATGTAACCTATCCCATGATCACCCATTCCATGTATAGCGCCACCTGGTTAAAAATGAAAAAGCTAGTGTTAACAGCTATCTCTGGCTGACATGGTCAAAACTACACAAAATAAGGCGTGTCAAAATGCATGCCAAGTTTCGTGTTGGCATGTTGGCAGGAGCTGGTCACTAGATAGTGACTCGATCCCACCCAATAAGGCTACAAAAAGTTTGAAAGGAAAAAAAACCCTGGAGTGATGGAGGAAGATGACTCATAGGCGGCCCACATGGTAACGGACCTTGCAACGTAAACAGCTCCGGTAGGACACAAGCTACAAAGCTGCATATGTATCTGGAAAAAGATAACATCAGAGAAGTGTCTCAAGATCCATCAAGTTAGGGAAAAAAGGGTTGAATCTTGTGGCCAAAATCTTGTCAGAAAAATGAGTGGGGAACCATCAATATAGACATAGTTTAGAGTGGCTGAAAGGTGGTGTAGAGAAGAAGCTGGACAAGATTGGAGAAGTCATCTACAGCTATGAGGCAAAGACATTTGGGGTGAAAAGCGAGCGCCGTAAGGTACTGAAGGAACCAGCTCATTCCAAGTCCAGAAGGCAAAGAGAGATTGAAAGGCTGGTGAAGAAAAGAAGGTGCCTGAGAAAACAGTGGAAGAATGCAGCAGAAGTGGAGAGGAAAGGACATGAGGCACTGTAAGGTGACATTAAGCAGTGTCCCTCAACGCTTAGAAGAGCTGAATGCTTGAGAAAGCAACACAAGAAGGAGAGAACGAGGAGTGCCTTCTACAGAGATCCCTACAAGTTTGTGAAAGCCCTCTTCGTCAAGGAGAAATCTGGGACCCTCAAAGCTACCTTCAAAGACCTTCTCCGATAACCAGAGGCACATGCCAGCCAGCATTCCGGGTGACATGCCACCAATCCAACCAGCTGAACACCAGATGGAAACAAGGGCCCCTACATAGAGCAAAGATAACATCAGAGCACAGTAAAGCGGGCAAGAGCATCATCAGCCCCTGGGCCCAATGGCGTTTCATATAGAATCCATATGAGAATACGCCGGGAGTATTGAGGTACCTCTGGAAGCTGATGAGAGTGGGAAAAATTAGTTATACCAAGGCATGGTGAAAGGCGGGAGGGATCCTGATTCCCAAAGAGGAGAATTCCTCAACCATTGACCAATTCCATCAGATCAGTCTCCTGAATGTGGAAGGAAAGATATTCTTCAGTAGTGTGGCTCAGAGGTTCTCAGCTTTCCTACAGAAGAACAACTTTGTTGACAGCTCAAAGCACAAAGCAGGGATAAGTGGATTCTCAGGCTGTCTGGAACACACAAATGTTATCTGGCACCAGATACAGACGACGAGGATGGAGAAGAAAGACGTGCATGTGGTCTTCCTAGATCTCGCCAATGCCTTCGGATCTGTGCCGCATGAGATGTTGTGGACAGTGTTCAACTTCTTCCAAGTCCCAAGAGGGCATCACAAGGCTGGTCAAAGCCTACTTCCAGGACCTTCAGTTTTGCGTCACAGCACAGGCTAGCACAACTGCCTGACAGCACCTCGAGGTTGGCATTATGGTGGGCTGCACCATTTCCCCACTTGCATTTACCATGGCGATGGAGCTCATCATCCGGGCATCACGATGGGTGGTTGGAGGAAAGCAGTTGAAGAATGCGCTGCGTCTTCCTCCAATACGAACTTACATGGATGGCATGACACCAATAACAACACCTGCATGCACCAAGCGCCTACTGGATAAACTCCAGAATAACATTCAAGGGGCACGGATGGTGATCAAACTCAGCAAATCCCGACGCATCTCTATTGTCAAAGGCCAGCTTGCTAATGAAAGGTTCCACATCAACAACGAGCCAATACCAACAGTTAAGCCTGTCTAAAGTCTTGGCCACTGGTACAGCGCAAAGCTCAAAGATGGACCTTAAAGAGGTGGACTATTCCTTTAAAGCAAGGACATCACTAATTTGGAAGGATAGAGGGGCTTAACCTCTTGGGTCTATGGAGTGTGAATAAATTCATAGACCTGTGGTTTGATCGCCTGAGAGTACCCATTCTCCTTTACGTGCTCCATTTAATTTCACTCTGCAAAGCAGCATGGTGACCATGGTTGACTTTCTTGCCTGCTTTTAGGTAGCCTCGCCCACCCTCCCAGTGACGTAACACCTTCAGGCAGCGTTGCTTCTCACTGGTCTAGCCAGCTACAATCTACACAGGGTTTCTGAGCTCCTGAAAGATCGGGACATCTACTTTGTCGAGAATCAATCAACTGTGCAGCTCCAATGGCCCTCGTTAGAGATATGTTCTAGGCAGTGACTACTCAAGCAGTTCCCTTCGTGTCACATACGTCAGAGGACAGAGTGGTTTAAGCTTCAGCACAGCTTTTTCTGACATCGACCAGTAGCAAACTGAGGCATTTGAGGGAGGCCTCCAGTTTTGACCACGTCAGACAAGAATACCCATTAACACCGATTACAATACCTTACTTTGGGTTTTCATTTTAAACTTGGTGGCACTATACATGGAATGGGTGATCATGGGATAGGTTTACACGGCCCCTGAAGACAAGCATATAAAAAATGTGGTCCTCCTCGGCCCTACGGTTCTTAAGATATTTGCAGAAAAATGTCCGGCCACCTGCTGGCCAGCTGGTGTAAAATGTAATAAATCAATTTACTGTATGGCACCTCCATGGCCAGAATATCACAAAACTTGGCATGCATTCGGAAGGTGTCAGAATGATCCGACACCTCCAATTCTGTGTGTCTTTTTCACAGATATTGTCACTTTATTTTAGCTAAAGATGACAATAGATGACAAAAGATGATAATAGATTTAATTTTTTTTTCTAAAATGAGAAGAACATATCAGAAGTGGATTCCTTGTGTCAAACAAATTAGAAAATGATATAATACACCAATTTAAACCTATATACAGCCTTTTCTTGTATGCATACCAGCCATTTTGGATTGTATGCATACCAGCCACTAGGGGGTCATCCCAACTTGTATCCATTGATTTTTGAAATCCTTAGGCCTATACCTAACACCCTGCCAAAAATCAAAAACTTGTCCAGAAGTGCACGATCTTCGCAAATTCCCTCCTGACTAATAAGAGATCTACTGAAATAGTGTTTGAACTAATCTTTGAGCTCCCCCTGCTCTTTGCTAAACTCACTTATTGTATTAGATACATTATTATATGCATAGCTGCCACAGTAAAGGGAAAGGTCTGAGACACTCCAAACCCCCTCTCCCTTTGCATTCTCCCACCAGTTGTGTGAGACTTCAGCACCACCTAAAATGAGAGTGCTCCATTTCTGAAATTGGGTGATAGAAAACTTCAAAGTGATCTCAGCAAAATGAACACAATTCTTAAAAATGCAATGATGGGAGCACATCATGATAGACTTTTTTTCTGATGGAAACACAGAAATTACACCCACTGAAAGTAAATGAGACACAGCTCCCCCTTCCTTCCTAATAGGCTACATAACTGAGCAATGCTGAATATGCAGCTTTATCACCCGGTGGAATGGAATACTGTTTTCTGATTGGCTGTCAGGGTGTCCGTTATTTATAGATAACAGGACACCTGAGGCATTGTTGGGTTAAAAAAGTTTCACCAGCGTTCTATATCAATGCTCTTTAGAATGCAGCCTTGCGGATCTTCTTTCATATGAAAATAGTACCCCAACCGAACAGGATAACTTCTTTCTAAACGGTGCCACGTGTTTCTTTTATGTTTTAAACACTTGCTTACCATCGAGGTGTCCCGATATCAGAGAAATAATGGACTTCGCGTAGGCAAACAGCCCTTCGGCTTCGCCGTCGGGCTGTTCTTTGCCTTCGCGTCGTCCATTATTCTTCTGATATCGGGACACCTCGGCGGCCGTTATCCCTTACGTATCTTTTTAGCACAGAATTCTTTAGGCTATATATGATTTTGTGACAACAGTGTAACCTGTCACTGATGGAGAAAATATATTTTACTTCAGTGAACAACAGATTACAGTTTTAAAAAGTGTGTTCATTTCACAGGTTTCAATGAGATTGAAATTTATCTCTGCAAATTATAGGTCTATAGGCTATTATAATGTGTGATGATCTAGCAAGTTCAGCCTTTAACACTAGATAAAGACATACCTTGCCTAAATATAGGCGATCTTTACACTGAAATTAAACCCTCTCATTCTCTAGCAAGCACGTTACCAATGATACCAATGGATAGATCTGATTGTCTAGTTTAATTTGATACTAAATACCTCGATTGTAAGAGGTATCATGCCCATAAAAAGCTTCCGAAAGACAATGAGATATGTTTTGCGGCACTAACACGCGCAAAGGATTATTTAATTGGCGCGTCTGAAGAATGTTTAACTTATTTTCGGCTCGAAAAAAATTACCGGTGTCCTCTATTGTAGCTACGGCCATGCCCTTAACTATGGCTCCTCTTTAACTTGTCAAAAACACCCATTATCCTAGAAAGGAACACTTCTGCATGACTGTTCTGAGCCTAATGTGTTGTTCAAGAAATATTTAATCTAAGCATACAGTCTTTATATCTGAGGATGTGTTATCCTCATGTTCGGAATCTTGAAGTAGATTCTGTATTCAACTTTTTTTTGTTTCAAACAAAAGATGAGCAAGACAGTTAGTTTTGATACTTTTGTATTTTTTACAATGTATTTGAGTGGTAGCCTTCTTTATCTAATCAAGTAATGTTTCCTAATAATTTTCTTACTCAAAGCAATACATAAATAATGTGATGCCTGGGAATTGAATCCTGGTCTACTGACATAACCACTGAGCCACCACCACATATGGTCTGATAAAGGCTCAAACAGGCTTAGAACTTTGGCTTATTATCTGGTTAGTCAGCACAACCCTCCATTGAAGTTATCATAGCTGCAAATCTGCTGTAAATAACATTTATTTACTTGATGATAGAACAAAAAGCCACCTAGATATTTGGACCACAGATAGTATGAGTGCAGATGAACAAAGTAAGGCTAATTTCAACTGTTTTGAGTGATGGCGCACAGAGCTATGAGCATCTAAAATGGCACTTCATTTCATATTTGCCTACAATAATTGCCTCTAGTTTAACATTATCAATTCATGCCCATATATTTTATTAAAAGTCTAAAAGAGGAGGTTCCAAAGTGTGTATATATAACAAACTAATAAGGTTTTGAGTGTCATATGAACTGTGAGAGGCACACGAAAATGGCACAAAAATGTAAAAGGTCCAATTTTGAAGAGGCCCTTAAGGGCAGTGCCTTCAATTTCCCACAGAATTTCAAAAGTTTAATTCCCCAACATTCATATGCCACAATTTCAGGATGGTAAGATTAAGGCGCAGCAAGATATTTGAAGGCAAAAAAACGTATTTTTCAGTACCTCAAAAATATGTTGAAATTTTGGGAAGTCCTAACTTTTGCTAGGAACATTCTCAATGTTTAAAAAAACAGTTTGTCCTTCTTAGGCATGTGTCTACTGGTATTGAAAATATGAAAGGAAAATGAAGAGGGTTTGTATCACCACCCGCACGATTCTTACAGAAACTTACTCTTAACTCTTTCTCATTCTTTGTGAGATAGATTTAACTGTGTGTGTGTGTGTGTGTGTGTGTGTGAGAGAGAGAGAGAGAGAGAGAGAGAGAGAGAGAGAGAGAGAGAGAGAGTGTGTAAATGTACCGGAATGTGTGTCCGTGTGTGTGTGTGTGTGTGTGTGCGTGTGTGTGCATGTTTGTTTCATGAAAGAGAGAAAAAGACAGAATGTAAGTATGTGTCATTCTGCTCTGTTTCCCCCTACAGATTTTAAACTGGTCACTCCTGATGATGTTGTTCAGTGTGATGATGGTGATGATGTCACACTGCTCTGCCACCTCTCACCTGAAACCAGTGCTGTTCCTATGGAGATCAGATGGTTCAAGTGGAGAAACTGTATCTACCTGTATAAGAAAGGTCATGAGATAGAGGGGAGGGGCTATGAAAACAGACTGAGAGTTGACCCCCAGAATCTGCAGAGAGGAGCCGTGTCTCTCAGGCTGAGGGGGAGCAGCAGATGGGAAGATTATGGATTTTACACCTGCCAGGTCATCAGTGGAGACAACATGGAGGAGGGAAGAGTCGGGTTGAGGATCAAACGTGAGTCTGTCTGTTTCTCTGCTGTGAGCAACTTAACTGCCATTCATCTCACTACAGCTGAGTTATTGCATACTAAACACCTTCCAGTTTTACTATAAAGCAAAAGCAAATGTGGGTAAAAACTGGGTAGTGAAAACCAAGTTTGAAATGTGTTAGTTTATGTTTCCTCTTTCAAATATGCTTAAAATGTATGAAAGACTTTGACTGACATGCATACATAATATTTACTGTGTGTAGTGTGTGCACGTGTGTGTGTGTGTGTGTGTGTGTGTGTGTGTGTGTGTGTGTGTGTGTGTGTGTGTGTGTGTGTGTGTGTGTGTGTACAGGTACTTGTTTCTGTATCTGTTGCTTATCTCTCTACTCTGGTATTACAGTGGAGAGGGAGATCACTGCTGCAGAGAGGAAGAAAATGGAGGAATCTGTCCAGTCTCTGGGTGAGTGATTGGTGGATGTGTGATGAGGAAAGATGATTGGTGGATGTGTGATGAGGAAAGATGATTGGTGGATGTGTGATGAGGAAAGATGATTGGTGGACATGTGATGGGTGATGAGGAGAGATGATTGGTGGAGATGTGATGAGTGATGAGGAGAGAAGATTGATTGGAGATATGATGAGGCTTTAACAGATTATTCATCACTCTTTGCCCTTTCATGAGTTTGAAATGTCCTGTATTGTTTTACTGCACATGTACATTGTACATTATAGGCTGCAGTGGTCTGTGACAGGTGTGTGTGTGTGTGTGTGTGTGTGTGTGTGTGTGTGTGTGTGTGTGTGTGTGTGTGTGTGTGTGTGTGTGTGTGTGCAAATGATCAAAGTTAGATAAATTAGAGTGTTATTAGTAAGTGTTGCTGATTTTTCTGTCAGATCTCCATGAATGCCTGGAGGAGAGTAAGAGGAAGCTAAAGGAGAAAGAGAAAGAACTGAAAGAGAGAGACAGAAAGATGGAGGAAGAGACCAAAGAGATGGAGAAGGTAAAACAGCAACTAGAGGAGAAGAACAGAGAGATAGAGAAGACTAAACTACAACTAGAAGAGATGGATGAACTCCTCCATCACAGAGACACAGAGCTGGAGAACATGAGTAAAAAAGAGAGGGAGAGAGAGAGTCTACTGGAGAACATGAACAGAGAGCTGGAGACCAGTAAAAGACAACTGGAGTCACTGGGGAAGGAACTGCAGGACAGGAACAGACAACTACAGGACCTGAGAACCCAACTACAGGACCTGAGAACCCAACTACAGGAACAAGAGAGGGAGACAGAGGAGAGAGAGAGACAGCTGGAGGAGAGAGAGAGACAGCTGGAGGAGAAAGACAAACAGCTGGAGGAGAGAGACAGACAGCTGGAGGAGAGAACACAGGAGCATCAGAAAGGTGAGTCCTATAATCTACAGTAAGTGTTTTATACTTCATAGAAGACAGGCCATATACAGTACTGTATATTGATCACCATACAGCATAGACTCTGAGGGTCATTCTGTGTCAGATGGACCAATGGCTCCGACTTCATCCCATAAGAAATGGCTTATTCTCAGATATTATGTGCCAACACTTATCAAGGGAAGGTGTGCAAAATTATACCTCAGTATCTTAGATATTTCTTTGAAAATGATGCCTTCGAATGCACCCATTGCCTGTGAGCATTGTTGGCAACTTTAAACTATAATACCACCAAAACGGTTGGAAACTCGACCACAGGCTTTTGTATGTAAACAGTCCAGATAGTTAACTGTGTCTGCAAACTATCAGAAGCTTTCCATCTGTCACATCAGTGAAATGTCTAATGTAGTTATTAGCAGTATGTCATTACAATCTCAATTACTCTGTAAATGCATGAAACGGGCCAAAGTTATGTGAATCTAGATAACTTTACTGCTGCAGTTAAACAGCCGACTGATCTAGTGTATGTTTGTGTTGGGCTCCCAGATCCTGATCTTCCTTCCACAAGGAGAAAACACAGTAACGATTGGGGTCATCCATTCAGTAAGTCAGCATTTGTCTCTGCTCCATTCATGACCCCCCTGGTCTAGATAAAACATGGACTAATCCACTATAAGTCATCAGTGATCTTTGCTTCATTCATGGCAATTACGCAATCACATTGACCACACTACCTTTCCAGTTCCAGTTCTGTGCTGTAGACAAATATTCTCCCCGAGGGGCTAAGTTCATACTGATAATATCGGTTCCACTGCCCTCTGATACGCAATGTAGCATGAAGATCTATATGACTGTGTGCTTTAGGACACATGGCAACCTGACTTTGCTTGTTTGTTTTAAGTATGTGAGGTTTGCTAGCTTGCTGTGTTTGCGGATTGTTGTTCTGTTGTAACTAGTGTGTGTGTGTGTGTGTGTGTGTGTGTGTTTGCAGTGGGCGGAGAGAGTCCTGAACCAGCCCCCCCAGTGTCTCCTACTGTGTCTGAATTGAGTCTGGTGCTGCTCTCAGCTCTGAAGAAAGAAAGAGAGATGGAGGACAGAAAACTGAGGGAAGAGAGAGAGAGAAGAGAGGAACTTGATAAAAATTTGCAACAGTCGCTTATGAAGATGGAAGGAGAGATTGAGCAGCATGAAGGAGAAATTAAAGTATTGAATGAGAAAACAACAGAACTAGAGAGAAAGATGAAAGAAGAGGAGGATGAGGAGAAGAGGAGAGAGATGGAGAAAGAGATCTCACAGAGAAAGGAAATGGAGAGCAAACTGAAAAGAGTGAGAGAAAAGAGAGAGAAAGAGAAGAGAGAGATGGAGGAGAGACACATAGAGGAAATGGAGGAGATGAGAGAGAGCTATGAGAGAGAGGCCAGGGCTGAAGCAGAGAGAAACCTCATGAAGATCATCCTGCCTGAACTACAGAGGAACATCAGCATCACCAAGGAGAAGATGGAGGGAGACTTCAACAGACAGATGGAGGAGAAGAACAGACAGATTGAAAACATACTTGAGGAACTAAGAGAGAGAGAGAAGACAGTAGAGCAAATGAAACACAGAAAGGATGAAGGAGATAAAAGTATGGAGATACAGATACTCTGTCGAGAGAAGGACAGAGAGATAGAGCGATTGGAACAGATTCTCAGAGAGAAAGAGAGAGAGATAGAGAGAATGAAAGTAAAGCATGAGGCACAAGAGGGGAGTGTGACAGAGAATGAGCGACTTCAACACCTCATTCAAAAGATGAACAGAGAGATGGATGCTATTGGAAAGGCTGTCAGCAATTTAAAGGACACACAGTCATTGCTGAGAGAGATATCCAAGAATGATTAAAGTATCCAAGAGCAATTAGAGCAGCTAAAGGGAAATACAATGGCGCCACAAATTCACCAATGATCTATCCATGCAATTTTGTTTGTGTTTGTGTGTTTATGTGAATTTTCTTTTGAAATCGGTACTGTCTTGTTATCCGTTGGCTTCTTCTATATTGTTCTTATTATTTTTATTCTTCAATAACGTGATTATCTCAATAACCGTTTCACCTAGAAACTTCATTCATACTCCGTCTTGTAGGTCTCAATTTCTCTACTATTTTTAATTTTTCTACTAGGCCTATCTGTGATATACAGTACGAGCGAAAAAAGTCCTATTGAAAATGAATGGGGAATTTTGGGAGTTTCCTTAACTACTGAAAACATTCTATTGTTGCTTCCTTCACTACTGTAAACATTGCAGAGGACTTTCATCAGACTAGTGGAACTTCTATTTCCGCGAACATAGTATGCTTCAATTAGTTTTTTGTCTTTTTATATGTCAATTTGTTCAAGCTGCATAATGACGAGTGCTCAGTGCATACCATAAGTAAAGTAAGATGAGCACATACTTACTCATAACAGATACTAAGTAAAGTGGTATGTTCCCCTAGTATCAAAAGTTCAAAGGATGCTTTGTGATACATCAAGTTATAAAGGTCTATATGATGACATTAAAATGCCTTATGAGTACAGTCATGAGAACATCAGTTATGAATTTTAATGTCAGCAGTTATAAGCCTTTATGAATGTATTATAAGCCTTTATGAATGCATTCATAATGCTCTATGAATACTGGGTTCATAGAAAGTGTTACCCAACTGGTAATGTAATCATCAACAATTAACCATTTGAAGGCTGTGTCCACCTTTTACCACTAATTAACTACTGTTACGGGCCATGTTAATTCAACTTGGGTCAACTATCACCCATTCATCCACAATAGCCACCCACTGCTAACAACTGCCATGGTAATGGCCTAGCAATATACGTAGAAACTAGCATGACCAATGTAGCGACCAACATATCCGCCCTAGTAATGCCCTAACAACAACCTCAGGCACCCCTGTAACGTGCTGGGAACCCCTTCCACAATGATGATATAGCAATTGACATAGCAACCAACATGCTCAACATGGCAACCAGCAGCAACCACTATATCCGCCCTAGTAATGGCCTAGCAACAGCCTCCAGTAGACTTAAGAACAACTCCAACAATGATAATATAGCAATGAACATAGCAACCAACATGATCAATGTAGCAACCAGCATAGCAACCTATATATCCGCCCTAGCAACAGCCTAGTAGCCTAACAACCTCAAGCAGCCCTGCAACGTCCCCAGGAACCACTTTCACACTGATGACCAAGCACTAGACATTGACGCCAACATGATCAACATAGCAACCACCATATCCACCCTAGCAACTGCCTAACAACAACCAAAAGTACCCTTGCAATCAACATAGCAACCAATACATCAACCACCACCTTTTTCTTTTTTTTCATCTACTTTTCTACTTTTTAGAATGTTAGCATGGCACTGTGTAATTCCTTGGAATTGCAAATCTAGTTAATTTTTTTGTGAAATCTGTATTTTTGATTACTACTTTGTTTACTTTGTCTTATATTATTATGATGATTATTTCCTATCAGGGCATTGCTGTAAAAGAGTCAAGTTCCCCTGAATAAAGAATGGTTGATGATGATGATGTAGTGTATATAGTGTATGTGATTCCTTATAGCCCTGGTCCCCAAATGGCGGCCCGTGGGCCAGATCCAGCCTGCAGGAACCAAATGAGTGGCCCGCAGCACCATCTGACTCATCATTTTTCTCCATAAACATGCTTACTGACCTCATAAGCAGTAGGCCTATACAGGAAATCATACTATATATGAGGTTTATTGAGGTAAATTAAAGAAAGCAGAAGACTAAAAGAAGACTACTTAGTGATGTTATAACTAACATCCTTTCAACACGTGGTTTTGAGTGTTTGTGGGGTTGGCCCTTGGCTTGCTATGCTTGATAAAATTCGGCCCTTGAGGAAAAATTTTTGGGGACCACTGCCTTATAGAATGAGAGTTCGCTGTCATATCAATGTGTTAGATTTTTTAAAAAAATACATGTAAATTGATAAAAGGTTTTAAGTTTGTGACATAAGTGGTGATTCAACTGAACATGAGCTACTCATGTAAGGGTGTGTGTATCTGTGTGTGTGTGTGTGTGTGTGTGTGTTTGTGTGCCCTAAATGGAGCCTTCCATGCAGCGCTACTACTCCCCCCAATTTAGGGTTATGATGAAGGTTGAGGGGGTTAGGATTAGGGTTAAGGCAGAGGTGAAAGTAAGCCGGTACGCACCTATAAGGTAGTGCCTTTTAGACTGTCCTGCCTGGAAGGTGCTGTTGGTGGCAAAAAAACACCATTGATCAAAGAGATGCATCATATAAGGAGTCCCATTTGTTATATTAAATCAGGCCTTTAGATGGCGCCATTGTTGAATATATCAAATTGAAAATGAGTTCCATTAGTTTAAAAACACACAAATCACACATGCTCAGTCTGTGAGCTGGAGTTACAGCAACATCAAGATACTATAGTAAAGCTAATTGCTCAAAGGTGCTCCTTCCTAAATTACAGTAAAGCTCATTACTCAAAGGTGCTCCTTTTTGACCTGTGGCATGTGTGAAAGAAGACCCAGGGGCACATAAATAACATGGGAATGACACACAAAAACATTGAAAAGTGCAATGGAAAAATTGAAAGTGCATTGGTTGTGCAGAAAACAGTTACATTGTGAAAAATAGGCAAGAGAGGTACAGGCCAGGTAGTGGAGTAACTATAAAGTGCTGGTGCATATTCAAGTACCGGATGGCTATCTTTGTGCTTTCAGACTCCTGTTTGTCAAAATGTCAAAGGAAGATGCTTATTGAATTTCAGGACCATGGACAGTGGCACAGAGAACAACATAATTCTCCATTAGTCTGAGTTCAACCACATTCCTCTCTACGGATAAGAATATGAATAAAATATGAAAAATAATAAAATATTTTGTCAATATATGTGTATTTGCAAGTGGAAAAGTCATACTGCATCCCACACTCATGATACACATATTGTTAGACTCCAGACAACCTCCTCTATACACAAGTGAAAATATATCTGTATCTATGTGCTTCCAATGGTGAGATTTCAGTCAGTCAAGGATGAACTCGCACACCATATTTTGCCGTTGCAAGTAAAAAAGCGGTTTAATCCATCCAAACA
This sequence comes from Sardinella longiceps, assembly GCA_027497455.2. Taxonomy (NCBI): domain Eukaryota; kingdom Metazoa; phylum Chordata; class Actinopteri; order Clupeiformes; family Clupeidae; genus Sardinella; species Sardinella longiceps. Next base: position 3,468,371 of record JAODXP020000016.1, on the reverse strand, counting down.
AAAAAGAAAAGAAAAGAAAAATAAAGTGCTACCAAGTGCAAAGTGACACAAACGTTTCGGTCCTCAGACCATCATCAGTGCAAACCAAACAAAATGAAAAAAACACCTATTTATACACAGTGTCCATTTGGCGACAAGGCCGTCAATCAAGCTACCTAAGCTGTCAATCAAAAGACCTGGGTAGGTTGAGGCGCAGACTGCTGCGCTCTTATCCGCCTATAGTAGGTGATCAATTCAACATAGCAAATAAAAATACAGAAAAAAAGAAAGAAAGAAAATCACAATAATGCTGTGCGTGCAAAAAGTAATAAATAATAGGCTAATTAAAGTACAGAAGTGTAGGATGGCAATATGATGAAGACTCAGGACAGAAAGCAGACAAATAGAAAAATATACATATATGTATGCGTTGCAATATCAGAGAAAACAGGACAAATCAAAATCATCATTTAATCCTAGTGGATGTAATGTTCGTAAATAAAAGATCCACCTAGCTTCGCACTGGAGGAGCGATTGAGTTGAACAGCTCCTCCTGCGGGTGGAAGAGACGCTGTCGATACCTATGTGTCTAAGGTCAGAGATGGAATGTTTGGCCTCAGTGAAGTGCCGCGCAACTGGTGATTTTGGGTCCTGCCTATTGATCGCACTACGGTGTTCATTAAGGCGGACCCTTAATTGTCTGCGGGTGCAACCTACATACTGTAAACCGCATGGGCAATGCAATAGATAGATCACGTTAGTGGAACTACAAGTAATAAATTTCCTGATGCGGTATTCCTTGCCAGTGGAGTGGCTAGTGAAATTATTAGTCTTGGTGACAGAAGTGCAAGACCTGCAATTGCGGCATGGAAAGAAGCTGGTGGTGTCATCCAGGCGATCGCGAGGACGCTTAGAATGATCAAAAGTGTCTGAATGAACCAGCTGATCTTTTAAATTGGGTGATCTGGAATGGGTAAAGAGAGGTGGGTTGGGGAAGAGCTCAGCACACTTAGGGTCAGTCTGAAGAACATGCCAATGCTGTCTAATGGCCTGTTTGATTTGTGGACTGAAAGGAGTATAGGTAGTGCAGCAGATCAACGAAGGGTCCCTGCCCTGTTTCAATCTCCGATTGGGTTGATCTCAAGTTGCGTGTGTGCACGCTCGTTCCAAGGCATCATCAAGGACTTGTGACGCATAGCCTCGTGCAAGAAAATCAGAGTATAGTGATTTCGATTCCACTTCAAAATCATCATCCCTATGACAGATACGTCTAATGCGTAAAAATTGGCTAAATGGAAGTCCCTTCTTACTGGGTACAGGGTGGTAGCTAGACGCATGTAGGTAGCTGTTCCTATCAGTGGGTTTCTTGTATAGGGTGGTGTACAGCATGCGAGTGTCTCGCACTACCCATGTGTCAAGAAAATGTATACGCTCACGATCGAACTCAAGGCTAAAGTTGATTGAGTCTATCAAACCATTGAGGTAGCCATGAAATTTACCCTAAGTGTGCTGAGCTCTTCCCCAACCCACCTCTCTTTACCCATTCCAGATCACCCAATTTAAAAGATCAGCTGGTTCATTCAGACACTTTTGATCATTCTAAGCGTCCTCGCGATCGCCTGGATGACACCACCGGCTTCTTTCCATTAATTAGCCTATTATTTATTACTTTTTGCACGCACAGCATTATTGTGATTTTCTTTCTTTCTTTTTTTCTGTATTTTTATTTGCTATGTTGAATTGATCACCTACTATAGGCGGATAAGAGCGCAGCAGTCTGCGCCTCAACCTACCCAGGTCTTTTGATTGACAGCTTAGGTAGCTTGATTGACGGCCTTGTCGCCAAATGGACACTGTGTATAAATAGGTGTTTTTTTCATTTTGTTTGCACTGATGATGGTCTGAGGACCGAAACGTTTGTGTCACTTTGCACTTGGTAGCACTTTATTTTTCTTTTCTTTTCTTTTTTGTTTGGATGGATTAAACCGCTTTTTTACTTGCAACGGCAAAATATGGTGTGCGAGTTCATCCTTGACTGACGGAAATATTGCCTAAGAACCAACGCACCCTCACGGCCAGAGTAATTGGCGCGACACCCTCTTTGTCTAACTCCAATGGTGAGATATCATCAAAAATGTAAACATTTTGACAGACTGAATTTAAAAGAAACCTGATTCTAAGACCACTGTAAGCCACAGGTATGTAATATCACAGCAACCACTACCAGATTTAGATTGCCCAGTCTATCCTGAAAAAAACAAGGTGTAGTATGTGCTCCTGGGCCTTATAATGACTGAGATAATAGCTTAAAAGTAAAGGTAGTACTAGGGCTAGGGCTCAGAGAGTTAGTACTGACGTTCACTGATGATGGTGGGCCGCTGATGACTTCTTAGTCAGAATGGTGGTCCCTGGGACTGAACCAGTGCTGTCTGCATCTGTGTAGTGGTTCAGTAACGTTGACTTTAGACATCATCACTAATTTATAGATTTAATACAGCAGAGCCATTACACACCATCAGCACTGTAGCTGTGTGGAGATCTGTGTGGCATTGGGAACTAGAAGAGCTGTGTGTATGAAGGCACATATTGACTTGCATAGTCTTTACCCTAAACAAGCATCTTTTTTTGGTCACAAATGTGCAATGTTGCATTTTCTTTCTACCGTGACAAAATGACATCTTGTGTGCCATCTTCAAACAGGCTTCTCAGATACATTCACCCAAAAAACACCCAGAAACATTCATCCATAATCTCATAAATCACACATACAAATTGACAGTATAATTTCCTGAAAGGATCAAGGTGCTATTCCCAGTCAGCCTGATGCATCAAACACTTTCACATCGTTTAACTTTGTGCAAACACCTGAAACGTATCCATTATACATTCTCTCCACAGTGGACAGGTACTTACTGCTTCAACCAATCACTGCTCTTTGGTTATGACGTATGTTGCATGCTAACCGCATTGTTTGAGTTCATGGTTATTGCTCTCAGTCCTCTACTCTCTCTGTGTGCTGATTGGTTATCGCTCTCAGTCTTCTACTCTCTCTGTGTGCTGATTGGTTATCGCTCTCAGTCCTCTACTCTCTCTGTGTGCTGATTGGTTATCGCTCTCAGTCCTCTACTCTCTCTGTGTGCTGATTGGTTATCGCTCTCAGTCCTCTACTCTCTCTCTGTGTGCTGATTGGTTATCCCTCTCAGTCCTCTACTTTCTCTGTGTGCTGATTGGTTATCGCTCTCAGACCTCTACTCTCTCTGTGGGCTGATTGGTCTGAGCAGCTCAGAGACAAACCAGAGTGCAGACCAAAGTCTACTAACAGATCCCTGACTAGTGCTGGAGCTAAATGTGTAAATGAGTGGAGACACTAGGGGGCGCTATTCTGGATAACTCCTATTCCAGTGTAGCCTGGCGAAAGCGACTGTTGACTATGTCATACAGTCTGGCCCAACGCAATTGAAATAGGTTTCCGTTTGGATATGACGTATTCCCTCGCCTGGCTCTCACGCCTACAACTTTCGCTTTCAGTATTAACAGATCTCTCGCAAGTTGACATCATTGTGGCAATAAATCCTCAAGATCATGGATGCTAATGTCATGTACCAATTTTGTGAATGTAATTCGAAAGTGGGGGAGAGAATAACAAACGCGTCCCTATCCTGTAGGACTACAACATTTTGAGACATCGCTCTAAACCAGTGTTTCTCAAACTGTGGGGCGAGCCCCACTACTGGGGCGCAGACACATGACAGGTGGGGCGCGAGACATCTCTTTGTGATCGACCAATGGCCGCACCATGCCCCCCAAATTCACAGCTATTCGTCAGATCTGTGCATGTGACAATAAATTGAGCTTTCCAATGGTGTTATTTGCTAGTTGCTGTGATGAGGGGTTTGAGGGAAAATTCTATAAATTCTGCCTCATGTAAAATCCTGTACTAGCAAAGTATTCCTCACAGAGATATTGCGCAAATTGAGCCTTCCAGGTGGGCTGTGAAAATTGTCTACCTTCCTAAGTGGGGAATGACAGAAAAAGTTTGAGAACCACTGCTCTAAACTGTGTGCTGATTGGCTAAACCGTAGAGTAACCGAGGGAAAGGCGGCAAGGGGGGTTTATTCCAGACTACGTGTGGAGATAAAATGTTTAGCTGAGGTACGTAGGATGGCATCGCCAGGCTAATTCCAGTGGCCTATGTGCAAAACCAGCACTAAAAACAGTGAATATGTCTCCTCTTTAGGCAACTCTTATGTCCCTCTTTGCTTGCCGTCATGGATGAGGGATGTGTGTAAAATAGGTAATTACAGTCACATGTCACGGTACTGTGTCTCACTGGCTCTCTGTGACTAGTCTTGATAGGAAACAAACTGTAACCTACAGTATGAAGGACAAACAAACACACAGTCATAAAGTTACTGTAGGTAGTGCATTAACACTGAACTTCAAGGCTTCAGAGTCCTGGAAGAATAAACACAGACTCCTGGATTTGTTCAAGCAGATAACATAGAAAGGGTTGCCAACACTAACAAAAAAAAAAAAACCCTGAATGAGTTTGCTGGGGTGTGTTCATTCTTTCCCGGCTCTTGGTGCTTGTGGCTCAAACATTTCAGTCTTTTGATGACAGGAAGCTGGAATTGAAAATCAAAGTCAACGTCAGTTTTATTGTGAATGCTTTCACATGTACCAGACATACAAAAAGAATCAAAATTGTGTTTCTTTCCATCCCCACAGTGTCCACAATACATTTCTGACATTCAGGTAGACAAGACATACAGTATACTCTACATTCAGGTAAACAAACAAACAATAAATAATTAATTAAATAAAATAAATAAGTAAGCAAGTGGTTGCATAGTAGGTGGAGACCAAAAATATATACAGTATGTCTATACTGTACATAAAAGAAAGCACAGTGTGTAAAATGACTGTGAATGGAAAAGTGCAGACAGTCAAATCCTGAGATTCTAAAAATAGTGCAATTAGTCAGATAATGCAGTTTAGGTATTTCTGTTGTATCGAAGTGTGCAAGTGGCATGCTAGTGCAGTAATGGGCAAGTCATTAATAACAGCATGATAGTGAAAGGCAGTCTTTTGTGTTAGTTCAAGGTTAAAGTCCAGGGTGTCGCACAGGCCAAGCTGGGATTTGAGAGGAGAGTGAGTTCAACATCCTGACAGCCTGATGTATGAAGCTGTTGGTGAGTCTGGTGGTGTGGGGAGGACAGGATTCTCTACCTCTTCCCAGAGGGCAGGAGGTTGAACAAATTGTAAGCGGGCTGACTTGCTTTGCTCACAATTCTCATCACCTTGCGGGTGAGAAAGGTAGCGTAGATGAGAGGACTAAGCAGGTCTACAATAAAAAATCAACTTAACCAATCTAGCTGGAAGTAAGTGTAGCCATCAACAGTCAAAGGAATTCAATCAAATGAATTCCACTCCCACAGAGGTTTAATCATTAACTTGTGTGAGTAAAGACAAGCGCAAGAGTCAGGTTGAGAAGCTTGAACACTGTGAACCTGTGCATGTTAAGGCCCTGACTGTGATCTGTGTCTGTTTCAGGAAGACACAATGGCAACTGGGGGCACAGATAGAGGTAAGAGATATCTGGAGCACTTTTGTGAGAGAGATGTACGTGTGTGTGTGTGTGTGTGTGTGTGTGTGTGTGTGTGTGTGCGTGTGTGTGTGTGGTTTGCACCAACCCAATCAATAGGGCTTATTACTGATTGTACATTGATTCAGTCATTTCTGTTGCCTGCAGGGGCGCCTGCAGGATTGAACTGTAGGGTACGCACAAATAAATGGAAAAATGGAGACACCTGGTTCTCACATTCGCATAGGAGAGTTCATTTGGGTTTGTGAGCAGCCTATCCTGTTGAAGGTAGACGACATCATGCATGCATCAAGTAGGTCTAAGCGCTTTGATGCTGTTGGTTTGAAATGTAGGCAAGCGAAGATTTCGCACAACCCAGGAAATTGTTTGTGATATTGTCGGGTTGAATTAACAATATTATGAATGAAGTATTCTTATTTCGAAGGAATTACTGGCGTGGTTTAGACTTCACCAATTTCTTGCACTACAGCTGCCCAGTGTAGGGACAGGGCCTCTCCCCTTGCCCTCTTCCTTCCACTGAGCGCGCGAAACGAAGGGTGCCCACTACATTACTATTATAATGCATAGCCTAGAGTGATATCGGCGTGGCATGGGCACTCGCCAAAAATGATAGGCCCTACCGCTTTTCTCGAGCTTTCAAACAAAAGAAAATAGGCGAATAGCGGTTACATGCCGCCATTCCGACATACCGCCACTCCGACATTAACGTCTAATTGTCTGAGTGGCGGTATTTCCAATTATAGCAAACGTCCCTGCACTCCAACATTTTTTTTTTCTTAGTCGGAGTGGCGGCATATTTGCTACTTTTCAACATACCGCCATTCCGACCTGAGGCAGCCTTGCCTTGAATCATGATGAGGAGGCCATGGTCCGGGCCTCTGCCATTGAAAGCCAAAAAACTCTTAATTTGTAGCACCACTCATTGTGGTAAAGTGCATCGTTAGTTATCTTAAGCCTTGCCAGTCCCAATTGCCTGGTTTTCTGCGTGTGAGAGCAATACATGCATGCAGTGAAATGGATGTTTTGTCCCCCCTAAACTAGGATGTGAGTGACAGGCTTGCCCACGACTTTCATTCTCCATCAGTAGACTCGGCGTAGCCTGTGCCAGGCTCGGATAACCCCGGTCCAAAACCTCTGGATGTAACCGTATTATAAAGGGGCAATATAGGGCTACTAATGGGCTGCTGAATTGTTGCATTTGCATAAAAAGAAATTGACACCGGCCCAAAAATGGACCGGCTCATCAGATCGCACAGATTACAAGCCCGAGCCTGCTTCCACACATGAGAGGATAGCCTATATCCACGACAAACCTAACAAACATTAACACACACTTCCAGCATTGGAACACAGCAATCTTGTGAGATGAGGGAGAATGCCCGCCCAGTATGTAGCCTAGGTAAAAGTTGTGGCAACCTTAGGCGAGTGAGGCTATAGCTCAGGCAAAAGCAGAGGGGAGGGGGCTTATGTCAGAGCGGGCGTAGCCTATTTCCCCCATCGTTTAAAATAAGCCAACAAAAGATAATGCCCCCAAATACGGACGTGCTTCAGTATGCTGTCGGAATGGCGGTATGTCTAAATGGCGGTATGAAAAATGTTTGAATGGTTGATGTCGTAATGGAGGGATGTCTGAGTGGAGGGATGTCGGAGTGGGGGTATGTTGGAATGGAAGGCGGTCCACGCGAATAGCCTACATGAAAACATTAATCACAAATAGAGTAGACTAGAGCGAAATCGCATCATGTCGTCGATAAATAGACTACGGACATGCAAGCCTGTTAACTCCTAAAAATAAATTTGCCTATTGACACATTTAAAACATTTCAGTAGGCTACTTCAGACAAATCTCATGACAAATGACAAATCTCTCCGCCCGATTCTCGCTTGCGCGTCTCTCTCTCTCTCTCTCTCTCTCTCTCTCTCTCTCTCTCCCTCTCTCTCTCTCTCTCTCCGAAGGTACGCACAGTGCGTACAGCCGTACGCCTGGAGGCGCCACTGGTTGCGTGTACGAGTACTGTAGTAGCACACAGGTAAACCCCAAACACACACACACACACACAGACACGTATGCAAACACAGCCTTCGGGTGCGCAGCCCTCAACGGCGCAAGAGCAGGACGCTGCCCAAATAACTCCCAGTAGTCAGGAGGGAATTCGTCGAAAATCATGAAGATCGTGCACTTCTGGACAAGTTTTTGATTTTTGGCTCGGTGTTAGATATAGGTCTAAGGTTTTCAAAAATCAATGGATACAAGTTGGGGTGACCCCCTAGTGGCTGGTATACATACAATCCAAAATGGCCCCCAACGGAAAAAGAAAAGACTAAATCTAGGTTTCCTTTAGTCTTAAATTGTTGTATAATGTCATTTTTCTTCTTTGTTTTACACAAGGAGTCCAATTCGGATATCTTCTTCTCATTTTAGATATAATTTTATATTAATTATATTAAATATATCATGTTTAGCTAAAATAAACTGTCAATATCTGTGAAAAAGTCACACAAAATTATTACTTATGACACCTTCCATATGCATGGCAAGTTTTGTGATATTCTGCTCATGGGGGGACATACAGTAAATTGATTTATGACATTTTATGACATTTTACACCAACTGGCCAGCAGGGGCCGAACATTTTTCTGCGAATAATTAGAGAACCATAGGGCCTAGGGGGACCACATTTTTATGTGCTTGACTTCAGGGGCCATGTAAACCTATCCCATGATCACCCATTCCATGTATAGCGCCACCTGGTTATAAATGGGAGGTATTGTAATCAGTGTAAACAGGTGTCTCTGGCTGACATGGTCAAAACTGCACAAAATAAGGTGTGTCAAAATGCATGCCAAGTTTTGTGTTGGCATGTTGGCAGGAGCTGGTCACTAGATAGTGACTCGGTCCCACCCAATATGGCTACAAAAAGTTTGAAAGGAAAAATACCCCTGGAGTCTGCAAGAGTGGGGGTGGAAGATGGACTCATAGGCAGACCACATGGTAACGGACCTTGCAACGAAAACAACAGCAGCAGCTCTGGCCGGACACAAGCAACGAATTTGCTGCATCTGTGGCTGGAAAAAGATAACATCAGAGAAGTGTCTCAAGATCCATCAAGTTAGGAAAAAAAGGGTCGAAAACCTCAAATATTTTGGCCTAAATCTTGTTAGAAAAATTAGTGGGGAACCATCAATATATCTCCTGGAGGGGCTGCAAGGTGGTGTAGAGAAGAAGCTGGACAAGATTGGAGAAGTCATCTGCAGCTATGGGGCAGAGAGATTTAGGGTGAAAAGCGAGCGCCGTAAGGTACTGAAGGAACCAGCTCATTCCAAGTCCAGAAGGCAAAGAGAGATTCAAAGGCTGGTGAAGGAAAGAAGGTGCCTGAGAAGACAGTGGAACAAGGCAGCGGAAGTGGAGAGGAACTTGAGGCACTGTCTGGCAATCCCACAAGGCTGCTCAAAGCCTACTTTCAGGACCTTCAGTTTTATGTCACAGTGCAGGCTAGCACAACTGCCTGCCAGCACCTCAAGGTTGGCATAATGGTGAGCTGCACCATCTCCCCACTGGCGTTTACGATGGCAATGGAGTTCATCATCCGGGCATCCTGATGGGTGGTTGGAGGAAAGCGGTTGAAGAACGCACCAAACGCCTACTGGATAAACTCCTAAAAAACATTCAAGGGGCACGGATGGCGATCAAACTCAGCAAATCGCGCAGCATCTCTATTGTCAAAGGCCAGCTTGCTAATGAGAGGTTCCACGTCAACAACGAGCCAATACCAACAGTTAAGCCTGTCAAAAGTCTTGGCCGCTGGTATAGCACAGAGCTGAAAGATGGACCATAAAGAGGTGGACTATTCCATTAAAGCAAGGACATCACTAGTTTGGAAGGATAGAGGGGCTTGAATTGTGAATGAATTGGGTCTTGGGTCTATGAATTGTGAATAAATCCATAGACCTGTGGTTTGATAGCCTGGGGGTACCCATGCTCCTTTACGTGGTCCATTTCATTTCACCTTGCAAAGCAACATGGTGACCATGGCTGATTTTCTTGCCTGCTTTCAGGTAGACTGGCCCGCCCTCCCAGTGAGGTAACACCTTCTGCGTTGTTTGTCGCTGGTCTGGCCAGCTACAATCTACAGAGGGTTTCTGAGCCCCCGAAAGATCGGGAACTTCATCTACTTAATCGAGAACCAATCAAGTTTGAGCAGCTTCAACGGCCCTTGTTAGAAGCGTGTTGATGGCAGTCTCAGTCCTCAGTTACTCAGTCCTGTTACTCAAGCAGTTCCCTTCACGTCACATACGTCAGAGGAAAGAGTGGTGTGATTGGTTTAAGCTTCAGCACAACTTTTTCTGACATCGACCAGTAGCAAACCGACGCATTTCAGGGAGGCCTCCAATTTCGTGCAGTTTTGACCATGTCAGCCAATAATACCTGTAAACACCGATTACAATACCTTACTTTGGGTTTTCATTTTTAACTTGGTGGCGCTATACATGGAATGGGTGATCATAGGATAGGTTTACATGGCCCCTGTAGACAATCATATAAAAAATGTGGCCCTCCTAGGCCCTATGGTTATTAAAATATTTGCAGAAAAATATCCGGCCACCTGCTGGCCAGCTGGTGTAAAACGTCATAAATCAATTTACTGTATGGCCCCCCATGGACAGAATATCACAAAACTTTTCATGCATTCAGAAGGTGTCATAATGATCCGACAACTCCAATTCTGTGTGTCTCTTTCACAGATATTGACAGTTTATCTTAGCTAAAGATGACTATGATAACAGATTTAATATAAAAATTTTTACCTAAAATAGGAAGAACATGTCAGAATTGGATTCCTTGTGTCAAACAAAGAAGAAAAATGACATTATACAATAATTTAAGACCAAAAGAAACCTAGATACAGCCATTTCTTGTATGCATACGAGCCATTTTGGATTGTATGTATACCAGCCACTAGGGGGTCATCCCAACTTGTATCCATTGATTTTTGAAATCCTTAGGCCTATACCTAACACCCTGCCAAAAATCAAAAACTTGTCCAGAAGTGCACGATCTTCACAAATTCCCTCCTGACTA
>JAODXP020000016.1:3427730-3457607 GCA_027497455.2 Sardinella longiceps | reverse complement strand
ACACAAATCCCACACATGCTCAGTCTATGAGCAGGAGTAAAGGTGCAGTTTAGGTATTTCTGTCGTACTGAAGTGTGCAAGTGGCATGGTAGTGCAGGTATGGGCAAGTAATGTAATAACAGCATGATAGTGAAAGGCAGTCTTTTGTGTTAGTTCAAGGTTAAAGTCCAGGGTGTCGTACAGGCCTAGCTGGGATTTGATATGAGGAGAGAGTGAGTTCAACATCCTGACAGCCTGATGTATGAAGCTGTTGGTGAGTCTGGTGGTGTGGGAGAACAGGATTCTCTACCTCTTCCCAGAGGGCAGGAGGTCGAACAAATTGTGAGTGTGATGACTTGCTTTGCTCACAATTCGACTTGACTTCCATGCCATGGGTTGATTGTAGCTGCCAGGGTGGCGAGTTCGAGACCTGTGTGTGGTGCAGACCACCACCAGCTACAGCAGCACTATTGATGGTCAGTGGTAGATGTTCCATGTGGCCTCAAAAACGGCTGTTCTGGGCCTCATTTTTAATAAAGAGTTCATGCCATCATAAAACTAGATGCATATGTGTCAGTAAAATTTGTTTACCTGATATCTTTGGAAAGTAATGCTGTACAAGACTATGTTTTATCTAAGATAGCCTACTTCGTTTTTTGGAGGAAAACACATTATGTTATGTCATTCTCACAAAGTGAATATTTTATTGTGTGATTTAATTAAACCAAACACAAGCTACATGGGAGGACGAAGCACTGGGTGAATGGAGAGGCGTGTGACATGCATGAGAAAATAAGATAAGCAGAAAGGGGAATATAGCCTATGGACACCTAGCCGTATTGGACACAGTCTTAAGAAAGAAAATGAATTCCACTCATCTCCTGTAGAAGTTTAATCATTAACGTGTGTGTGTGTGCGTATGTAAAGACAAGGGTAAAAGTGATTGAGAGGCTTGAACTTTGACCTGTGCATGTAAACGTCCTGACTGTGTCTGTTTCAGGAAGACACAATGGCAGCTGGGAGTCCAAATAGAGGTAAGAGACATCTGGAGCACTTTTTAGAGAGTGAGGAGAGAGAAAGTGTGTGTGTATGTGTGTGTGTGTCTGTGTGTGTGTGTGTGTGTGTGAGTGTGGTTTACACCAACCCAATCTAAAGGGCTTGCTATGTTCCATACATACATTGATTGAGTCATTCACCTTTCCTAATTCTCTGCACACATGTAGACCCAGCCCCCTTTAGGATAGCACTTTATAATAACCGTCCTCTATAAATGGTTATTAAATAGCTTATTAACATCAGTAAGTAATCATTTAACTGTCAATAGATAACAGTTAACAGTTAGGTAACAGTAATTAACAGAAATTTTACAGCATAGTTATTTAGTTAGTAAGTTAACAGTTAGTTTACAGTTTGTTATGGCTGAATGATAAAATGGAAAAACCTGATAGAATCAAATTATCTGACTGGTTAAAACCACAAACTTTCCAATTTAAACCAGACATACCAGATGCTATCCATACGGTATCATTAGTAACCATACTTGCTAGAGAATGAGATGGATTCATTTCAGTTATAAAGATCGCCTATACCTAGGCAAGGTATTTTATCTTGTGTTGAAGTCTGATCATTTGCGAGGTCGTTCACACATTCCAATAATATAGTGATCTGTAATTTGCAGCCAGATACGTGTTCAATCTCAGTACGAAACCTGTGAAATGAACATCATTTTAAAACTGTAGTCTGTGCGTGGGAGCACATTATTGTAGGACATGCCGTCTAGCTACAGCAAACGTATGCTCTAACGTCGACCAGGAAGTAGACCGAGGCAATTCATGAATGCAAGTCAGTTATGTGCTTTGAATAAATGATTGTTATGACAGGTTCTTGGTCAGACGAAAGTACATCTGTACTGCCTTGAATCGTCTGATCAGCAGTCTCAAAAGGCCTAGTGTTTACCAGCACTCAAAATCTGCTCAAAAAACTCTAGTCTTTGATCGCGGCTGCTTAGCCTATCTTTATGGAGTTTTAGATTATTGCTGATGTGTAGGTCAGATGCATGTGAACTGGCTGTTTCAGACTGGAGTCGCATGTCAAAAGATCAGATACGTATCGGTTTTAAGATTGGATACAGGGGCGAAAAAATCGGAATTGGGTCACTTCAGGTTGCTGCGCCAACGTAGCCAGAGACACATGTCTGCAAATACACAGACGTGTACACACATGTAACGGAGGCCAGCTAGCTCGGCTACCTTGGTGGCAGTATATGTAAATCCTCATCACCCAATTCCTTGGGCGCTTCTAATGGCTGAGTTAGAAGCTCGGGCTTTTAGCTCAGTGGTTAGAGCATCCGACTCCCACACCAGTGGCGGTTCGCACCGCACTTGGGTCTCGAACCCGCCACCCCCCAAGCTACAAACTCCCGGCGTGGTAGTTGGGTGCTCTAACTAGTACTGAGTTTGGTTTGCTGAAATGGAAACACCTTTACTGTGTTGTGTGTGAAAATGTGCAGTGTGTATGTCACTGTGTGTGTGTGTGTGTGTGCGTATGAAAGAGAGAATATTTGTGTGTGTGTGTGTGAGAAAGAAAGAGTCATTCTGCTCTGTTTCCCCCTACAGGTTTTAAACTGGTCACTCCTGGTCGTGTTGCGGAGTGTAATGATGGTGCTGATGTCACACTGCGCTGTCACCTGTCTCCTGAAACCAGTGCTGTTGCCATGGAGATCAGGTGGTTTAGGGAGACAGACTGTATCTACCTGTATAAGAATGGTCATGTGATAGAGGGGAGGGGCTATGAGGGCAGAGTGAGTGTGGACCCCCAGGAGCTGCAGAGAGGAGGCGTGTCTCTCAGGCTGAGGGGGTGCAGATGGAAATACGCTGAGGATGCAGTTTACACCTGCCAGGTCATCAGTGGAGACAACATGGAGGAGGGAAGAGTCGGGTTGGTGATCAAATGTGAGTCTGTCTGTTTCTCTGCTGTGAAGAGTTCAGTGCTGCCAGTCATGTAGCTACAGCTGAGTTACTCCCATCTTCCCAACAACTAGGATCCTGATTTTACTACTTACAGTATGGCTTACTGCTTACACTTACTACTAAGTGCTCTTAAGTGGGTAAAAAGTGGGTAGACCAAAACCAAGTGTTGAAAGTGTTGGTTACTTTTTGTTGCTTTTGTTGCTCAAATATGCTTCAAATGAATCCTTTAGTCAGGATGCCTTAGAGTGTCATGTGATGTTTGCGGACACAGATACAATGATTTTACAGCCTTAGGCCGTGATCAAACCAAACACAGTTTTTCAGGTGAAAAGTGTATTTTTACTATTGTTTCACTCTGGCAGCAACCGTTTTCTGCACTGATTTTCCACACAAGGATTCTCTGCCTGTCCAGAGAGAGAGAGATTCTCGGCAAGGAGAATACGCGTACACGTCACTGGCGTACTGGAAAGATTCCTTTCATTCATCATGAATTCATGAATCATGAATAAAAGTTTTAATGACATTTATTTCTTGTTATATTACAAACCTTCTTCATAAATGAAAGTTTTAATGACATTTCTTGCGGGAAATTATAGCTTTACTTCCATAATCTTCATCCAGTCACTCAATAGCCTATAATCTTCCGCATTGCTTAGTGAAATTAGGGCTATTATATATGGAGAGAACCTGTGTTTGCAACGGCAAATAAGATCCGCCCTTAAAAAATCAGCTCGTTTTATTTCAACTTTCGTCCACATTGCAGATTACAGACGGAGATCTGTGTTTGGTCTGATCGCAGCCTTACTGCAAGCATACACACACATTCACACACTCATACACACACAGTTCATACACACACACACACACACACACACACACACACACACACACACACACACACACACACACAGAAGAATACAGCTTTACTACACACACATACAGACACACACACACACCCAGCGACTGTATTATTTGTGTTGATATTGTATGTCCTCATGTAATGTGTGTGAGTTTGTCTCCATTGGTCCTCATTAATGATCTCATCTCTGCTTCTGGTTTCTTTAGCTGCTGCAGTAGGTAAGTACCAGAGAGGAGTTGGTGTGTTTGGGTTTCTTTAGGAGGGAGGGGGGTCTCACACACACACACACACACACACACACACACACACACACACACACTGTAAATACCAGAGAGTTGGTGTGTTTGGGTTTCTTTAGGAGGGAGGGGGGTCATCATGGTCATCAGGCCTGGGAAGATGATGTGTTACTGACAGTCTGCAGTGGACTCACAAACTCATCATGGAACAAACACACACACACACACACACACACCATGCAGCTCTAGAAGCATGCCTCACGATACGCATGCTCACTCTCTCACACACACACACACACTCTATAATACAGTCTTAAAATACACACACACACATACAGTAGAATACACCGTTACTGTGCACACATGCGCACACACACACACACACACACACTGTAAATGTATTGTCATTGCTGATATGGATATCATTCGTGAGTTTGTCCTAATTAATGATCTCTCCTCTGCTTCTGGTTTCTTTAGATACTGTAAGGGGTAAGTACCAGAGAGGAGTTGGTGTGTTTAGGTTTCTTTAGGAGGGAGGGGGGTCATCATGGTCATCAGTGCTGGGAAGATGAAGTCTTACTGACTGTCTGCAGTGGACTCACACACTCATCATGGAACACACACACACACACACACACACACAAACACACCATGCAGCTCTAGAGGCATACTTCACAGTACGCATATACCCAGACACACACACACACACACTACAATACAGTCTTACAATACATACACACACAGTTCTCTCTCTCTCACACACACACACACACACACACACACAATGATTATATTGTCAGTGTTGATATTGTATGTTCTCATGTAATGTGTGAGTTTGTCTCCATTGGTCCTCATTAATGATCTCTTCTCTGCTTCTGGTTTCTTTAGATACTGTAAGGGGTAAGTACCAGAGAGGAGTTGGTGTGTTTGGGTTTCTTTAGGAGGGAGGAGGGTCATCATGGTCATCAGGCCTGGGAAGATGATGTGATACTGACAGTCGGCAGTCCTGCTAGCATGTGGACCTACATCACTACAGCGCTAAGCTAAGGGCTCAGTACTTGCTTTTAGCCTGTGAACATGCTCAATCACCAAGTACACACACATTACATGCATTTCATACAGTACATACAGACTATGGGTCTGTCAGCTAGCAGGAGCTTATAACTTGGTCTGATATCAGTTTAATATGTCCACTATCAGCATAGTCAAATAACAGTTTTCATTAATGATCTCATCTCTGCTTCTGACTCCCTAGAGAGGGAACGTTTGGAGAACGAAAGTAAGTTGGATTCTTCAGCCACACACACACACACACACACACACACACACACACGTTTGATGTTTTTGTAAATGTCTTGTTTCGTCATAATGGCAACCACCCCATACAGCAGGCAGAGTTCTTCATGTGCCAGAGCAAATTCTGGAAAATAAATAGAGGAATTATTTACAGTAGGTCTGTAATTGATATAATCAAATACCTTTATTCATTTGCGTATTGAACCATTGGGGGCATACCGTTAGTTTTATAAAATGCAGTGTCCCATTCTACACACACATGCACACAAATATACACACTCACTGCCACTCAGAAGATGGCATACAGTACATACATTAATGTATGTAAGACTTTGACTGACACCCATACGCTAGCCTGACATAGCCCGCCCACAATACTGCTGTTCATCCGTATTCATGGTCTGGTGGTTCTTTAACCTGACGCGATTATAGGGCGGGGGGAGGGCATTCAGTTCTGGTTTGAAACGATTCGACAGCTCGCCTAATCAGCTTCGCTTATTTGCCAGTAGATTCTCTACCGAACTAAACACGCCCCAGAAGACCGTCCCCAGACCATGGATACGGATGAACATTCGTATTATGGGCGGGCTATGTCAGGCCACCCATACGCACCCATACACAACAATTGTGGAGTATGTGTGTGTAGTGTGTGTGTGTGTATACGTACTTGTTTCAGGATCTGTTGCTTATCTATCTACTCCGGTATTACAGTGGAGGAGGAGATCACTGCTGAAGAAAGGAAGAAAATGGAGAAATCTGTCCAGTCTCTGGGTGAGTGAGAGATGATTGGTGGAGATGTGATGAGTGATGAGGAGAGATGATTGGTGGAGATGTGATGAGGAGAGATGATTGGTGGAGATGTGATGAGGAGAGATGATTGGTGGAGATGTGATGAGTGATGAGGAGAGATGATTGGTGGAGATGTGATGAGTGATGAGGAGAGATGATTGGTGGAGATGTGATAAGGAGAGATTATTGGTGGAGATGTGATGAGGAGAGATGATTGGTGGAGATGTGATGAGGAGAGATGATTGGTGGAGATGTGATGAGTGATAAGGAGAGATGATTGGTGGAGATGTGATGAGTGATAAGGAGAGATGATTGGTGGAGATGTGATGAGTGATGGGGAGAGATGATTGGTGGAGATGTGATGAGTGATGAGGAGAGATGATTGGTGGAGATGTGATGAGTGATGATGAGAGATGATTGGTGGAGATGTGATGAGTGATGAGGAGAGATGATTGGTGGAGATGTGATGAGTGATAAGGAGAGATGATTGGTGGAGATGTGATGAGGAGAGATGATTGGTGGAGATGTGATGAGGAGAGATGATTGGTGGAGATGTGATGAGTGATGAGGAGAGATGATTGGTGGAGATGTGATGAGTGATGAGGAGAGATGATTGGTGGAGATGTGATGATGAGAGATGATTGGTGGAGATGTGATGAGTGATGAGGAGAGATGATTGGTGGAGATGTGATGAGTGATGAGGAGAGATGATTGGTGGAGATGTGATGAGTGATGAGGAGAGATGATTGGTGGAGATGTGATGAGTAAAGAGGAGAGATGATTGGTGGAGATGTGATGAGTGATAAGGAGAGATTATTGGTGGAGATGTGATGAGAGATGATTGTTGGTGGAGATGTGATGAGTGATAAGTAGAGATGATTGGTGGAGATGTGATGAGTGATGAGAGATGATTGGTGGAGATGTGATGAGGAGAGATGATTGGTGGAGATGTGATGAGGAGAGATGATTGGTGGAGATGTGATGAGTGATGAGGAGAGATGATTGGTGGAGATGTGATGAGTGATGGGGAGAGATGATTGGTGGAGATGTGATGATGAGAGATGATTGGTGGAGATGTGATGAGTGATGAGGAGAGATGATTGGTGGAGATGTGATGAGTGATGAGGAGAGATGATTGGTGGAGATGTGATGAGTGATGAGGAGAGATGATTGGTGGAGATGTGATGAGTAAAGAGGAGAGATGATTGGTGGAGATGTGATGAGTGATAAGGAGAGATTATTGGTGGAGATGTGATGAGAGATGATTGTTGGTGGAGATGTGATGAGTGATGAGGAGAGATGATTGGTGGAGATGTGATGAGTGATAAGGAGAGATGATTGGTGGGGATGTGATGAGTGAGAGATGATTGGTGGAGATGTGATGTGTGGTTAGGGGTGGTGGTTGGTGGAGATGTGATGAGAGATGATTGGTGGATTGGTGACAGGGTGTGTGTGTGTGTGTGTGTGCGCGCACGTGCACAGATCATAGCTAATGATAGCTTGACAAATTAGAGCATTATCAGTAAGTGTTACTGATTTTTCTGTCAGATCTCCCTGAATGCCTCAAGGCCATTGACCAGTTAAAGGATAAAAACAAAGAGCTGGAGGAGAGCAAGAGGAAGCTAAAGGAAAAAGAGAAAGAACTGAAAGAGAGAGACAGAAAGATGGAGGAAGAGACCAAAGAGATGGAGAAGGTAAAACAGCAACTAGAGGAGAAGAACAGAGAGACTGAGAAGACTAAACTACAACTAGAAGAGATGGATGAACTCCTCCATCACCGAGACACAGAGCTGGAGAACATGTGTAAACGACAGAGGGAGAGAGAAAGTCTACTGGAGAACATGGCTAGTGAGCTGGAAACCAGTAAAAGACAACTGGAGTCACTGTGGAAGGAACTGCAGGACAGGAACAGACAACTACGGGACCTGAGAACCCAACTACAGGAACAAGAGAGGGAGACAGAGGAGAGAGACAAACAGCTGGAGGAGAGAGACAAACAGCTGGAGGAGAGAGACAGACAGCTGGAGGAGAGAGACAGACAGCTGGAGGAGAGAGACAGACAGCTGGTGGAGAAAGACAAACAGCTGGAGGAGAGAGACAGACAGCTGGAGGAGAGAACACAGGAGCATCAGAAAGGTAAGTCCTTTAATCTACAGTAAGTGTTTTATACTTCATAGAAGACAGGCTATCTACAGTACTGTATATTGACACCATTCAGCATAGACTCTGAGGTTAAGGAGTCATTCCCTGTCAAATGGACCAATGGCTTCGACTTGACCCCATCAGAATTGGCTGATTCTCAGACATATGCCAACTCCTATCAAGGGAAGCTGTGCAAAATTATACCTCGGTATCTTAGATATTTCTTTGAAAATAATGCCTTTGAATGCACCCATTGCCTGTGAGCATTGTAGGCAACTTTAAACTATAATACCACCAAAACGGTTGGAAACTCGACCACAGGCTTTTGTATGTAAACAGTCCAGATAGTTAACTGTGTCTGCAAACTAAGTGAAACATCAGTGAAATGGGAGGGGTGGGGTGGGGAGTCTGATGTAGTTATTAGCAGTATGTCATTACAATCTCAATCACTCTGTAAATGCATGAAACGGGCCAAAGTTATGTGAATCTAGATAACTTTACTGCTGCAGTTAAACAGACTTCTGATCCAGTGTGTGTTTGTGTTGGGCTCCCAGATCCAGACCTTCCTCCCATCAGGAGAAGATGGAGTAGAGAATATCCTCCAACCAGTAAGTCATCAGTGGTCTCTGCTCCAATCATGACCCCCTGCTCTAGTTATAACATGGACTAGTCCACTATAAGTTGCCAGTGGTCCTCCATTCATGATCCCCCTGTTCTAGTTAAAATATGGACTTGTCCACTGTAAGTCATCAGTGTTCTCTGCTCCATTCATGACCCCCCTGGTCTAGTTAAAACATGGACTAGTCCACCACAGGTCATCAGTGATGCTCCATTCATGACCCCCTTGTCCAGTACAGTTCCAGTTCTGTGTGGTAGACAAATACTCTCCCAGAGGGGCCAATCAGTTCAGACTGTTTGTTTGCTAATGTTTGCTGATTGTTGTTCTGTTGTAACTGTCTGTCTGTCTGTCTGTCTGTCTGTCTGTGTGTGTGTGTGTGTGTGTGTGTGTGTGTGTGTGTGTGTGTGTGTGTGTGTGTGTGTGTGTGTGTGTGTGTGTGTGTGTGTGTGTTTGCAGTGGGCGGAGAGAGTCCTGGTCCAGCCCCCCCAGTGTCTCCTGCTGTGTCTGAGCTGAGTCTGGTGCTGCTCTCAGCTCTGCAGAAAGAAAGAGAGATGGAGGACAGGAAACTGAGGGAAGAGAGAGAGAGAAGAGAGGAACTTGATAAAAATGTGCAAGAGTCACTTATGAAGCTGGAGAGAGAGATTCAGCATCATGAAGGAGATATCAGAGTATTGAATGACAGAACAATAGAACTGGAGAAAAAGATGAAAGGAGAGGAGGATGGGGAGAAGAGGAGAGAGATGGAGAGAGAGATCTCACAGAGAAAGGAAATGGAGAGAAAACTGAGGAGAGCGAGAGAAAAGAGAGAGAAAGAGAAAAGAGAGATGGAGGAGAGACACAGAGAGGAGATGGAGGAGATGAGAGAGAGCTATGAGAGAGAGGCCAGGGCTGAAGCAGAGAGAAACCTCATGAAGATCATCCTGCCTGAACTACAGAGAAACATCAGCATCACCAAGGAGAAGATGGAGGGAGACTTCAACAGACAGATGGAGGAGAAGAACAGAGAGATTGAAAACATACTTAAGGAACTAAGAGAGAGAGAGAAGACAGTAGAGCAAATGAAACACAGAAAGGATGAAGGAGATAAAAGTATGGAGATACAGATACTCAATCGAGAGAAGGACAGAGAGATAGAGCGATTGGAACAGATTCTCAGAGAGAAAGAGAGAGAGATAGAGAGAATGAGAGTAAAGCATGAGACACAAGAGGGAAGTGTGACAGAGAATGAGCGACTTAAACACCTCACACAGAAGATGAACAGAGAGATGGATGCTATTGGAAAGGCTGTCAGCAATTTAAAGGACACACAGTCATTGCTGAGAGAGATATCCAAGAGCAATGAAAGAATGTGAGGGACAGCTAAAGGGAAATACAATGGCCTTACCCATTCCCCAATGATATATACATGCGATTCTCTCTCTCTCTGTGTGTGTGTGTGTGTGTGTGTGTGTGTGTGTGTGTGTGTGTATGTGTGTGTAAATTTAGTTTTGGAATAGGCTGCAATGTTTGAAGAGGCTCGAGCTGTGGATTGTTTGTTCGCAGACACCTATAGAGCTCTAGTCTGTCACCATCATACCAGTGCCTAAGAAATCGATCATCACTACTCTCAACGATCTCCGACCCGTAGCACTGACACTCATCATCATGAAGTGCTTCGAGAGAGTGGTGAAAGATTATTTCCAAGATTCCACCGTTGTTTGACCAGTTCCAGTTTGCATACCGGCCAAACCGCTCCACAGAGGATGCCATCTCCTCTGCCTTCTATCTCAGCCTGGAACATCTGGAGGGAAAGAACACCCGTGGGTCATTCCACGTCAATTCAACAAGAGCCAGCGCACTTAGGTCTCAAAAATCTGAAAAAATCACCAAATGTACCCATGGTACTTAAGAGAAACACTGTAAATTTATTTGAATGTAAGATGTATACTTTCCATGTTACAGCCATTTTTACTGGGGGAGGGGTGCCCAATTTGTTCACGCTCTTTTTTGTCAAAGTTCACAAGCCCATACCTCAAGAACTAAACCATGTAGGAAGCTAAAATTTTGCATGCTGGTACATAGATAGGAATAGTTTGTGGCAAAACTGTCAGTTATGGTCTGGATGATCCTGCATGGTCATAGCATTCCCCAAAGATGATAAAAATTTTATTGGAGTTTTTGGCTGTGCTCTATTTAGGCCTTCAGAAGACATATTTTTACCCAACATAGTTCTTGATTTTTTCCCTTGTAGAGATAAGTAGAAACACTGTCATAAAAAGCAATAAATAGAAAGGAAACTCTATCAGTGTTTAAACAGAAGACCGCACAAGTATGACAAATCATTTTAGGTGTCATTTTCAGAGCACCAGAACACCTTGTGGGATTGTCCACAGATTTTCTAAATATTTCTTTCTTTATTCTCCATGAATTCGTCTTTTTAGAAATGCCAATTTGACTTGTCTTATGTGATGTTTTCTTTTTTAATTTCCACCCTAAACATGGGCATAATGCACATTGAGAGCAATATGTTTTCTGTAACATTAATGTAAAGAATACATAACCAAAGGCAATTTTTGCCCTGACATGATCACTTGAGAGTCCCTGTCCTAAGATGGCCTGGTGAAGCTAATGTGATGACCTGAAGGCACTTAAGTAGAGGTGGGATAGAGGCCTTTTATTTCAGTGATCCCAGTGGCACCTTTTGTCACTCTTGAATCTTAAAATTGCCACAAATCTTCCAAGCTGCTCTTTTGGTTCTGCTGAAAGTGAATGTCATCAGTCTCATTATACAAGGTTGGTAATATTTTATTCAATTAATGTATTTATTGATGATACAACTCTGGAATAAATTCTTGATTGCCATATTTATTTGAAGGAAGCATAACCTCCTGAGGATGAGTGACCTGGCTGAGACCAATGTTGAACTCATAACACTCAGAAAGGCCTCTACCCCACCTCCACTCATGTGCCTTCAGGTCATCATGTTAGCTTCATTAGGCCTTGTTGGGATAGGTGGAGGTGCACAGAACCACTACTGAGAGTAACCACAGGTGCTCCTTAAATCATTGAAATTGAAAAGAATACCTGCACCCCTGCACAGGGACTCTCAGGTGATCATGTCAGGGCAAAAATTGCATTTGATTATTTATTCTTTACATTAATGTTATAGAAAACATATTGCTCTCAATGTGCATTTTCCCCATGTTCAGGGTGGAAATTAAAAAAGAAAACGTCACATAAGACAAGTCAAATTGGCATTTTCAAAAAGAAGAATTCATGGAGAATAAAGAAAAAAATATAAAAAAAAAATCTGTGGACAATCCCACAAGGTGTTTTGGTGCTCTGAAAATGACACCCAAAATGATTTGTCAGACTTGTGCGGTCTTCTGTTCAAACACTGATAGTTTCCTTTCTATTTATTGCTTTTTATGAGAGTGTTTCTACTTATCTCTACAAGGGAAAAAAATCAAGACCCTATGTTGGGTACAAATATGTCTTCTGAAGGCCTAAACAGAGCACAGCCAAAAACTCAGATAAAATTTTTATCATCTTTGGGGGAATGCTATGACCATGCAGGATCATCCAGAACAAAACTGACAGTTTTGCTACAAACTATTCCTATCTATGTACCAGCATGCAGAATTTGAGCTGCCTACATGGTTTAGTTCTTGAGCTATGGGTTTGTGAACTTTGACAAAAAAAAGAGCGTGAACAAAATGGGCACCCCTCCCCCAGTAAAAATGGCTGTAACATGGAAAGTATACATCTTACATTCAAATAAATTTACAGTGTTTCTCTTAAGTACCATGGGTACATTTGGTGATTTTTCAGATTTTTTGAGACCTAAGTGCGCGGGCTGTTGTTGAATTGACGTGGAATGACCCCCACGTGAGGATGCTGTTCCTGAATTTTAGTTCGGCATTCAACACTATTATCCTCCAGCATCTGATGTGCAAGCTGGGTCACCTGGACCTTTGTAACTGGCTACGGGACTTCCTCACAAACAGAACGCAGGCTGTGTGTGTCAATAACAACATCTCCAGTGTCATCTCTCTGAACAACGGCTCTCCTTAGGGGTGTGTTCTCAGCCCTCTGCTGTTCACCCTGATGACCCATGACTGTCGGCCCAAATGGAATACCAACCATTTCCTAAAGTTTGCGGACACAACGGTTGTGGGTCTTCTCAAGGACAACAACAAACTGGCCTACAGGGATGAGGTGAAACATCTAGTGGACTGGTGCAAAGTCAACAATTTGATCCTAAATGTTGACAAGACAAAGGAGATGATTGGCTGGGCTGAGATTTTCTGAAGTCAACAATCACCACTCCTCATTAATGACACTGCAGTGGAGGTGGTCAGCAGCACCAAGTTCTTAGGAGTACAAATCTCAGGCAAGCTAACCTGGTCCCTCAACATCACCTCTCTGGTGAAAAAGGGCAACAACGCCTGCACTTCTTGCGCCGGATGAGAAGGGCGGCCCTCCCACCTCCCATCTTGAGCACCTTTTATAGAGGCACCATCGAGAGCCTGTTGACCAGTGGCATCTCTGTCTGGTTTGGGGCGTGCAATGCCTCAGACTGGAAGGCTGATAAGCGCTGCCTAACGAGAGCCCAACGCATCTCCTCTGACCCCACCCACCCCCATCATGTACTGTTCTCATTGCTGTCATCTGGAAGGAGGTTCTGCAGCATCCACAGTAGAACAGCCAGATTTAGGGACAGCGTTTTCCCTTCAGCAATAAGACTGCTTAAAGGGTAGCTCCGGAGTAAGTTTAAGCATAGCCCTATTGCACAAGCCTTCTAACATCAATATATTCTGCATGGAATGAAAAAATGTAGAAAAGCATAGACCTGACCCGAACGTGAAACACGTTACATTGAGTCAAAGGCACCTCAGATCTTACTTTCAGTTCCTAATAGTCAGGTCCCATTGATCCAGTGTAAAGTTTTTGTTCGTATATATATAGTATAGTACTGTATTCTGTGAATATTTTACACTTTTTTATTTACTAATATGAGCACAAGTACGATAGAACAAGTCTAAGTCTAAGTCAGAAACCTGAACATATGAGTCTGTACAGGACAGAAGCAGTTTCAGATATCAGAAATAGACTAGATGCATTTTCAGAAAAAAATCCCTCTATAAGGGTTCTAGAAGCATTTTTTAGTAGAAGTTGTGAACAGGTCTATTTAACATAATTAAGGTGTGCAGAATTCATCTAGCCCTGTTCACAAGACGGATTTTGAGTTTTTGACCATCTAATTTGCAAAAACAAAATGGCTGCCGAATTTAGCGATTTTCACAAATGCATTTTGGCTAGCACTGCTTTTCCATAGAAATAAACACTTATGGTTCACATGTTTGCTTATTAAAAATAGTTCCTGAGCAACATATCAATAATAGAGGGCAGGAAAAGTATTTAATGATGTAGAAATTGCATTTTTAAGCTGCAATATGCTAAAAACCACCGTTCTTTCTAAAAAATATTTAAAAGTAAAAAAAAAAAACCTGCTGTAACTTTTACAGCCCCCCCTACATGGGCAATTCCACAAAAAAAAAACTGAACATAGAATATTTGATGCTCAGTTTCACAGTCAATGAGAAGGGAACTAAATTATCCATGTTATGGGTGACTCCTAAATATGGGCATCAATGTGTCACATGAAGATATTATCTATTTTGCAGACTTTGCACAGTATTTATTTTGTACATTGTACAGACTGATTGTACTTTATTTGATCTTATACGTTGTGCATATCTATGTGATTCCTTATAAAATGAGAACTGTGTCATGTCGATGTGTGGATTAAACAAAACTAAAACAATTAGTAGAATGGTTGTTGTAATGTGTCCGTGTTTGAAGTTTATGAGATAAGTGAAGAGGAAGTGTGTGTGTGGGTGTGGGTGTGTGTGTGTGTGTGTGTGTCAGAAAAAGAGAAGGAGGTTCACCAGAGTCCTGTTTGTTATATTAAATCAGACCTCTGGAGGGCGCCATTGTTGAATATATCAGATTGAAAATGGGTTGCATTAGTTTTAAACACACAAATAACACATGCACGTTCTGTGAGCTGCCGCTACAGCTAAAGCAAGGTGCATAATTCAAAGGTGCTCCCTTCCAGACCTGTAAGGTGTGTGTGTGTGTGTGTGTGTGTGTGTGTGTGTGTGTGTGTGTGTGTGTGTGTGTGTGTGTTTAGTAAAATATGTAGTCCTCACGCACATCCAAATTTTTGTTGGGTGCACTACCAAAGGAAAGTATCACTGTAAAAACAAAGTAATATGCACACCGGAGCTCCCATTTTTACCATTTTACTTTGTGTAACGTTTCGGACTAAACAGTCCTTCCTCAGACATACAGATCATTGTTCACAGCTGCCTTTTTAACATTGTCATACATCACGTGATGGTACACATCTGATCAATTTACATATTAAATTGCATCATATAATTTACAGCATAGTTACAGAATGCATCATGTCAGTCTCACCATATATACACACCTAAATTACAGTTTACATAACACAGTAAGTATCAAAAGTATTGCACTAGGCCCATTGAGACAAACAAACATACAACAGTAGATTACATAAGTATACATTAGAACAATATTGCACTAAGCCCATATTGCACCAAGAACATATTGTCAGTTACATAGCATTAATAAATAAACACAAAGGGTATAGATTGCACTTTGCCCTTGTTTTTGTAACATTTGACATATATGTAAATAAATGTAAAATATTGCACTGTGCCCTTATATAATGCATTCCACATAGGATATTTACAGAAGTTTAAATAGAAATAGATCATTGCACCATGCCCGTGTAAGTCCACCAGAATCCCCTGAGTGAACAAATATACAATATAGACATAAACCTGAGGGAGGGATATGAGTCTCCTCAATATCCCTAATCCCAAGAGTGTGAAAGGCATCTGAGTCTTATATCAATTTGTATTAAATATTTTTGTATATGAGGACCGCAAAAAACAGTAAGACTTCTCATTTGTAAATTATATAAATGGTCGGATATCAAATTCTTCGTTAAGACCCTTAGGAGCTAAAGTGTTTAGAGTATAAATCCAGAACAATTCTCTTTTTAGCAGCATATTGTCAGTATTCCCTCCCCTACGTGAACATTTGATTGATTCAATACCCACATACTTCAGACTAGATACATTGTGTTTAGCATTCATGAAATGAACAGCCACAGAGCTTGTTTGTACACAGTTTCTTATAGCACTCCGGTGTTCCGAGATCCTGGTTTTGTTTGTTAAAGTCCTCATTAGTAGGATACGACGAATATGCAGCTCTAATGAGGACTTTAACAAACAAAGTGCAGACATGGAAAATCTATCCATCTACTATCGGGACCTGAGACTCATGGGAGAGGAGAGAGGAGGAGGTTTGCATAGAATTGAGTCTCAAACATTTTCTGTTTTCATGACGTCAGAAATACCCTGATGATTCATGATTGCTGAGAATAGTTATGTGCTGAAAAGCTTTGGGATATCATTTTAAAGTCTTCCATTGTAAGATATAAAAAGATAGAGAACAAGAAATGACCAAGTTCATACAGGAAAATCTGAGTGACGCCCTTAATTAGTGACAACGCAACCGTTGTTAATTTCGTTAATTTCTGCTTGTGTTATTTATTGTGGCAGCAATTTACAGTGTTACTATTTTATGCAGCCTCAGTGTTGCAGCTTTGCAGCTTTAACTTTGCAGCAGCATCTTGAGCAGATCTAGGGCGCCATGACCAAGCATACCACCTTGTACTTACACTAATAAAAATCTTATGTACTAATTCTGAGAGTTTCCTGTCTGAACTAAATTGTAGGCCTAGACTACTTGAAGTTTACTACTACGTGCTGAACTAGAGTCAGGAGAGAGAGAGAGAGAGAGAGAGAGAGAGAGAGAGAGAGAGAGAGAGAGAGAGAGAGAGTGTATGTGTATGTGTATGTGTAGTGGGCACTCTAATATTCTGATTCTGAAGTGATAACACATAAAGCCTCTGCTTGCATCAGATAAACTGGTCCCAGAACAGCGAGTCAAGGCGAACCACTGTATTTGCTTTTTTAAAGCAAACTCAGAGAGCGCAGACCTCCGCCAAGGCAATGTGGTCACAGACACAATATAAATTCTAGATCGTGTTATGGATCACGTGTTGATCACCAAAATTGAATCAGTTCTTGCTTGTCCCAATATACACTATACACGTTGTCCAAAAATTTCATCCAAATCTGTGCAGTACTTTTCAAGTTATCTTGTACACAGACAGACACACACAGACAGACAGACACACACAGACAGACGTAAAAAACATAACCTCCTTGGCGGAGAGGGCTGAGCATCTAAAGGGCATAAGTGACATTTCACCAACTTTACCGGAGAGCTAAAACGAATCCAGGTTGCTCTTGTGCTACTTTCTGTACTGATTTCACCGGCTTACAGATGATGGATAACACAATATAGGCCTACTTCATAAATATATATTTTCTGAAACTGAAGTTATTTGTTATGCCCCATTCACTTGCCGGTAGTATGAGTTGCCGGTTCACTGCCTGGTCTATGTTCTATCAAATTTTCTTATTCTTTTTCGTACCTACAGCACTTGGTGAGTTTGAACAACAGGGCCTTGGACTGATTTAGACCGTGCCAACCAAAATTGTGAGATTTAATATAATTTGAAAATGTGCATCAAGAAGTCAAACCGTGCACTTGTACATTTGCATCAGCAGCCAGCAAATATGACAGAGCTGTAAAATGATCTCCAATGGGGTGTTGACCACCGTTCGCTTGTCAGTGGTGTCATTTATTTTAGTGTGTGTGAGTAACATGCTGGGACATACAAGCTGGTCGAGTATATGTAGGTAGTCTATGTTAAGGAAAAAAAAACAGCTGCATTATATTAAAAACAAAACAAAACAAAACAAACAATAAAACACCCCTTGTGGCCACGGGGAGAGAGAGAAAAAAAAATCCCTATTGAACCATGGCCTCAACTTTTTTTTTTTTTTTTGGCCTAACTAAATTTTGACCAAAAAGTCATTTATGCTCTGTAGGTTCTCAAAGGGCAAACACTTGCGCCTTGCGCGTTCCCATTGAATGAGCGTTCGCACCTAGCCTGACATAGCCCGACCATAATACTGGGCGGGCTATGTCAGGCTAGTTCGCACCTGCACAAACAAGCAATCAGGAAGCAATCAGCGCAGAAGCCTGTCCTCGTGATCTCAACACGTACTGAGTTAGCTCATTCTCTCTTCGAAGTTTGTGAAACCAAACGATCATTAATTTAATTCATTGTCGTGTCTACCATCTACCGCGTTTTTGTTATCGGATAATTAGCCCACTTGATATGAAGTTGACATCAGGGCTCGGGGAAAACACCAGCATGAGAACGACACCCTGAAATCGAAAGTGAAATTTCACCTCCACTTCGAGACGAAGAAGAACACGGTAACGCTACAATAAATTTCTTATCAAGAAAATAGAAAGTTGTTTAGCTACTGAAATAGGCTATAAATGCACACCCCATAAGCATAAAGGGAATTTTCCATGAACACGCTAGGAAATCTACATTCTTAATTTGGATGGATGTTTCAAGAACAGAAGCAGATGTAAAATGTAACGTTAACGCTCATCTGAAAAGCCGAGGCTCTCATTTCGCCATCATTTTGCTCTACTAAACAGACACACATAGCTAAGCTAGCCGGCATCTGTTACTTGTATGTGCATTTACGAAAATAGAACAATTCAAATGCATAGACCTATGTAACGTTAGTGATCGGGACTAGGCTTCTTATAGGCCTTTAAAACCAAACAAAAAGTGCATGGATTTATCTTGCAACGGATCATTATTAAGCCTCCTACATAGTGGATTATTTGATAAAAGCAAACACAAGCTACATGGGAGGAAGCATTGGGTGAAAGTCAAAGCGAACTTTATTATCAATCAAACTGTACAACAGTTTAAAGAAGACTGAAATTGTGTTTCTCCAAACTTCAAATGTGCAATTACAAAACTAAGTTAGCCATACAACTAACTGTACATAAGACATCAATAACTGTATGTATGATGTCACTAGGACATAAAGTCCAAATAGATATCAAGATATCAAACATGATAAATAGATATCAGTAGCAGTAATAGATATCAGTAACATAAACAACAATCAACACAACATAAGACACTGTGAGCATACATTTCCAAGACTTTCGGTGTCAATTAAGGGGAAATCCTGTCAATTTTCAACAAGAGCTCTATTGCTCAAGCTACTTGAGATTAGCCAATACTGAAGACGCAAGACATTTTGGACTAACCATATAGGTTTCCTTGAACAGAGAATAAGCCCTGACCGTTAACCCAATGGGCAAGTTTTCAAAACTGTGTTTACAGCATTTAAGCATGCTCCAAATATCACCCCAAAAGTTATGCAACATCATCAGACACATTACAACACAGAACTGTATTGTGTATGGCAACAAATGGCTGGGAAAGTGGTTAAAACTGTGAGCTTATGCAAGCAGCCCAATATTGTTTGTTTACAAAACGGTTTTGTAAACACTGCATAAAAACACAATTTTAAGCACTTTGTTAGACATTTGTAGTCATAAACACTACAGAGGTGTGTTGTAATGTGTCTGATGATGTTACATAGCTTTTGGGGTGACATTTGGTGCATGATTTGATGCTGAAAACTGTTTTGAAAACTTGCCCCATTGGGTGAACTGTCAGGGCTTACTCTCTGTTCAAGGAAACCTATATGGTTGGACTAAAATGTCTTGCGTCTTCAGTATTTGCTAATCTCTAGTAGCTTGAGCAATAGAGCTCTTGTTGAAATTTGACAGGATTTCCCCTTTAAGTCAGCTGTGGTATGTTACTGGAGTGCAACAGTACTGGAGGCTATTCAGGAGTCAGTTTCCCAACAGCGTCGTTGCAAACTAACGTAGCAACTTCCGTGGTTGGAACGACGGTTGTCCGGCATTTGTGTTACCCAAAGCTGTCGCTAAGACTACAGTCTTTACAACTACAGTCGCTGGAACTTAGTCGTTACAACCACCGTAGTTTCACTGTCGTTAGTGTTTAGAATCGTTCCCCAACGGCGTCGGATGACCTTACCATCGGATGTGGGACTGTAGTTGCAGCGACAGGTGTATAGCTGTCGTTAAGCCTCTTCCTCGTCTGTTTGGGTCTTAAAACTGCCAAATTGAGCATCATTTGATGCATTACCCCCACCTACAGGATTAACTAATTCCCACTTCAACTTCACCATGTGGTAAGATGCAACTGTTTGAAACACAAATGCTCCAGTTATCCATAGAAGTTTCAAAGAACAAACAAAGATAACTTGCAACACGTCACCAACCATCACGAGTAGGCTACAGCATGTCAAATATATATATAAAAACAGACGACTTCGTTCCCGCCTGGATTCGAACCGGAGATTTGACAAAACACCAATCTGCTGCCATAGGTGTGCTTGACCTTAACCCTCATCACCACCATTCTTGTTAATTGAGATGAGGCACAACTCGTACTTGGCTATCAAAAGAAGTACGTTTTTAACTTTTTTTTTGTTTTGTATGAAGACTCATTAAATAACGTGGTTATCATCAAATAGCCCATACAAATTGAAACACTGTCATGTCGGGGAATATTATCTACCACTACCACTAAGTTTATCATTGTGTAGTTTATTTATCAACACTAGCGATTTTATGAGCTTAGTGATGCTACAACTTTAGCCATGCTATGTTGACATGCTTTTTGCAACGAGTGCTTCCGAATTCTCCCCGAACGCTGCCGAAACATCTGGGAACGATGTAGTTGGAACAATGTAAGTTGTAACCAATGTCGTCAGGACTAACATGTTACGACAGAACTTCAAGCGCGTTGGGAATTGGTCGTTGTTTGCCGTCTTTATCGTTAGTAACTGCGTCGGACAACGGTGGTTAGCTAGCATCCGTCGGGAAACGGAGTCCAGAACGGCCGTAACGGTGCATAGCGTTGAACCCAACGCAAACGACGTCGGGCTGAACATACTGTTGTGTCACGTCAGTGCAGCAACAATGGAAGCCTGGAGGGCCATTCTGCACGTGGTGGCAGGCAAGGAAATAGCTGAACTTAACAACAACCTCAGTAGTTTTAATGTATCATTGTTAGGAATACTACAAAATGATAATATTACCACTGCTTTTGATGTCACCAGAGGACAATTCAACACAACATGAATTTGTGTTATATTTAGCAGTAGCGCTTTAAATCTCAGAGCTTCCGATACACCTAGATGCTCATTGGTGAACACCTCTGACACACCCATCAAACGAGAGTGAACTACCTCAGAAGCATGTTGCGCACCGGTGTGCAGCGTAACGAGCAAACTTATCATTCAATTAGGCTAACGCAACGCACCGGTGCGTAACAATGTGCTGTTGAATGAACCCCTGAGTTACAGCAATAGGTGCAATGAGGCAAAAATGAGGGTGCAGAGAGGAGTGCAGAGAGGGTGCAGAGAGGGTGCATGGAGATGGATAAGTTTGTAAAGTTTGTAAACTTTTTTGTGCAAGGGAATGCAATATCATCCAGCTGCGTCTCATCTAAAACGCCCAGTCCTCACTAAACCGCCCTCACACAGTACTGCCCCTTACTTCGTCACTGTCAAAGTGCTGCGTTGTTATTCAACATCCGGGTTCTCATGTGCTATCGCTAGCCTGGGGAATATTGAAGTTGCGTTCGATAGATAGGAAAGTGAAAGCATTTGGCGGCTCGTTTGTATTTTCTCTAGAGTTAGGTTCGTGAAAATGACTCTTATTCCGATTATAAATGGAGTATTTGCGATATTTAAGTCATGCAAACTGCCTACGGCCAGATTGTTTGATGTCAAACGGAAAAAGAGTTAACAGGACACGTAGGCCTACATCAACCAAATATTTTTCGGTGTATCCCAACGTTATACCAGTGAATACACTCAATGAGGCCCCTTCCTTTATACAGATACTGACTGAAACCGCAGAGCTCATAAGTCACGCGGCACGTCCCTCTACCGAATTGCTACGTTATAGTATGATACCGTTAACACAAAAACAGTTTTATTCCGCCATTGAGAGCATACAGAAAACTTGCACTTCCTAGATCGCATGTTGAACATCACTTAAGCGCTTGGGGTTCACTTCTATGCCGCCCCACCACCATTAGCACACATTGGATGATTAAATAAAACAGAATTGTATCTCTCAAACAGTTTATTTCAAACAAACATGAACAGTGAAGACATATTAAAACACATTTCAGACCAACATCATAAATAAGTAAATAAATAAAAAATGAATGAATAAAACTGGATTAAAGCTATGGCACAAGGTCAGGAATCAGCTTGGCAGTGTTAAGTTTCTCCTTTTCCCTAGTTTCTCTTCTTCCTTTCTTTTTCAAACTGAACAAATAAAATCCTTAAACTTCAGATATTATTATATTATATTGCAAACATATCCCCCAATCCTCTCAAAAAAAGAAGCATGTCTCAGAACACGAAACAAAAAAGCCTGAGATATCCCTACCCCCAGTTTTAGAGATAAGAAATTAGAATTTACACCTTGCTCTGTTAAGGATATGGTATTAACTAATTTGCATTAACTTCAAGGATTTCAGGACAATTTGTGGTCAGATACATTGAAACGCTGTGCAGTGAGTTGGGAGACTGGCTGGACTTGTGTGTGTGTGTGTGTGTGTGTGTGTGTGTGTGTGTGTGTATGTATGTATTTATTAGTGCCAGACAGGGAGTCAGACATCTTCTAGGATGATATCCTATTAAAAAACCTATTAAAAAACCCCAGCATTCCCATGTCCAAGCAGAGTGTCTCCTTGATGCTCTGCAGGATCTCCTGGGGGAGGACAGGCCTGTCCATCGCTGCCACTTGTTCTGCGGGGCTGGGGAGAGAGAAAGAGAGAATACACCAAATAAAAAATAAATGCAAGGTTTGCTTTGTATGATTTACTGTATGATTTACGGCAATGGCTTAATATTTAAATATAATAATTTATAATAATAATATTTAAGCTGGGGGGGGGGGGTGCATACCACCCAATATGTATGAGTAGTGAGGAAATTATGGATACAGTGTATAATGACGTGTTGTTTTTGGTCCAAAGCCAACCACTTTGCACTGCTCTCACACATGCCATTAGCAAGACCTGTAGCAAATTGAAGTCAGTCAGATTAGTGGTTCAGGAGTTACACAGGGAGGCTACGCTGGATGCATGAAGTGAAAACCACTTCTGCCGTAACAATTAGCTTCCACTGTGATCAACGGAACTGGCTACAGCACAGAGGGCAGAGCAGTGAACATGCTAAAAACAAAATAGACAAGTCTTTCATGTGCTCATGATATAAATTCTCTCAATGGCAATGTAAAGCATCCTGTGTAGCCTGTGGGTTATGCATGAAATAGACAAACAGGGTAACAGACAGGCCTTCCATGTATTAATAGATAGATGTTGGCAAATGGCAATTAATACCTTTCTCTGCTCAATGCTTCAAGGGTGGGACCAACATGCGTTGATGGCAAGGGCAAGAAAGGTGCTCCAGCTTGTTCTGTTGGGGTACAGAGAGAGAGAGAGAGAGAGAGAGAGAGAGAGAGAGAGAGAGAGAGAGTGAGGTTTAACTACCATCTTCATGAGCAGAGAGGAAATTACTCAAAGTTTCTTTTGTATAACTTATTACTATGTGGTAGAGTGGTAAAGTACAGTCTCTAACGGCAAAGTACATTCTTTAATACCTTTCTCTGCTCAATGCTTCAAGGGTGGGACCAACATGCGTTGATGGGCGAGGGCAAGAAAGGTGTTCCAGCTTGTTCTGTTGGGGTACAGAAACAGAGAGGGTGACGTTGAACTACCATCTTCATGAGCAGCCAATATGAGCAGAGAGGAAATTACTCAAAGTTTCTTTTGTATAACTTATTACTATGTGGTAGAGTGGTAAAGTACAGTCTCTAATGGCAAAGTACATTCTTTAATACCTTTCTCTGCTCAATGCTTCAAGGGTGGGACCAACATGCGTTGATGGCAAGGGCAAGAAAGGTGCTCCAGCTTGTTCTGTTGGGGTACAGAGAGAGAGAGAGAGAGAGAGAGAGAGAGAGAGGGTGAGGTTTAACTACCATCTTCATGAGCAGAGAGGAAATTACTCAAAGTTTCTTTTGTATAACTTATTACTATGTGGTAGAGTGGTAAAGTACAGTCTCTAACGGCAAAGTACATTCTTTAATACCTTTCTCTGCTCAATGCTTCAAGGGTGGGACCAACATGCGTTGATGGCGAGGGCAAGAAAGGTGTTCCAGCTTGTTCTGTTGGGGTACAGAAACAGAGAGGGTGACGTTGAACTACCATCTTCATGAGCAGCCAATATGAGCAGAGAGGAAATTACTCAAAGTTTCTTTTGTATAACTTATTACTATGTGGTAGAGTGGTAAAGTACAGTCTCTAATGGCAAAGTACATTCTTTAATACCTTTCTCTGCTCAATGCTTCAAGGGTGGGACCAACATGCGTTGATGGCGAGGGCAAGAAAGGTGTTCCAGCTTGTTCTGTTGGGGTACAGAAACAGAGAGGGTGACGTTGAACTACCATCTTCATGAGCAGCCAATATGAGCAGAGAGGAAATTACTCAAAGTTTCTTTTGTATAACTTATTACTATGTGGTAGAGTGGTAAAGTACAGTCTCTAATGGCAAAGTACATTCTTTAATACCTTTCTCTGCTCAATGCTTCAAGGGTGGGACCAACATGCGTTGATGGCGAGGGCAAGAAAGGTGTTCCAGCTTGTTCTGTTGGGGTACAGAAACAGAGAGGGTGACGTTGAACTACCATCTTCATGAGCAACCAATATGAGCAGAGAGGAAATTACTCAAAGTTTATTTTGTATAACTTATTACTATGTGGTAGAGTGGTAAAGTACAGTCTCTAATGGCAAAGTACATTCTTTAATACCTTTCTCTGCTCAATGCTTCAAGGGTGGGACCAACATGCGTTGATGGCGAGATACCTCTCCCTGCATGCAGCCTCCAGGGTTTGGCTGACAGGTGCCACAGATGCGCTACCTTGACCTGTAGGGCTACAGGAAAGAGGGGGAGGGGGGGGTGCATGTCAACCTGTACAGTGAAGACATGATTTAAAAATGATCTATTCAGGACCAATTTATACTTTCGGTTTGCGCTAGGTTTAGGCTCACATTTTTCATCACAGAGCTCCTCCTTGCAGGCGTCCTTTAACCAAAAGCTTCAGAAAAGCATTCACAAAAACACCAGTTAACAACTTGTTGTTTCAATACAATGGCACAATGCCAACCTAGTTAGCATGCGTTTGGGGAAAAGACCCAAGGACCGGCCGTTATGCCCCTTCGTTTCCTGGGCTTGAGTTCGCATTTTAACCAATAAGAGCTCCCCCTACAGCTCCCAAAAACTGTGCCGTTTTCATCACAATGACCTTAAGCTGTTAAATAAAGGTAAATTGAGCTAATAATGTTGCATAGTTCCCTTTTAAAGATCTCCATAGCTTTTTACAATGTTACAGTACTAGCAATGTACAGAGATGTAGTCATTTCCTTCCATAGCTTAGTGTTTATGGTAAATGTTAAATGTAGGCTCCAGATAGGATGGCTGGAATATTAAAAACCTTATATTCCACTACATATTATTTTAAGATTCGCAACACTCACCTCCCCAAATCACACGTCTTCTCCAGTGTGGCCGACATTGCATACTAAAAAAACAAATAAACAAATAAACAAACAACAAAATCAGGACCGGTTAGTTGGTCTGCAAACACAATATCAGTAATCATTTTGTAAAGTATTGTATCTCACCATCAGCATAAATACCCCACAACTGTTGCTTTGGTACTGGCAAGATGCACCCTGAAATTGTGAAATAAGAACGCAATGTCTTAACAATGATTCTCATTAAATGATGACTGTATACAGCTCTCCACCCTCAATAGCTTTGATTATGTCTTCAAATGACAGTTAACAATCAAGAAGCCTGACTAAGTGGCAGTGTAAGCAGCTTGACTAAATGCACTGATTTGCAGTCACACATTTTTATCTCAATAGAAGGCATGGATTAGCTGTCTATAAACAGTAATGGGCGATAATGCCTCAAACATTACACCAAGACTTAAAATGTCACGCTAACTTATATTGCCTCGGTTTCATGTACTCGCTTGAAATGATGACATGGAGATGAGAGGATGTGTTCAACTATTTACATATTAGCCTACATAACCCAAACAATTCATAGCATATTTTATTGATTCAGGTTTTATATGTGTGGACAGGTCCATGGCGCCGTTGTTCTAAAAGCGAGCTAAAAATCTAACAACGTTAGCCTACTAGCTTCTCAATCGTATCGTATTTCGATTGCATTTTCAAATAAATGTTTTGTTTTGCACTCTAATTCTTTCTTCTAGCTAGCGTTAGCTCCCAAGTGTAGATCACATACAGTATGACGAGAGAAGAGAGTACGGTCTGGCACGGCGCTAACGTTAGCTGCTAACTAGCTATGTCTGTCAGTCGAATTAAGATGACAACCTTAATGTCAGTAACCTGCCTCCCGTGCAGATGGATGAATTGAATACACGAGTGTCTGCGAAAGCTAGACTACAATGTCAGTGCATGTTATCGGAATAAAAAAGTATAGCCAACTTACCAACATAATCTTCCTGGCAAGATGTCACCATCGCTGAACACTAGTAGAGCGGCGTGCACCGTAGATAGCCTTCTTCTGGAATGAGAATGACATCATACCCAGTGTCCCTTGCGAAATTGTTCACGATTGGCCAGCAAATGTTGGGAATAACGCCCATATGGGCGTGCTCGTAATAAGGCGGCACCGTCAATACTGCAGCTGGACCCTTCTCAGGGAATGTGCTGGTCTTTGTCTGTGTGTGTGTATGAGTGTCGGTGTATGATGTTGAAATTGTCCAGTGTGTATTGTCATCTTGGTAATGGGATATTGAGGGCAATTCTGGGCGCACTTTCAGTCTGCATGGAGGCCCCCCAGTGGGCCTTTGAGGGGTTTGATCATCAAAGCAAAGTGCTGTTCCCACATGAGTAGCCTAGCGCTCACTTAAGCACTTATTCAGCCCTAAGCTTTCTCTAGGCACACACAGGGCCCTAAGCCACATGGGCCCCACAATGGTGTGTTTACTTCAGATGAGATAAGATGAGCCTTTATTGTCTCAAATATGGAGAAATTTGTGTTGGGTATGAGTGTGATCCATAACAGAGGCAACATGTAAAACATATATCTAGACTAATGCATTTCCGCTGATAGTAGATCATACATAGTCTAGTAAATACCCCATACCCATACCCATTAATAGACTAATAAATACCCGTAAATAAATTTATTCTATTATTGTTAAAAAAAACTTTCTCTACCTGAAGCAGTGCTTCTTGATACATCGACCAATAATTTTCCCCCACACTGACCAGGGAAACTCAGGACAATAGTCTTGTTGAGAAGCTTAATCACTAGTGCATGTAAACTCAGACAAGGGCAATAGTCTGGTTGAGAAGCTGAATCACTAGTGCATGTAAACTCACACAAGGACAATAGTCTGGTTGAGAAGCTTAATCACTAGTGCATGTAAACTCAGACAAGGACAATAGTCTGGTTGAGAAGCTGAATCACTAGTGCATGTAAACTCACACAAGGACAATAGTCTGGTTGAGAAGCTTGAACACTGTGAACTTGTGCATGTAAACATCCTGATTGTGATCTGTGTCTGTTTCAGGAAGACATAATGGCGGCTGGGGGTACAGATAAAGGTAATAGTTAACTCTTTCTCTTTCTTTGTGAGATAGACTCAACTGTGTGTGTGTGTGTGTGTGTGTGTGTGTGTGTGTATGAGTGTGTGTGTGTGTAAGTTTTTATCAATATTAATGCATCAAGCATTAATTAATGCGTCAAGCAGGCCCTGTGCAGCCTTAGTATATTTGTAATGCAGAGCTCGGGCAGCCAGTCCGCACATGAAGAGCACACATACAGTTTCTGGTGTGAATGCCCACGCAACACGAATGGACAGCACCGGTTATGGACCGCAAACGTGCGTAACACGTGTGTGTCACGGCCCCTCTACCATGGGTGCCTCTGCCTCTGTAACTTCTATAACTGCTACTGTTGCTGCTTCAGAGTGGCAGACACACTGCGGGCCCTTTAGACACATGTAGTGTAAATAGCAGAGGACATGTTGTGCCCTTACAGGCATGTCTGGCAGAAGAAGATGTGTGGTCAGACGCAAAGCTAGATAATTGCTACTTTGTAGGAGAGGAATGATGATGCGTGATTGACGGGAAAACCTGGTTGAAAGTCAGTGGCAACATGTCTGAAAACACACTCCACACAGTCACACTCTACACAGTAGAGTTCTGTTAGGCAGTCATGTGCAGTCTATACAGATAAGCCATGCATGCCCAATACACACACATAAACACTTGGTTTGACAGACTGACAGAAAAACACACACACACACACACACACACACACACACACACACACACATACAGTACACAGGCAGTCACACACACAGTTTAATTAATGAGTCAAGGTTATGGGAAGTCTTTTGACAGGTGACTGAATTGACGTTGTGTTGGTTAATTCAGTTTGTGTTATTCTGGATACTGGATACAGAAACATTCCTGTATTTTATTACAGTAAACTCCCCTTTCAAGATTTGTCTGTAGCCAGAATAATTTATACATGTTAATTTTTACATACATGTTCATTTATCATTCTGTCACCCGCAACTTACAGAAAACTCCATAATAGATTAATATTTTAAAATGCACCAAACATACCATGATTATTTGAACCATAGGGGGCATATTGTTCAGTGCAATATAAACCGAGAACCGCTGCATCCCTAATAACAACACTTTCAGTGCTGGGCGTGTGTGTGTGTGTGTGTGTGTGTGTGTGTGTGTGTGTGTGTGTGTGGGAGAGGGTGGGAGAGGAGGAGAGAGAGAAAGAGAGTATGTAAGTATGCAGTAAGTGTGTGTGTGTGGGAGAGGGAGAGGTGGGGGGGAGTATGTAGAGAGAGAAAGAGAGCATGTAAGTATACAGTAAGTGTGTGTGTGTGTGTGTGTGTGTGTAGAGAGAGAAAGAGAGCATGTAAGTATACAGTAAGTGTGTGTGTGTGTGTGTGTGTGTGTGTGTGTGTGTAGAGAGAGAGAAAGAGAGCATGTAAGTATACAGTAAGTGTGTGTGTGTGTGTGTGTGTGTGTGTGTGTGTGTGTGTGTAGAGAGAGAGAAAGAGAGCATGTAAGTATACAGTAAGTGTGTGTGTGTGTGTGTGTGTGTGTGTGTGTGTGTGTGTGTGTGTGAGAGAGAGAAAGAGAGCATGTAAGTATACAGTAAGTGTTTGTGTGTGTGGGTGAGTGAGAATACTTTATAACATTACGGTCATGCTAATAAAGAGAGAGTATGTAATTGTGTGTGTGTGTGTGTGTGTTTTAGTTCATATATGTGTGTGTGTG
The DNA here is from genome assembly GCA_027497455.2 of Sardinella longiceps. Lineage (NCBI taxonomy): Eukaryota > Metazoa > Chordata > Actinopteri > Clupeiformes > Clupeidae > Sardinella > Sardinella longiceps. The sequence continues at coordinate 3,428,216 of JAODXP020000016.1, read as the reverse complement.
TGTGTGTGTGTGTGTGTGTGTGTGTGTGTGAGTGAGAAAAAGAGAGTGTGTAAGTGTGTGTGTGTTAGAGACAGAGAGTATGTACAGTAAGTGTGTGTGTGTGTGTGAGAGAGAGAGAGAGTGAGAGAAATGTAAGTATGTGTCATTCTGCTCTGTTCCCCCTACAGGTTTTAATCTGGTCACTCCTGACCATATTGTGGAGTGTAATGATGGTGATGATGTCACACTGCCCTGTCACCTGTCTCCTGAAAGAAGTGCTGTTGCCATGGAGATCAGGTGGTTTAGGTGGACAAACTGTATCTACCTGTATAAGAATGGTCATGTGATAGAGGGGAGGGGCTATGAGGGCAGAGTGAGTGTGGACCCCCAGGAGCTGCAGAGAGGAGGCGTGTCTCTCAGGCTGAGGGGGTGCAGAAGGGGAGATGATAAAGGAGTTTACACCTGCCAGGTCATCAGTGGAGACAACATGGAGGAGGGAAGAGTCGG
>JAODXP020000016.1:3390230-3420230 GCA_027497455.2 Sardinella longiceps | reverse complement strand
AACATAAGCTGCTTATTGCATAGAGTAGCCTACCAATGTCTGTGATATCAGCAATAATGTTCACATAAAATGTATTGTGAGTGTTGTATAAAACCATAGCATCCTAAACTTTTGTTGTCTAATATTTTTCAGTATTTTCAAAAAAATGGTGTAAAATTCAGATGATGACAAGAACACTGGGTGAATTTAAACAATTAATGAAACAAGCAATATGTTGTCGTTGATAGGGAGAACAAGCAATAGTTAATCCATCTCAATATCTCTTGAGAGTGAGTCAGAGGCAGGGTCAACATCCCCCCCCCCCCCCAACACCAAAAAAGAAGGCTGTGGTGGCGGTGAGGGGGCCCCCAAATGAAATTCTGCTTAGGGCCCCCTTTGGGCTTGGGCCGGCCCTGCACACACACATACACACACACTGGGACTATTGCCAGTGTTGATATTGTATGTCCTCATGTAATGTGTGAGTTTGTCTCCATTGGTCCTCATTAATGATCTCTTCTCTGCTTCTGGTTTCTTTAGATTACAAAGGTAAGTACCAGAGAGGAGTTGGTGTGTTTGGTTTTCTTTAGGAGGGAGGGTGGTCATCATGGTCATCAGGCCTGGGAAGATGATGTGTTACTGACAGTCTGCAGTGGACTCACACACTCATCATGGAACACACACACACACACACACACACACACACACACACACACACACACCATGCAGCTGTAGAATATACACACACATACATTGTAGAAATAAACACACACATACATTATGTACACATACACTACAAAACAGCCTTAAAGTAGACACACACACACACACACACACACACACACACACACACACACTTGTTTACAGTAGATCTGTAATTATATACCCAAATACTTGTATTAATTTGTGTATTGAACCATGGGGGCGTACCGATTGTCTGATAAAATACTGTGTCCCATTTTTAATACACACACACGTATTCAAACACACACACTGCCACTCAGAAGATGGCATAGGCTACATACATTAATGTAGGCAAGACTTTGACTGACACACATACATAATATTTACTGTGTGTAGTGTCTGTGTGAGTGAGTGTGTGTGTGTGTGTGTGTGTGTGTGTGTGTGTGTGTGTGTGTGTGTGTGTACACGTACACTTGTTTCTGGATCTGTTGCTCATCTCTACACACACACACACACACACACACACACACTCACTCACACTAAATTTGCACCCTTACACACACACACACACATACACACACACACACAGGTAAACATACACACACTGTCTAGAATACAGACTTGCAGTACAACACAGCCAACACAGGTACACACTCTCACACTGCAGCCTTACTGGGTACACATACACACACATAAGCATACACAATCACACACACAATACAAACAGCCTTACTGTGCACACACACACATACAAACACACATACAAGCGCGCACACACACACACACACACACACAAGAAAAAACCCTTAGGTGTGTACACACACACACACACACACACACACACACACACACACACACACACACACACACTGGGACTATTGCCAGTGTTGATATTGTATGTCCTCATGTAATGTGTGAGTTTGTCTCCATTGGTCCTCATTAATGATCTCATTTCTGCTTCTGGTTTCTTTAGCTTACATAAGTAAGTACCAGAGAGGAGTTGGTGTGTTTGGGTTTCTTTAGGAGGGAGGGGGTCATCATGGACATCAGGCCTGGGAAGATGATGTGTTACTGACAGTCTGCAGTGGACTCACACACTCATCATGGAACACACACACACACACACACACACACACACACACACACACACACACACACACACACACACACACACACACCATGCAGCTGTATGCTGTAGAATATATACACACATACATTGTAGAAATAAACACACACATACATTATGTACACATACACTACAAAACAGCCTTCAAGTAGACACACACACACACACACACACACACACACACACACACACACACACACACACACACACACACACATTTGTTTACAGTAGATCTGTAATTATATACCCAAATACTTGTATTAATTTGTGTATTGAACCATGGGGGCGTACCGATTGTCTGATAAAATACTGTGTCCCATTTTTAATACACACACACGTATTCAAACACACACACTGCCACTCAGAAGATGGCATAGGCTACATACATTAATGTAGGCAAGACTTTGACTGACTCACATACATAATATTAACTGTGTGTAGTGTGAGTGTGTGTGTGTGTGTGTGTGAGTACACGTACACTTGTTTCTGGTGCTCATCTCTCTACTCCGGTATTACAGGGAGGAGGAAGATCACTGCTGAAGAGAGGAAGAAAATGGAGAAATCTGTCCAGTCTCTGGGTGAGTGAGAGATGATTGGTGGAGATGTGATGAGTGATGATTGGTGGAGATGTGATGAGTGATGAGGAGAGATGATTGGTGGAGATGAGGTGAGTGATGAGGAGAGATGATTGGTGGAGATGAGATGAGTGATGGGGAGAGATGATTGGTGGAGATGTGATGAGTGATGAGGAGAGATGATTGGTGGAGATGAGATGAGGAGAGATGATTGGTGGAGATGTGATGAGTGATGAGGAGAGATGATTGCTGGAGATGTGATGAGGAGAGATGATTGGTGGAGATGTGATGAGTGATGAATAGAGATGATTGGTGGAGATGTGATGAGGAGAGATGATTGGTGGAGATGTGATGAGTGATGAGTGATGAGGAGAGATGATTGGTGGAGATGTGATGAGTGATGAGGAGAGATGATTGGTGGAGATGTGATGAGGAGGAGAGATGATTGGTGGAGATGTGATGAGTGATGAGGAGAGATGATTGGTGGAGATGTGATGAGTGATTATGAGAGATGATTGGTGGAGATGTGATGAGTGATGATGAGAGATGATTGGTGGAGATGTGATGAGTGATGAGGAGAGATGATTGGTGGAGATGTGATGAGTGATTAGGAGAGGTGATTGGTGGAGATGTGATGAGTGATTATGAGAGATGATTGGTGGAGATGTGATGAGTGATGAGGAGAGATGATTGGTGGAGATGTGATGAGGAGAGGTGATTGGTGGAGATGTGATGAGTGATGAGGAGAGATGATTGGTGGAGATGTGATGAGTGATGAGGAGAGGTGATTGGTGGAGATGTGATGAGTGATGAGGAGAGATGATTGGTGGAGATGTGATGAGTGATGAGGAGAGATGATTGGTGGAGATGTGATGAGTGATGAGGAGAGATGATTGGTGGAGATGTGATGAGGAGAGATGATTGGTGGAGATGTGATGAGTGATGAGGAGAGATGATTGGTGGAGATGTGATGAGTGATGAGGAGAGATGATTGGTGGAGATGTGATGAGGAGAGATGATTGGTGGAGATGTGATGAGTGATGAGGAGAGGTGATTGGTGGAGATGTGATGAGTGATGAGGAGAGATGAAATGCTTTAACAGATTATTAATCACTCTTTGATCTTTCATGAGTTTGTAATATCCTGTATTGTTTTACTGCACATGTACACTTTAGGCTGCAGTGGTCTGTGACAGGGTGTGTGTGTGTGTGTGTGTGTGTGTGTGTGTGTGTGTGTGTGTGTGTGTGTGTGTGTGTGTGTGTGTGTGTGTGTGTGCACAGATCATAGCTAATAAAGTAGTTTGACAAATTAGAGCATAATCAGTAAGTGTTACTGATCTTTCTGTCAGATCTCCCTAAATGTCTCATTGCCATTGCCATTGGCCAGTTAAAGGATAAAAATAAAGAGCTTGAGGAGAGCAAGAGGAAGCTAAAGGAGAAAGAGAAAGAACTGGAAGAGAGAGACAGAGAGATGGAGGAAGAGACCAAAGAGATGGAGAAACTGAAACAGCAACTAGTAGAGAAGAATAGAGAGATGGACAATATGGAACAACTGCTAGAGAAGAAAAACAAGGAAATAACTGAAAACAATCAACACATAACAGAACACCAGAAGACTCTCCAGGAGAAAGAGAAAGAAGTGAGAGACAAAGACAGAGAAATGGAGGAGAGGAAGAGACTTCTGCATGAGAGAGATAAACAGATAGAAGAGAGAGAGAATAAAATCAAAGAGAGAGACAAGAGGATAGAGGAGAAAGATAAAAAGATAGAAGACAGTGAGAAAATCATCAAAGAGAGAGACAAGAAGATAGAAGAAAAAGACAGACAAATAGAAATGAAAGATAAACAACTGCAGGACAAGGAGTTAGAGATTAAAGATGGAGGAAAGAAACTGAAGGAGAAAATGAAACTTCTGGAGGAGAACAAAGAGAGACTGATGGAGATGGAGAAGATGATGGAGGACAAGAACAGAGAGATGGAGAAGACTAAACAGCAACTAGAGGAGAAGAACAGAGAGATGGAGAAGATGAAACAGCAGCTAGAGGAGAGGAACAGAGAGATGGAGAAGACTAAACTACAACTAGAAGAGAGAGATAAACTCCTCCATCACAGAGACACAGAACTGGAGAACATGAGTAAACAACAGAGGGAGAGAGAAAGTCTTCTGGAGAACATGACTAGAGAGCTGGAGACCAGTAAAACACAACTGGAGTCACTGGGGAAGGAACTGCAGGACAGGAACAGCCAACTACAGGACCTGAGAACCCAACTACAGGAACAAGAGAAGCAGCTAGTGGAGAAAGACAAACAGCTGGAATTAGTGAAGAGAAATGATGGTGAGTAAATACAGAAGAACAAAGTATTGTCTGTGTGTGTGTGTATGTGTGTGTGTGATGGGGGGGGGGGGGGGGGGTCTCTGAGAGTGCAGACCTCCGCCAAGAGAATAGTCACTCACGGCCTCTAGAGTCCTGGAGTTTACAGGTGGACGTGATAACTTTCATTGGTGAGGAATCCTTTTAAAGATTCCTCATTCCAGATCCTTATGCAGAGCATCACCAACACTTTTAATGGGCGAAGACACACCTCTGGTAAAAAAGTTCATGTAATTCCATCGTTTACTTTTGCCATGAAGTTGCTAAGAAACAGACAGATGGACAAACAAATTTTGGTGAAATCATAACCTCCTTGGTGGAGATAATAGCTCTGTAAATGCATGAAATGGCCCCAATTTAAAGGATGTGAATCTAGATGATTTTACTGCTGCAGTTGAAATGGCTTCTGATCCAGTGTGTGTTTGTGTTGGGCTCCCAGATCCAGATCCTCCTCCCATCAGGAGAAGACGGAGTAAAGATGAGCCTCCAGAAAGTAAGTCATCAATGGCCTCTGCCACTGTCAGATGACATCCTAGTCTCGTTAAAACATGGACTAGTCCACCATAAGTCATCGGTAGTGCTAAGGATGTGTCATGTCAACTCCTAATTCCTGTGGAGTATCAAAAGTATTACTACATTGCCCTTCAAACTTGGACAGACGTAGTATAATTTTTTCAGTGTGATGCAGTTAGATCTATGACATCTGACTGTATGGGATCCAAATACAAGTTTGTTTGCTAAGGAGTTTACTTGATGTTGCGTTTGTTGATGCTTTGTAGTAAATGATGCACTTGTATGTGTTTGCAGTGAGTGGAGAGAGTCCTGGTCCAGCCCCCCCAGTGTTTCCTGCTGTGTCTGAGCTGAGGCTGGTGCTGCTGGGGGGGAGTGCAGCTGGGAAGAGGGCAGCAGGAAACACCATCCTGGGCACACACACACTTACACACACATCCACAGAGACCCAGCACAGTGAGAGCAGACAGGGGGAGGTGGCTGGGAGACGGGTGACCCTGGTGGAAACTCCAGACTGGTTCTGCAGTGGACTCTCTGAGAAGGACATGAGACAGGACGTGGGGCTTTGTGTCCGTCTGTCTGCCCCAGGACCTCACGCCTTCCTCCTGCTGATTCCAGTGGAGCTGTCTGAAGGGGAGGAGAGGAGGATGCTGGAGAAAATGGAGGATATTTTCGGGGAGGGCTGTTGGAGACACACACTGATCCTCTTCACCCATGCTGAGGGGCTGAGAGAGAGGAGTGTGGAGGAGTTGCTCCAGACAGGGAGCCAGGAGCTCCAGCAGCTGGTAGAGAAATGTGGGAACAGGTGTCACCTTCTCAACGTTAAGGACAGACCTGATGACACTCAGATCACACAGCTGCTAGAGAAGATAGAAGAGATGGAGTCAGGAAACAGAGACAGTTCTACAGCAGTGAGACCTACCAGGAGGCAGAGAGACAGATCAGAGAGATAGAGAGAAGGATGCAGAGAGAAAGAGAGATGGAGGACAGGAAAATGAGGGAAGAAAAAGAGCGAAGAGAGGAACTTGATAAAAATATGGAAGATTCTCTTAAGAAGATGGAGGGAGAGATTCAACAACATGAAGGAGAAATTAAAGAGTTGAAAGAGAAAACAACAGAACTGGAGCAAAAGATGGAAGAGGAGAAGGATGAGGAGAAGAGGAGAGAGATGGAGAGAGATTTACAGAGAGAGATAGCACAGAGAGAGGAGTTACAGAAAAAACTGAGCAGATTGAGAGAAAAGAGAGAGAAAGAGAAGAGAGAGATGGAGGAGAGACACATAGAGGAAATGGAGGAGATGAGAGAGAGCTATGAGAGAGAGGCCAGGGCTGAAGCAGAGAGAAACCTCATGAAGATCATCCTGCCTGAACTACAGAGAAACATCAGCATCACCAAGGAGAAGATGGAGGGAGAGTTCAAGAGAGAGATGAATGAGAAGAACAGAGAGATGGAGAGAATGACGTTGGAGATTTTCCAGTTGAGAGAGGAGAGACAGAGGGGCCAGGAGCTGATCAAACCGCTGGAGGAGAGAGACAGAGAGGAAAAAGGAAAACCTGGTAATTACAGTCTGTTTATTTGGCCCTCAGTATCATAATCACTCATACCCCTTTTCCTCCTCCTTGAGTCAGGTGCTGCTTCTGGGCTGCTGCTTGTGCCAGTTTGGTGTTGGGGCTTCCTGCCAATTAGTGTCTTGTGTGTGCACTGATACATTCTGTCACTGTTTTTGTAAGCAATGATAAATCCCGAGAGGCCGGTGTTAATGCTGGTTTTAGCACGGTTGACATCCGTGCTAAAACCAGCATTAACACCGGACTCGAGGCGTTTATTGCGCTTCTAAAACTGTTACCACGTTAACTGGCAATGGTTTCATTAACGGAAAACACAACCATGAGAAATATAGCAGGTTATCCATTGACACCAATTCCTGCGCTAAAAAAATATTTCCTCTTACTGAATGGTTGCCAAGTAACGCACAAGCACTGCTCCATTCACTTTCTTATGGTGCAGCAGTTTAGAACGAAATGCGGTTGGAGCTTTAACTGCATTGGTGAAAGAGGGGTATCAGTGTTTGTCACTCACAACATCAAATGCTCCACTAGCTCTTCACTGCATAACTCAAAGGGATTTTCATCCTGTGTGTGTGTGTGTGTGTGTGTGTGTGTGTGTGTGTGTGTGTGTGTGTGTGTGTGTGTGTTGGTTTCACAGGTCCAGATCGTCCTCCCATTAGGAGAAGATGGAGTATGGATGACCCACCAACAAGTAAGTCCTCATTTAATGCTTTGAATCCCTCATGTTAATTAATTGTTGTTATCGACATAGTATGAGTAGTAGGAGTATTGGGCTGTGTCCGAAATGGGAAATATGCTGCCTTTGAAGGAAGCATAAGTGGCAGCAAGGCATCAAGGCATGTCTGAAACTAATAAATGCATAAAATCCTGCCTTCGAAGGTTGAAGGTACCTTCGTTTTGCCCAATTTTGAAGGAAGCATAGATGTTCTCGATATCTTGGAAACGGTGCCTGGACATTTATAAAATGTCTATAAATTTCTACCTTGCTTGGTCATTCAAAACTACATTTTTAGCAGCTGCCTTGATACCTTCTATGGTAGGTAACTTCGTAGATGGTGAAGTCAGCGAGACAGCAAATTACAGTCTAGCTGACTCCCTGCTATACCTCACCCCTGAGGCGTGAGAACTAACACTTAGACTTCAAAGCCAGACTAAACCCTGGAGAAAGTGGCTTAAAAAATAAAAGCTGGGGTAGAGAAATTCATGATCTTATGCACCAATACATTCTGTCACTATTTCTGGGTCCTTTTTGTATGTTTTAACCTAAAAGTCATACAAAATTCTTTAAATCAACAATGGAGGACTGCACAGTCCACAGTCAGACTTCCTAATGGCATGTGTGTGTGTGTGTGTGTGTGTGTGTGTGTGTGTGTGTGTGTGTGTGTGTGTGTGTGTGTGTGTGTGTGTGTGTGTTTTGCAGTGGGTGGAGAAGGTCCCCAAGTGTCCCCTTCTCTGATAGAGCCGAGGGTGATGCAGTTGGAAAAGAAACTGCAGGACTTGAGAACCCAACTACAGGAACAAGAGAGACAACTGGAGGAGAGAGACAGACAGCTGAGTGAGCGTGATAAACGGCTGGAAGAGAGAGACAGACAGCTGGAGGAGAGAGACAGACAAGTTGGAGTGAGAAACACACAGCTGGAGGAGAGAGACACACAACTAGAAAGAAGAAACAAGCAGCTGGAGGAGAGAGACAGACAGCTTAGTGAACGAGATGAACGGCTAGAAGAGAGAACCAGGCAACTAAGTGAGAGAGACAGACAGCTGGATGAGAGAAACACACAGCTGGAAAGAAGAGACAAGCAGCTGGAGGAGAGAGACAGACAGCTGGGTGAACGTGATAAACGGCTGGAAGAGAGAGACAGACAGCTGGAGGAGAGAGACAGAGATGGTCGGGGTGAGTATGAGTGGAGTAATCTGGTATAATCTGGACTAATCTGGAGTAATCTGGAGTAATCTGGAGTAATATGGCCCTATATGTCTTAAAGGAGAGGTCCAGTGTGATGAGGAGCGCTTCCTAGTTGTAGCTTCCTTGTTCATCAGAGCTAGGTGTTTAGAAAGACTCAAAATAGCCCCAAGGTGTTAGTAGCCATATTGCTGTTTTAAGTAGGAAGGCTCAAAGTTGCCCCACACTTTGTAAATAGTATTATAATTGGGTAACACTTTATTTAAGGTTCACATATTAGCCACTAATACATACCTAATTAATGCCTGTATTAATGAATTGTAAGGCATGTGTTAGGCAATATTAATAATTTGTTAGGCATGTATTCACAAATTTCTTGTTCATGACTAATTAGGCTTTTATTCCTGATATAATAATAATAATGCCCTTATAAGCCTTGATCTCTGTTTATTAGTAGTAGTACCTACCAAAATAGAATATGTGTAACACACTAGTATACTGTCTGAAAAAATCCAGAATAGTGGAAGAACACTTGTAGAATAAGCAAATATATATCAGCAACCTGGACAGTGAAATACAACAATGATGTTGAGCTACATTAAGCTATACTTGCTTATTCTACAAGTGTTCTTCAACTATTCTGGATTTATTCAGACAGTATACTAGTGGGTTATACATGTTCTATTTTGGTAGGTACTACTACTTAATAACCAGAGATCAAGGCTTATTGCAGCATTATTAGGATTATATCAGGAATAAAGGCCTAGTTAGTCATGAACAGAAATTTGTGAATACACTCCTAACAAATGATTAATGTTGCCTAACACGTGCCTTCAAGTCACTAACACAGGCATTAATTAGGTATGTATTAGTGGCTAATAGTGAACCTTTAAAGTGTTACCCTCTCCTCCATCTGTACCTCAATGGGATTCTAATTGTGTGTCTTTGTTCAGAGCTCTCAGATCCAGATCCTCCCAGAGGCAGGAGAAGAGACAGTATGGAGGAGCAACTCATAGGTTAGTGGATATGATTCTCACACACACACACACACACACACACACACACACACACACACACACACACACACACACACACACACACACACACACACACACACACACACACACACACACACACACACACACACACACAATGTTATGTGTTAAGCCAGTAATAGTTGAAATGATCACTTGAATGGCTCCACTAATTATTGCAAATAATATTGGCTTTATTAATTAAAAAACATACATTTGTATGAAGTTGGGTGATATAAAGTTGAGTGTTTTCTTTTAATGTCAACCAATAGCCTCAAATAGACTAATTGATGAAAGGATCCACAGAATAGTCACTTCCAAAAATATTCAATAGTTACAGCCCTATTTATGAATTATCCTCAGGTCTAATTATGATAATAATAATAATAATAATAATAATAATAATAATAATAATAATATGTCAGTAATAATTATCTTCAAGTCTAATGTAGCTTCACACTCTGATCTTGCACATTTATGTCCTTCATTTACACTGCTGATGACTTAATAACATTGTGTGTGTGTGTGTGTGTGTGTGTGTGTGTGTGTGTGTGTGTGTGTGTGTGTCCACCAACAGGGAGAAGTGATCCAGAGTCCTCAGAAGGATGCTGTGATCGCTGCTGCATTATATCTTGAGAAGTAACCAGAGCAGAGGGCATCTCCAGACTGGACTCCTGATTCTGACATAAGAAACAGGGTCTCAGATATCAGAAACCTGAACATATGAGACTCTCTACAGGACAGAAGCAGTTTCAGATATCAGAAACCTGAACATATGAGTCTCTACAGGACAGAAGCAGTTTCAGATATCAGAAACCTGAACATATGAGTCTCTACAGGACAGAAGAAGAGTTTTACATAAAACACTAAACAAGAAGAACGCACAGAGAGAATATGGGATGATCAGTTTCACAGTCCAGGAGAAGGGAACTAAATGTTCCATATATGAATGATTCCTAAATATGGGCATCAGTGTATCACGTGATGATAGATATTATCTGTCTATTTTACAGACAGTAAACTTTGTACAGTATTTATTTTATACATTGTATAGATTAATTGTACTTGAATTGATTATGTGTAAGGGTACAATTAGTATGGTGTGCATATCTAGCATATGTGATTGCTTATAGAATGGGATTTCACTGTCAAATCTGTGTTAGATGTTTTTAAATGTTCACTGTCAAATCTGTGTCAGATGTTTTTAAATGTTCACTGTCAAATCTAGATTATTGCTCTAATGTGTCCATGTTTGAGTTTTGTGACATAAGTGGTGATTCAAGTGAAGAAGCTACTCATGTAAGGAACCCCCAACCCCCTTAATCTGACCTCCAGAGGGCACCATCATTGAATATATCAGGGGGTCAGGATTTGGCTGATTAGCTTCGCCAATTAGCATTGCACTTCCTCGTCGCCATTTTCCAGAAATTACATCATATCCGACTCCATTTGACATATGCTAATTGGTTAACGCTACACTTTCAGCTCATGCTAACGAGCTCCCTGTGCACATCAGGTGTGTGCCGCCCTCATCTCCATTAGTAACATGGGCCCTCATTGGCCTAATGAAATGGAGTCGGAAGTGAGCTCCATGAAACGCCATCTTGACAACTGAAAATTTTGTTCAATTTTGGATGAATTCACTAGCCTAGCATTCCACATTGGAATGAATGGGAGGCGGGACTTGGTATGTTTCTCCAGGTTTATTAATACCTCCATGGAGGGAGCCGAAGTCACGCCCTCTTCCGCGTTAGCATATAGGTCCTGTCAAGCCTATTAAAATGAACGAACAGATACCTATAACTTCTGGTCCGCTTTGGTATGCGTCGTGGGTTTCACATATAATATCTATAATGTTTAAACTTACATTTTGAGCTTCACAAACGTAAAAAATAAATTGATTGTAGACGTACTTCAAAAGTTACGTTACATAAAACAATAAACATAGCCTAGACTCTAGACGTACCCCTAGTGGTAGCAAATTTGAATTTGCACAGAGGTACGTCTAGAGGCCACTGATAGAAACCCGTTTTAGCCTTCCTCTGGAGGCGGATAACCAATCACAGCGCGGTATGTGTACAGGAAATCGTAAGGCGGGCTTTGTACGATGACGACAGCCCTGCTCAAACCAGAGCGGAATCGTCTTTGGCTTTAGTTTTGGACGAATTACACTTGTCATTTTCTTTGAAAGTGAAACAAGAAAGTGCACTGAAGTTTTTCGTTCTGAAAAAGATGTCTTTGCCGTGTTACCGTCGGGCTACGGGAAAAGTTTGATATACCAGCTGGTACCACTGGCCGGAACGCTAGCCTATTACGTGGAGAGGCAGTTTGAAAGGCAACGCAATCACCCGCCCCTCCATTGAGGTACAGTCTATCAGTGGTCTTCAGACTATACATTCTTATGATATAGTCTGACGTGTCAGGCTACAATAAACATAGTCTTGATTGGCATGAATGGTTATCATTTAAATTCACATGCAACATATGTGCGACTCAAGTTGTAAATCAAAGTGGACCAAAAAGTCACGTTTATTTGTGCATTCACTTTTTTTTCCATAGATCCCGTATGCTAATGGGAAGTTAGCATGACTTTGGTTCCCTATATATCAAATTGGAAATGGGTCCCAAAAACAAACACAAATCTCACACATGCTCAATCTATGAGCAGGAGTAAAGGTGCAGTTTAGGTATTTCTGTCGTACTGAAGTGTGCAAGTGGCATGGTAGTGCAGGTATGGGCAAGTAATATAATAACAGCATGATAGTGAAAGGCAGTCTTTTGTGTTAGTTCAAGGTTAAAGTCCAGGGTGTCGTGCAGGCCTAGCTGGGATTTGATATGAGGAGAGAGTGAGTTCAACTTCCTGACAGCCTGATGTATGAAGCTGTTGGTGAGTCTGGTGGTGTGGAAGGACAGGCTTCTCCATCTCTTCCCAGACGGCAGGAGGTCGAACAAATTGTGAGTGTGACGACTTGCATCACTCACAATTCGACTTGACTTCCATGCCATGGGTTGATTGTAGCTGCCGGGTGACATGCATGAGAAAATAAGATAAGCAGAAAGGGGAATATAGCCTATGGACACCTAGCTGTATTGGACACAGTCTTAAGAAAGAAAATGAATTCCACTCATCTCCTGTAGAAGTTTAATCATTAACGTGTGTGTGTGTGTGTGTGTGTAAAGACAAGTGTAAAAGTGATTGAGAGGCTTGAACTTTGACCTGTGCATGTAAACGTCCTGACTGTACCTGTTTCAGGAAGACACAATGGCAGCTGGGAGTCCAAATAGAGGTAAGAGACATCTGGAGCACTTTTGTGAGAGAGATGAGTGAGAGAGAAAGTGTGTGTGTGTGTGTGTGTGTCTGTGTGTGTGTGTGTGTGAGTGTGGTTTACACCAACCCAATCTATAGGGCTTGCTATGTTCCATACATACATTGATTGAGTCATTCACCTTTCCTAATTCTCTGCACACATGTAGACCCAGCCCCCTTTAGGATAGCACTTTATCATAACCGTCCTCTGTAAATGGTTATTAAATAGCTTATTAACATCAGTAAGTAATTATTTAACTGTTAATAGATAACAGTTAACAGTTTGGTAGCAGTAATTAACAGAAATTTTACAGCATAGTTATTTAGTTAGTAAGTTAACAGTTAGTTTACAGTTTGTTATGGCTGAATGATAAAATGGAAAAACCTGATAGAATTAAATTATCTGACTGGTTGAAACCACAAACTTTCCAAGTTAAACCAGACAACCAGATCTATCCATTGGTATCATTGGTAACATACTTGCTAGAGAATGAGAGGGATTCATTTCGGTATAAAGATTGCCTATATTTAGGCAAGGTATGTCTATCTAGTGTTAAAGGCTGAACTTGCAAGATCATCACACATTATAATATAGGATCTGTAATTTGCAGAGATAAGTTTTCAATCTCATTGAAACCTGTGAAATGAACATCATTTTTAAAACTGTAATCTGTGGTGGGAGCACATTATTGTAGACTTGGTTTTGCTTCAGCACCGTATTTTCTAACAGCGACCAGTAGCAAACCGAGGCATTTCAGGGAGGCGGGTCAACCATGCACTTTGAGAAATTTTGTTATACGGGCTCTTGGTCAGACCAAAGTCTCGTAGAGCTTTGAAAGTCGATGGCAATCAGGCTAGTGTTTACCAGCACTCAAAATCTGCTCAAAAAACTCTAGTCTTTGATCGCGGCTGTTTAGCCTATCTTTATGGAGTTTTAGATTATTGCTGATGTGTAGGTCGGATGCATGTGACCGGGCCGTTTCAGACTGGAGTCACATGTGAAAAGATCAGATACGTATCGGTTTTAGGGACCACATATCCAGATGGTCTGGGTCACATTTAAAAAAAAACATATCTGTGTCGTTCAGACTGCCATTAAAAGATTGGATACAGGGGCGAAAAAATCGGAATTGGGTCACTTCAAGTTGCTGCGTCAACGTAGCCAGAGACACATGTCTGCAAATACACAGACGTGTACACACATGTAACGGAGGCCAGCTAGCTCGGCTACCTTGGCGGCAGTATGTGTAAATCCTCATCACCCAATTCCTTGGGCGCTTCTAACGGCTGAGTTAGAAGCTCTGGCTTTTAGCTCAGTGGTTAGAGCATCCGACTCCCACACCGCACTCGGGTCTCGAAACCCGCCGCCCCGCAAGCTACAAACTCCCGGCGTGGGAGTTGGGTGCTCTAACTAGTACTGAGTTTGGTTTGCTGAAATGGAAACACCTTTACTGTGTTGTGTGTGAAAATGTGCAGTGTGTATGTCACTGTGTGTGTGTGTGTGTGCGTATGAAAGAGAGAATATTTGTGTGTGTGTGTGTGAGAAAGAAAGAGTCATTCTGCTCTGTTTCCCCCTACAGGTTTTAAACTGGTCACTCCTGGTCGTGTTGCGGAGTGTAATGATGGTGCTGATGTCACACTGCCCTGTCATCTGTCTCCTGCAACCAGTGCTGTTGCCATGGAGATCAGGTGGTTTAGGGAGACAGACTGTATCTACCTGTTTAAGAATGGTCATGTGATAGAGGGGAGGGGCTATGAGGGCAGAGTGAGTGTGGACCCCCAGGAGCTGCAGAGAGGAGGCGTGTCTCTCAGGCTGAGGGGTTGCAGATGGAAATATGCTGAGGATGCAGTTTACACCTGCCAGCTCATCAGTGGAGACAACATGGAGGAGGGAAGAGTCGGGTTGGTGATCAAATGTGAGTCTGTCTGTTTCTCTGCTGTGAAGAGTTCAGTGCTGCCAGTCATGTAACTACAGCTGAGTTACTCCCACCTTCCCAACAACTAGGATCCTGATTTTACTACTTACAGTAGGCTTACTGCTTACACTTACTACTAAGTGCTCTTAAGTGGGTAAAAAGTGGGTAGACCAAAACCAAGTGTTGAAAGTGTTGGTTACTTTTTGTTGCTTTTGTTGCTCAAATATGCTTCAAATGAATCCTTTAGTCAGGATGCCTTAGAGTGTCATGTGATGTTTGCGGACACAGATACAATGATTATACAGCCTTAGGCCGTGATCAAACCAAACACAGTTTTTCAGGTGAACACACACACACACACACACACACACACACACACACACACACACACACAGCGACTGTATTATCTGTGTTGATATTGTATGTCCTCATGTAATGTGTGAGTTTGTCTCCATTGGTCCTCATTAATGTTCTCATCTCTGCTTCTGGTTTCTTTAGCTGCTGCTGAATTAGGTAAGTACCAGAGAAGAGTTGGTGTGTTTGGGTTTTTTTTAGGAGGGAGGGGGTCATCATGGTCATCAGGCCTGGGAAGATGATGTACTACTGACAGTCTGCAGTGGACTCACACACTCATCATGGAGCACACACACACACACACACCCCATGCAGCTCTAGAAGCATGCCTCACAGTACGCATGCTCACACACACACACACACTCTCTATAATACAGTCTTAAAATACTGTACACACACACATACACAGCTCACACACACATACAGTACGCAGTACACACACACACACACATAGAGTAGAATACACCGTTACTGTGCACACATGCGCACACACACACACACACACATACACACACACTGTAACTGTATTGATATGGTTATCATACATGATATCCTCATGTAATTTGTGAGTTTGTCTCCATTGGTCCTAATTCTCTTCTTTGCTTCTGGTTTCTTTAGATACTGTAAGGGGTAAGTACCAGAGAGGAGTTGGTGTGTTTGGGTTTCTTTAGGAGGGAGGGGGGTCATCATGGTCATCAGTGCTGGGAAGATGATGTGTTACTGACAGTCTGCACTGGACTCACACAATCATCATGGAACACACACACACACACACACACACACACACACACACACACACACACACACACACACACACAGTCTCCATTGGTTCTAATTAATGATCTCTTCTCTGCTTCTGGTTTCTTTAGATACTGTAAGGGGTAAGTACCAGAGAGGAGTTGGTGTGTTGGTGGGTTTCTTTAGGAGGGAGGGGGGTCATCATGGTCATCAGGCCTGGGAAGATGATGTGATAGGCTACTGACAGTCTGCAGTCCTGCTAGCATGTGGACCCACATCACTACAGCGCTAAGCTAAGGGCTCAGTACTTGCTTTTAGCCTGTGAACATGCTCAATCACAAGTACACACACATTACATGAATTTCATACAGTACATACAGACTCTGGGTCTGTAAGCTAGCAGGAGCTTATAACTTCAATTAATCAGTTTAATTTTTTTTCCACTATCAGCATATAATAGTCAAATAACAGTTTTCATTAATGATCTCATCTCTGCTTCTGACTCCCTAGAGAGGGAACGTTTGGAGAACGAAAGTAAGTTGGATTCTTCAGCCACACACACACACACACACACACACACACACACACACACACACACACACACACACACACACACACACACACACCACACACAAACACGTTTGATGTTTGATGTTTTTGTAAATGTCTTGTGTCGTCATAATGGCAACTCCCCCAATTGATTTGATATTATCAAATACCTTTATTCATTTGCGTATTGAACCATTGGGGGGCATACCGTTTGTTTGATAAAATGCTGTGTCCCATTCTTCACACACATGCACACAAATATACACACTCACTGCCACTCAGAAGATGGCATACAGTACGTACATTAATGTATGCAAGACTTTGACTGACACCCATACGCTAGCCTGACATAGCCCGCCCACAATACTGCTGTTCATCCGTATTCATGGTCTGGTGGTTCTTTAACCTGACGCGATTATAGGGCGGGGGGGAGGGCATTCAGTTCTGGTTTGAAACGATTCGACAGCTCGCCTAATCAGCTTCGCTTATTTGCCAGTAGATTCTCTACCGAACTGAACACGCCCCAGAAGACCGTCCCCAGACCATGGATACGGATGAACATTCGTATTATGGGCGGGCTATGTCAGGGTTAGTAGCATACTCCACTTATCATTTTAGAGCTGCTATAGCAATTGTGGAGTATGTGTGTGTAGTGTGCGTGTGTACACGTACTTGTTTCAGGATCTGTTGCTTATCTATCTACTCCGGTATTACAGTGGAGGAGGAGATCACTGCTGAACACAGGAAGAAAATGGAGAAATCTGTCCAGTCTCTGGGTGAGTGAGAGATGATTGGTGGAGATGTGATGAGTGATGAGGAGAGATGATTGGTGGAGATGTGATGAGTGATGAGGAGAGATGATTGGTGGAGATGTGATGAGTGATGAGGAGAGATGATTGGTGGAGATGTGATGAGTGATGAGGAGAGATGATTGGTGGAGATGTGATGAGTGATGAGGAGAGATGATTGGTGGAGATGTGATGAGAGATGAGGAGAGATGATTGGTGGAGATGTGATGAGTAAAGAGGAGAGATGATTGGTGGGGATGTGATGAGAGATGATTGGTGGATTGGTGACTGGGTGTGTGTGTGTGTGTGTGCGCGCACGTGCACAGATCATAGCTAATGATAGTTTGACAAATTAGAGCGTTATCAGTAAGTGTTACTGATTTTTCTGTCAGATCTCCCTGAATGCCTCAAGGCCATTGACCAGTTAAAGGATAAAAACAAAGAGCTGGAGGAGAGCAAGAGGATGCTAAAGGAGAAAGAGAAAGAACTGAAAGAGAGAGACAGAAAGATGGAGGAAGAGACCAAAGAGATGGAGAAGATAAAACAGCAACTAGCAAAGAAAAACAGAGAGACTGAGAAGACTAAACTACATCTAGAAGAGATGGATGAACTCCTCCATCACCGAGACACAGAGCTGGAGAACATGTGTAAACGACAGAGGGAGAGAGAAAGTCTACTGGAGAACATGACCAGTGAGCTGGAGACCAGTAAAAGACAACTGGAGTCACTGTGGAAGGAATTGCAGGACAGGAACAGACAACTACGGGACCTGAGAACCCAACTACAGGACCTGAGAACCCAACTACAGGAACAAGAGAGGGAGGCAGAGGAGAGAGACAGACAGCTGGTGGAGAAAGACAAACAGCTGGAGGAGAGAGACAGACAGCTGGAGGAGAGAAATAGACAGCTGGAGGAGAGAACACAGGAGCATCAGAAAGGTGAGTCCTATAATCTACAGTAAGTGTTTTATACTTCATAGAAGACAGGCCATCTACAGTACCGTATATTGATCTCCATTCACCATGGACTTTGAGTTTAAGAAGTCATTCCCTGTCAAATGGACCAATGGCTCCAACTTGACCCCATCAGAAATGGCTGATTCTCAGATATTATGTGCCAACAGCTATCAAGGGAAGCTGTGCAAAATTATACCTCAGTATCTTAGATATTTCTTTGAAAATAATGCCTTTGAATGCACCCATTGCCTGTGAGCATTGTTGGCAACTTTAAACTATAATACCACCAAAACGGTTGGAAACTCGACCACAGGCTTTTGTATGTAAACAGTCCAGATAGTTAACTGTGTCTGCAAACTATCAGAGGCTTTCCATCTGTCACATCAGTGAAATGTCTGATGTAGTCATTAGCAGTATGTCATTACAGTCTCTGTAAACGCATGAAATGGGTCCAATACATGTGAATCTAGATAACTTTATTGCTGCAGTTAAACAGACTTCTGATCCAGTGTGTGTTTGTGTTGGGCTCACAGATCCAGATCCTCCTCCCATCAGGAGAAGATGGAGTAGAGAATATCCTCCAACCAGTAAGTCATCAGTGGTCTCTGCTCCAATCATGACCCCCCTGCTCTAGTTATAACATTATAAGTTGCCAGTGGTCCTCCATTCACGACCCCCCTGGTCTAGTTAAAGCATGGACTAGTCCACTATAAGTCATCAGTGTTCTCTGCTCCATTCATGACCCCCCTGGTCTAGTTAAAACATGGACTAGTCCACTATAGGTCATCAGTGATCTCTGCTCCATTCATGACCCCCCTGCTCTAGTTATAACATGGACTACTCCACTATAAGTTACCAGTGGTCCTCCATTCATGACCCCCCTGGTCTAGTTAAAACATGGATTAGTCCACCACAGGTCATCAGTGATGCTCCATTCATGACCCCCTTGTCCAGTACAGTTCCAGTTCTGTGTGGT
Organism: Sardinella longiceps; assembly: GCA_027497455.2. Lineage (NCBI taxonomy): Eukaryota > Metazoa > Chordata > Actinopteri > Clupeiformes > Clupeidae > Sardinella > Sardinella longiceps. The sequence goes on along the minus strand of JAODXP020000016.1, from coordinate 3,400,896 downwards.
AGACAAATACTCTCCCACTGTGTGTGTGTCTCTCTCTCTGTCTCTACTGTTGTGTGTGTGCTGTGTGTGTGTGTGTGTGTGTGTGTGTGTGTGTGTGTGTGTGTGTCTGTCTGTCTGTCTGTCTGTCTGTCTGTCTGTCTGTGTGTGTGTGTGTGTGTGTGTGTGTGTGTGTGTGTGTGTGTGTGTGTGTGTGTTTGCAGTGGGCGGAGAGAGTCCTGGTCCAGCCCCCCCAGAGTCTCCTGCTGTGTCTGAGCTGAGTCTGGTGCTGCTCTCAGCTCTGAAGAAAGAAAGAGAGATGGAGGACAGAAAACTGAGGGAAGAGAGAGAGAGAAGAGAGGAACTTGATAAAAATGTGCAAGAGTCACTTATGAAGATGGAGAGAGAGATTCAGCATCATGAAGGAGAAATTAGAGTATTGAATGACAGAACAATAGAACTGGAGAAAAAGATGAAAGGAGAGGAGGATGGGGAGAAGAGGAGAGAGATGGAGAGAGAGATCTCACAGAGAAGGGAAATGGAGATAAAACTGAAGAGAGTGAGAGAAAAGAGAGAGAAAGAGAAAAGAGAGATGGAGGAGAGACACAGAGAGGAGATGGAGGAGATGAGAGAGAGCTATGAGAGAGAGGCCAGGGCTGAAGCAGAGAGAAACCTCATGAAGATCATCCTGCCTGAACTACAGAGAAACATCAGCATCACCAAGGAGAAGATGGAGGGAGACTTCAACAGACAGATGGAGGAGAAGAACAGACAGATTGAAAACATACTTAAGGAACTAAGAGAGAGAGAGAAGACAGTAGAACAAATGAAACACAGAAAGGATGAAGGAGATAAAAGTATGGAGATACAGATACTCAGTCGAGAGAAGGACAGAGAGATAGAGCGATTGGAACAGATTCTCAGAGAGAAAGAGAGAGAGATAGAGAGAATGAGAGTAAAGCATGAGACACAAGAGGGAAGTGTGACAGAGAATGAGCGACTTCAACACCTCACACAAAAGATGAACAGAGAGATGGATGCTATTGGAAAGGCTGTCAGCAATTTAAAGGACACACAGTCATTGCTGAGAGAGATATCCAAGAGCAATGAAAGAATGTGAGGGACAGCTAAAGGGAAATACAATGGCCTTACCCATTCCCCAATGATATATACATGCAATTCTCTCTCTCTCTCTCTCTCTGTGTGTGTGTGTGTGTGTGTGTGTGTGTGTGTGTGTGTGTGTGTGTGTGTGTGTGTGTAAATTTAGTTTTGAAATAGGCTGCAATGTTTGAAGAGGCTCGAGCTGTGGATTGTTTGTTCGCAGACACCTATAGAGCTCTAGTCTGTCACCATCATACCAGTGCCTAAGAAATCGATCATCACTACTCTCAACGATCTCCGACCCGTAGCACTGACAATCATCATCATGAAGTGCTTCGAGAGAGTGGTGAAAGATTATTTCCAAGATTCCACCGTTGTTTGACCAGTTCCAGTTTGCATACCGGCCAAACCGCTCCACAGAGGATGCCATCTCCTCTGCCTTCCATCTCAGCCTGGAACATCTGGAGGGACAGAACACCCACATGAGGATGCTGTTCCTGGATTTTAGTTCGGCATTCAACACTATTATCCTCCAGCATCTGGTGTGCAAGCTGGGTCACCTGGACCTTTGTAACTGGCTATTGGACTTCCTCACAAACAGAACGCAGGCTGTGCGTGTCAATAACAACATCTCCAGTGTCATCTCCCTGAACACCGGCTCTCCGCAGGGGTGTGTTCTCAGCCCTCTGCTGTTCACCCTGAGGACCCATGACTGTCGGCCCAAATGGAATACCAACCATTTCCTAAAGTTTGCAGACGACAACAGTTGTGGGTCTTATCAAGGACAACAATGAACTGGCCTACAGGGATGAGGTGAAACATCTAGTGGACTGGTGCAAAGTCAACAATCTGATCCTAAATGTTGACAAGACAAAGGAGATGATTGGCTGGGCTTCGAGATAGTCTGCAGCCCAACCATTCACCACTCCTCATTAATGACACTGCAGTGGAGGTTGTCAGCAGCACCAAGTTCTTAGGGGTACAAATCTCTGACAAGCTAACCTGGTCCCTCAACATCACCTCTCTGGTGAAAAAGGGCAACAACGCCTGCACTTCTTGCGCCGGATGAGAAGGACGGCCCTCCCACCTCCCATCTTGAGCACCTTTTATAGAGGCGCCATCGAGAGCCTGTTGACCAGTGGCATCTCTGTCTGGTTTGGGGCGTGCAATGCCTCAGACTGGAAGGCTCTAGAGAGAGTAGTGAGAACAGCAGAGAAGGTCATCGGATCCTCGCTGCCCTCTATCCGGGACATTGGACATAAGCGCTGCCTGACGAGAACCCAACGCATCTCCATCTCTGACCCCACCCACCCCCATCATGTACTGTTCTCATTCACTCCTCTGACCCCACCCACCCCCATCATGTACTGTTCTCATTCTCTCCTCTGACCCCACCCACCCCCATCATGTACTGTTCTCATTGCTGTCATCTGGAAGGAGGTTCTGCAGCATCCACAGTAGAACAGCCAGGTTTAGCGTTTTCCCTTCAGCAGTAACACTGCTTAAAGGGTAGCTCCGGAGTAAGTTTAAGCATAGCCCTATTGCACAAGCCTCCTAACATCAATATATTTCGTAGCAGTTTTATTTGGTTAAAAGATACAGAACAAGAACTAATGTAGCCTAGACTACTTGAAGTTTACTACTATGTGCTAAACTAGAGCCAGAGAGAGAGAGAGAGGTGTGTGTGTGTGTGTGTGTGTGTGTGTGTGTATGTGTGTGTGTGTGTGTGTGTGTGTGTGCGTGTAGTTTAAGCATAGCCCTTCACGCCTTCAACATCATATTTGAATGGAAGTGAACAAGATAGACCTGACCCAACGTGAAACACGTTACATTGAGTGAAAGGTACTCGTTACTTTCAGTTTCTAATAGTCAGGTCCCATTGATCCAGTGTAAAGTGCTTGTCGTTTCTGTGTTCGGTTAGCTGTCCCAAATTATTTTGTTCCACTGGCTAACTAGTGCGTTTAGCGTGCTCGTTCGGCAAGAATATGCTTGAATTCATAGATAAACAACTAAAATTGAGGCATAGAGTATCTGTGAATATTTTACACTTTTTATTTACTAATATGAGCTGCAGAAGTACGATAGAACAAGTCTAAGTCTCAGTCAGAAACCTGAACATATGAGTCTCTACAGGACAGAAGCAGTTTCAAATATCAGAAATAGACTAGATGCATTTTCAGAAAAAAATCCCTCTATAAGGGTTCTAGAAGCATTTTTTAGTAGAAGTTGTGAACAGGTCTATTTACCTTAATTAAGGTGTGCAGAATTCATCTAGCCCTGTTCACAAGACGGATTTTGAGTTTTTCACCATCTAATTTGCAAAAACAAAATGGCTGCCGAATTTAGCAATTTTCGCAAATGCATTTTGGCAAGCACTGCTTTTCCATAGAAATAAACACTTATGGTTCACATGTTTGCTTATTAAAAATAGTTCCTGAGCAACATATCAATTATAGAGGGCAGGAAAAGTATTTAATGATGTAGAAATTGCATTTTTAAGCTGCAATATGCTAAAAACCACCGTTTACAGCCCCCCCTATATGGGCAATTCCACGAAAAAAACTGAACATAGAATATTTGATGCTCAGTTTCACAGTCAATGAGAAGGGAACTAAATTATCCATGTTATGGGTGACTCCTAAATATGGGCATCAATGTGTCACATGAAGATATTATCTATTTTGCAGACAGTAAACTTTGCACAGTATTTATTTTGTACATTGTACAGACTGATTGTACTTTATTTGATCTATACGTTATACTTAGTAGTAAGTTGTGCATATCTATTGATTCCTTATAAAATGAGAACTGTGTCATGTCGATGTGTGGATTAAAAAAAACTAAAACAATTAGTAGAATGGTTGTTGTAATATGTCCGTGTGTGAAGTTTATGAGATAAGTGAAGAGGAAGTGTGTGTGTGTGTGTGTGTGTGTGTGTGTGTGTGTGTGTGTGTGTGTGTAGAAAGAGATTCACCAGAGTCCTGGGTGTTATATGTTGTATATCAAATTGAAAATGGGTTGCATTAGTTTTAAACACACACAAATAACACATGCTCGTTCTGTGAGCAGCCGCTACAGCTAAAGCAAGGTGCATAATTCAAAGGTGCTCCCTTCCTGACCTGTAAGGTGTGTGTGTGTGTGTGTGTGTGTGTGTGTGTGTGTGTGTGTGTGTGTGTGTGTGTGTGTGTGTGTTTAACTGACCTGTAGGGGCTTCTGCATTACAAAGCTGAAATGTGTTAAGGCAGACTGAGAAAATTATACTTATTGGAATAATTGAAAGTTTTATATTTTGTTTATATTTTATTGTTTGGCATCAGTAAACATGATAATAAATAGCATAGGATCCTCACAGCCAGTGTAAAATAGTCAGACAAATAACAGACAAAAGCATCAAATCCAATATGAGAGAGAGGACGGAGTGGAGTGGATTCTAGAAGTCTCATTCAGGATGGAATCCAGCAGCTCAACATGGCATTCACTCAGCACCTGCTTGTCATCCAATAGCATTTTAATTATTCATAATTAATATTTAATACTTGATAAAATATCATTTGATTTGATTTCATTCTCTATACTCATATTAAAATTGATATCTTCTAGAATAAAACAATAGGTGCCACTTTTGCATAGATGGTTAAATATTTAAAAATGTCAAGTTGTAGCAGACAGAGTGCATGGCGTGGCCCATGTAGATGAGCGAGGGCGTGGAAACAAAGACGATCTGCAGCACCCAGTAGCGGATGTGTGCGATGGGGAAGGCGGCATCGTAGCAGACGTTCTTGCAGCTGGGCTGCAGCGTGTCGCACATGAAGTCCGACTGCTCCTCTCCCCAGCTGGACTCGGCTGCCGTGCCCAGAACCAGGATGCGGAAGATGAAGAGGACCGTCAGCCACACCTTGCCCACCGAGGTGGAGTGCTCCTGCACCTCCTCTAGGATATTCCCCAGCAGACTCCAGTCACCCATCTCCACTCAGGAATCAGAGAACACACAGGGATCTGGAATATAGAATGGAGAATAGACTAGAGATTGAAGAACAGGGATCTGCAATATAGAAATGAAGTGGTATCAGAATCTATAGTACACAGGGATCTGGAATATAGGGAATAGCAGAATTAAGAACAGGGATCTGTATGAGGGAATCTAAGAACAGGGATCTGGAATATAGAATGAGAATAGTAGCGGAATCGAAGAACAGAGGAATCTGGAATGCAGGGGAAAAACAGAGGTTTACTTTGAATCCATCCATCTACTATCGGGACCTGAGACTCATGGGAGAGGAGACAGGAGGAGGTTTGCATAGAATTGAGTCTCAAACATTTTCCGTTACAATGACGTCAGAAATACCCTGATGATTCATGAGTGTTGAGAATAGTTCTGTGCTGAAAAGCTCTGGGATATCATTTTAAAGTCTTACATTGTAAGATATAAAAAGATAGAGAACAAGAAATTACCAAGTTCATACAGGAAAATCTGAGTGACGTCCTTAATTCAGTACAGGAAAATCTAGTGACAACGCAACCGTTGTTAATTTCGTTAATTTCTGCTTGTGTTATTTATTGTGGCAGCAATTTACAGTGTTATTTATGCAGCCTCAGTGTTGCAGCTTTGCAGCTTTAACTTTGCAGCAGCATCTTGAGCAGATCTAGGGCGCCATGACCAAGCATACCACCTTGTACTTACACTAATAAAAATCTTATGTACTAATTCTGAGAGTTTCCTGACTGAACTAAATTGTAGGCCTAGACTACTTGAAGTTTACTACTACGTGCTGAACTAGAGTCAGGAGAGAGAGAGAGAGTGTGTGTGTTTGTGTATGTGTGTGTGTGTGTGTGTGTGTGTGTGGGGGGGGGTGTTAGAGGGGGAACTCTAATATTCTGATTCTGAAGTGATAACACATAAAGCCTCTGCTTGCATCAGATAAACTGGTCCCAGAACAGCGAGTCAAGGCGAACCACTAATGTAAGTTTTCTCTTTTTTAAATCAAGCATTGACAAATTATAGAGGGCTGAGCATCTAAAGGGCATAAGTGACATTTCACCAACTTTACAGGAGAGCCAAAACGAAACCAGGTTGCTCTTGTGCTACTTTCTGTAGGCCCTGATTTCACCTGCTTACAGATGATGGACAACACAATAGGCCTACTGTACTTTATAAATATATATTTTGGTCAAATACAGTTATGCCCTAACTGTACCACTATACTGTATACAGGTGATATAATATAACTACATTTTGACCACAAAGTCAGTTATGCCCTTTAGGTTCTCAAAGGGCAAATATACTTGTGTGTTCACATTGAATGAGCGCTCGTAAATGCACAAACAAGCAATCAGGTGCGGCAAGAACTTTGCCCCTGTGTGCACGCAGGCACAGAAGCCTGACCTCGTGATCTCAAGACGTACTGAGTTAGTTCCTTCTCTCTTCAAAGTTTGTATTTAACCAAACGATCATTAATTTAATTCCTTGTCATGTCTACCATCTACAGCGTTTTTGTTATCGGATAATTAGCCCACTGGATATGAAGTTGACATCAGGACTCGGGGAAAACAGCAGCATGAGAACGACACCGTGAAATCTCACCTCCACTTCGAGACGTAAGTAAGTCTAAAATACCCTTCTTATAAAAGAAAATATATCCCAAGTCTCCTCAAGACTTTTACAGTCATTTAGGCTACTGAAATATGCTATAAATGCACACCCCATAGGCATAAAGGGAATTTTCCATGAACATGATAGGAAATCTACATTCTTAATTTGTTTCAAACGAAAAGTTAAATACTTGTGATGTATAGCCTATTGATCAATATAATCATGCCTAAAGTGAATGCAATGAGTGACAGAAACAGGACTAAGCAGGTCTACTGGATGTTTCAAGAACAGAAGCAGATTTAAAATAGTCATCTTAAGCCAAGGCTCTCATTTTGCCCTCATTTTATTCTACTAAACCAGGGGTCAGGAACCTTTTTGAGCCATGAATGCCACATATTTTAAAATTTAATTCCATGTGAGCCATACAATATAGAGGCATGTCTCTTATTCATTTGATTATCTTGTCTTTATTCAAAAAGTCATACGAAAATAGAACAATTCAAATGCATAAACCTATTTAGTGATCTGGACCAGGCTACTCATAGGCCACTAAAACCAAACACAGTCTACCAAGTGCATGGATTCATCTGGCAATGGATCATTATTAGGCCTCCTACATAGTGGATTATTTAATAAAACCAAACACAAGCTACATGGGAGGAGGAAGCATTGGGTGAATGTCAAAGCGAACTTTATTGTCAATCAAACTGTGCAAAAGTACATTTCAAGAAGACTGAAATTGTGTTTCTCCAAACTTGAAATGTGCAATAACAAAACTAAGTTAGACATACAACTAACAATACATAAGACATCAATAACTGTATGTATGATGTCACTAGGACATAAAGTCCAAATAGATATCAAGATATCAAACATGATAAATAGATATCAGTAGCAGTAATAGATATCAGTAACATAAACAACAATCAACACAACATAAGACACTGTGAGCATACATTTCCAAGACTGTCTGTGTTTCAGAATGAAGTCAGCTGTGGTATGTTACTGGAGTGCAATAGTCCTGAGTTACAGCAATAGGTGCAATGAGGCAAAAGTGCAGCCTAGTGCAGAGTAGCAGCATGGAGATGGATAAGTTTGTAAACTTTTTTGTGCAAGGGAATGTGCTGGTCTTTGGCTGGGTGTGTGTATGAGTGTCAGTGTATGATGTTGAGATTGTCCAATGTGCATTGTCATCTTGGTAATGGGATATTGAGGGCAATTCTGGGTGCACTTTCAGTCTGCATAGAGCCCCCCCCAGTGGGCCTTTGAGGGGTTTGCTCATCAAAGCAAAGTGCTGTTCCCACATGAGTAGCCCAGCACTCACTTAAGCACTTATTCAGCCCTAAGCTTTCTCTAGGCACACACAGGGCCCTAAGCTTTCTCTAGGCACACACAGGGCCCTAAGCCACATGGGCCCCACAATGGTGTGTGTGTTTACTTCAGATGAGATAAGATGAGCCTTTATTGTCTCAAATATAGAGAAATTTGTGTTGGGTATGAGTGTGATCCATAACAGAGGCAACATGTAAAACATATATCTAGACTAATGCATTTCCGCTGAAAGTAGATCATACATAGTCTAGTAAATACCCCATAATAATAATAATAATAATAACTTCGTTTTATATAGCGCCTTTCATGATACCCAAGGTCGCTTAACAATTTATGTAAGCATGTAGGTGCATGTTTGTGTGTGTTGTGTAACTTGTGTAGGAGAGGGAGGGTCTAGAGGCCAAAGGCTACAGTGAAGAGGTGTGTTTTAAGATGCTTTTTAAACAGGGCCAGAGATGGGGCTTGTCGGATGTGGAGGGGTAACTGGTTCCAGAGAGTGGGAGCAGCTACATGGAAGGCTCTGTCACCAACGGTCCTGAGTCTACTGTGGGGGGTGACTAGAAGATCCCTGTCAGCAGACCGCAAGGACCTTAGAGGGTTGTAGGGCTGAAGGAGGTCAGCAAGGTAGTGGGGGGCAAGTGCATGAAGTGATTTGTAGGTGAGGAGGAGAATTTTATATGAAATACGGGATTACCCCATATTACCCATACCCATTAATAGACTAATAAATACCTATAAATAAATACCCCCATCCCCAGTTTAATAGACCACGGGACCATTGAAAATTTAAACCCATTTGTTTTGAAATTTAGAATTCTATATCGCCTACCCGCTATGCAAGACATGTCTTTTTTGCCCTTGCTTCCTCACTACTTGATCAAATAGATGATGGTAGCCACCTTCATTCATCATCATAGTGTAGCTAACTTTAGCTTGTTAAACTAGTAGAGACCCTCATTACATTTCTGTTAGTGTTACTGAAATTAACAAATCATGGACAATTTATGTTAGTCTAACCCCAAGCAAGCAAAAAAGGTCATAATTAGACAAAACACCTCACATGGATTTTATTCTATTATTGGTAAAAAAAACTTTCTCAACCAATAATTTCCCCCACACTAACCAGGGAAACTCAGGACAATAGTCTGGTTGAGAAGCTTAATCACTTGTGCATGTAAACTCACACAAGGACAATAGTCTGGTTGAGAAGCTTAATCACTAGTGCATGTAAACTCAGACAAGGACAATAGTCTGGTTGAGAAGCTTGAGCACCGTGAACTTGTGCATGTAAACATCCTCACTGTGATCTGTGTCTGTTTCAGGAAGACACAATGGCGGCTGGGGGTACAGATAAAGGTAACTCTTTCTCTTTCTTTGTGAGATAGATTCAACTGTGTGTGTGTGTGTGTGTGTGTGTGTGTGTGTGTGTGTGTGTGTGTGTGTGTGTGTGTGTGTGTGTGTGTGTGTGTGTGTGTGTGTGTGTGTGTGTGTATGAGTGTGTGTGTGTGTGTGTAAGTTTTTATCTTTATTAATGTCATTGTCCATTCTGTTTATCAATCCAATTCCTTATCAATTGTCTTATAAATTCCTGAGTAAAATAGCTAGCATCTATTCTTTGCAAGCCAGCTTAGTGTACAGAGCAAGCTCACAGCAGTGTAGTGGAGTTGTTTTGGTTATTATTTATTACTGTTGCTGCTTCAGAGTGGCAGACACACTGTGGGACTTTAGACACATGTAGTCTAAATAGCAGAGGCCATGTTGTGCCCTTACAGGCATGTCTGGCAGAAGAAGATGTGTGTTCAGGCGTGTAAAGGCCGATAATGTAATAATGACCAATAATGTAACAACTGCCAATAACGTAATAATTTTCACAGTTTTAAATGTAATAAAGCCAATAATGTAATAACTTGCCAATAATGTAAGATTTTTCTCTGAAACAATGTAATAAAAAATGTAATAACCTTTTACGAAACCACACATTAAATGAGCTAAATGTGCAACTTGACCGCAACATCAAGGAGCCAAGCTTGTTGGTATGTCAGTCAGAGTGCATACTCAACCGTAGTGATGGTACCCCGTCACACTGCCTTCCCCTTTGGGAAACGCATGTCCCTCACGCATCCACCAGCCATACTACTCCCATCCCAGGGTACCCCACACTCTAGTGCTTCACCCATCTCAGGGGTCCCTCACACCGGGGTCAACCTATCCTGGTGGTCCCTCATACGGACCACACATTGGATACACATCCGATGGCCTCACGGTAGCCATCCCTCTTCTGACACCATATGTAGCGGAGGGAGAGAACAGTGACCCCACTCGGTGCATACTTAACCATAGTGAACAGTCAAGGGAGGGAGAAGTGGAGGATGGGGCTGAGGTGGGGGAGGAGGGAGAAATAGGAGGACAGGGGGAGAAGTGGTCAGCTGTCATTTTACAGCATTTTATACCGTTTTCCAATAAATATAGGATATACAGTACAATCCAATATCCAATGAGTAAGAATAGCTATATTCGTTTCCCAATCTAGAAACCATAAAATTACTTTTTCACATTTTGCTGTAGAACTATGGAAGCCTGATGGCTGAGTAAAGTGTCAGTCACATGACTTGAGTCTTTTGTTCACCTAGTGGACGGTTAAAGGGCAACTTTGGCCAATTTTAATAA
>JAODXP020000016.1:3306944-3385130 GCA_027497455.2 Sardinella longiceps | reverse complement strand
GGGCAGGTGTGATGATTATGAAGGGTGTATCTTTTCTGTGCCTGGGTAGGCAGAGACAGATATTGATGATTGTGAAAGGTGTGTCTTCTTCTGTGCTGCAGGTAGACTGGGGCAGGTGTGGTGATTATGAAGGTGTCTTACTGTACTGCAGGTAGACTGAGGCAGGTGTGGATAGGGTTGAGATCCTGCGGGCCCAGATCTCAGTCAGGCAGCTCACCTCCAGATTCACCTTCTTCAGACCAGACAAAGAGGCAGACAGACTGCAGAGCATCCACATACTCATCGTACTCTACACTCCTACACACACACACACACACACACCCTTACTAACATAAATAACATGTATTTTGCATCTCCATTTGAATCATAATGTGTAAAACTGGAATTCCTAAAGTGTGTGTAAATATCAATGCCATGTCTATGTGTCTGAAACTATTCTGACATACAGTGAAAATGAGCTTGGAAAATCGACTTGGCAAGGTGGTGACCACGCTGAAAATGGGCAAGGTGGTGACCAGGGGGAGGGGGGGGGCGTGGCCAGGCGGTAGGTGAGTGGCTCCCCTGTCAGTCTGCACTTATAGAATCATCCCTAACTTTCCTCTGCTATAACCCACTGAACAAATAAGTAAAGTAATCAAAATAAACATTTAAATCACAGTGCAATTAAGTGCCATCAGATATTTTGGAATTGAGTAGGCCTATTGTGTAAGTTATTATCTATAGGCCTACAATTGATAGAGTAATGGGATTTGGTTTTAAACGCTCATGTAATAACATGTTATGCAAGATGACAAGCCTGTTAAAATGATAAGTATACAGTTATTATTCTTGATCAACAATGTTTTATGCCAACTGCCAAATGTACAAAGAAAAGAAAGAAAAAGGAAAACCTTTGCCCCAAGGCTATTGGCTTCTAAAGTCATTAAATGCATGTGTCATCTGATATTGTACCAATTAAGTAAGTAAGTAAAATGTATTTCTAAAGCACATTTAAACTGGGTTACTGACCAAATTTTCTTATGGTAATAGTAATAGTAAATTAGGCTCCTTGCAGTACAGCCACTAGCCTACTCATGGCAGATGGCACAATCTTGGTTGTGAAACAGGTGACATGAGATGGAATTCAACTGGACGAATAAAAAGGCTATTTGACACTCGTTTTAGATTTACAAAAAAGTAAAGAAGATTGTAGGCCTATCTCCTGCATCAAATCAATGCACGATTAGGAGACAGGCGGAGCGTGTGTCTGTGTGCGCAACTGCTACACGCACGATGAGGGAGACAGGCAGGGAGCGTGTGTGTCTGTGTGCGCAACTGAAGGGAGAGAGAGGGAGAAGGAGAGAGAAAGAGAGTGGATGGCCAACTTGGCCAACTTTCCAATTCTAATATTATTAATAACTAGAGAATGTAATTTCAGAGAAGTTACGAGTGCGATGCAAATGCAGTTGCTGTTTTTAGTTGATTTTGTTGCAAATAATTTCAGTAAATATGGTTGCAACACATTTAGATGACTGGAGGCATAATTGGATAAGTGACAGTTGGAATGGTTTGAACAGTTAATTAGTTGAGAAGTTTGGGAACCACATGAAGCAGTTAAGTTGACTAGCATAAATTATCATATATGCTAAGTAGAATTCTAAGTGCTGACTAGCATGTTAAATATGCTACCATGATGATCACAAGGCTTATCTTAGTTGAATAGCATCAAGAAACAAAAATGCTAATTAGCATGCTGACCATGCTAGCTAGAATGTTAATAAATGCTAGCATGATAATCAGAAGGAACTTAGCTGAGTTGAATACCATCAAAAAACAAAAATGCTAATTAGCATGTGCAACCATATTAGCTAACGTGCTAATAATGGTAGCATGATGATCAGAAGACTTGGCTGAGTTAGAACTGCATGAAAAACCAAAAGCTAATTAGCATGCCATTAAACTAGCATTGTCTTGATAATGTCAGCTATGATGATCACGAGAGCTTAGCTGAGTTGAAACAGCATCAAAAAACTTTAAAAATGCTAAAATTAGCATAGCTAACTATACTTAACTAGCGTGCTGATAGCCATCACCCCCACTGAGGACTTTTATTTTGAAATAGTTGTGGCCAGAGGATACAGTTGACAGGCAGTCATAGTTGGTGACGTGTTCACATTTGGAATGGTTGAACAGTTGAATAGTTTGAATAGTAAAATCATTTTCCATCAAATTAGTATGATGAGGACTTTTAATTTGAAACAGTTGCGGACAGGAACAGCTGGGAGGACGCATAGTTGATGACATCCGGAAGTTGAACTGAATCTGTAGTCTTAAGTGAGAGGATTGTAGTCTATGGAAGTGGTTGCTAAGCTGTTGTTAGGTACCTAAGATGATTGATAGGCTGTTGCTAGGGTAGGTGAAGTGGTTGCTAGGGTGGTTGCTAGGTAAATCAAGTCAGTTGCCATGGTGGATTTGCTAGATTAGAAAGTATGAAAGTGGTTGCTACATGGTTTGCTAGGCAGTTGCTAGGATATTTGAAGTAGTTGCTATACAGTTGCTAGGTTGCTAATGTTAAGTCTATGTAAAAAATATTTCAGAAGTTTTATAAGCCATGGCTGAAAAAGTATAAAAGTTACAAGGGCTAAGCAAGACTATTAGCAATAAACTATCAAGTATGATCTATATGATGAAAGTTGAATGAGGTTTCTACGTGAAATGGTTAATGCCAAATTAGGTGCGTGGAAGAAAAATAATAACTAGAGAATGCAATTTCAGAGAAATTACGAGTACGTGAAAATGCAGTTGCTGTTTTTAGTTGATTTTGTTGCAAATAATTTCAGTAAATATGATTGCAACACATTTAGATGACTGGAGGCATAATTGGATAAGTGACAGTTGGAATGGTTGAACAGTTAATTAGTTGAGAAGTTTGAACCACATGACAGTTAAGTTGACTAGCATAAATTATCATATATGTTAAGTAGAATTCTAAGTGCTGACTAGCATGTTAAACATGCTACCATGATGATCACAAGACTTATCTTAGTTGAATAAAGCATCAAAAAAACAAAAATGCTAATTAGCATGCTGACCATGCTAGCTAGAATGTTAATAATGCTATGCATGATAATCAGAGGACTTAGCTGGAGTTGAATGCCCATCAAAAAAGCAAAGATGCTAGTCAGCGTGTTATGCCATGTCAGCTAACGTGCTAATAATGGCAAGCACGATGATCAGAAGACTTGGCTGAGTTGAACTGCACCCAGAAAAACCAAAAAGCTAATTAGCGTAGCTAGCTAAGCTAATCGTGGCTAACAATAATGTTAAGCATGATGATCACAAGACTTAGCTGAGTTGAATAGCATCAAATGACCAAAATGCCAATTAGCATGCTACCTATGCTAACTCAGCGTGGCTTCATACTAGTCTCAATACCCCCCACTGAGGACTTGTATGCTGAAATAGTTGTGGCCAGAGGATACAGTTGACAGGAGTCATAGTTGATGACAGTTCACATTTTGGAATGGTTGAACAGTTGAATAGTTTGAAAAGTACAAATCGACATTCACATCGGATCAGTATGATGAGGACTTTCAATTTCGAAACAGTTGCGGACGAGGAACAGTCTGGGAAGGACTAGTTGGTGACCTCCAGGGAGTTGGACTTTGAATCTCTACGTTACTTCCAAGATGGAGAGGATTGTGAGTCTACTGGATAGATGGTTGCTAGAGCTGTTGCTAGGTACCTAAGATGGTTGATAGGCTGTTGCTAGGGTAGGTGGGGGATGGTTGCTGGGGTGGATTCCTAGGTATTGATCCGAGTCTAGTTGCCATGGTATGGTTGCTCAGGTGAAAGTACGACAAGTGGTTGCTACCATGGTTGCTAGGCAGTTGTTCTTAGGATTAACTTTGAAGACAGATTGCTGCCACAGTTGCTTAGGTTGCTAATGTTAAGTCCATGTAAAAATATTTAAGGTTTACTAAGCCATAGCTTGAAAAAGTATAAAGATTACAAGGATAACTAGAGAATGCACTCTGAGAGATTACCGAGTGCAATGAAAAATGCAGTGAAGCCGTTTTAGTTGATTGTGTTGCAAATCAACTAGCAAACATAATCGCAACACTTTAGACGACTGGTATTCGGCATAATTGGATGATTGACTAGGTGGAATGGTTGAATGAGTTAGTTAGCTGAAAAGTTTGAACCATATGACAATATCATATATGTTAACATTCTAACTACGCTAACTAACATGTTAATTATGTTACCATGATGGCAACAAATTGAAAGCTGAGTCGAACAGCATCAATTAACAAATATGTAGATTAAATATGCTAACTATGCTAGCTAGAATGTTAATAATGCTAGCATGATGATCAGAGGACTTAGCTGAGTTGAATAAGCATCTAAAAACAAAAATATTAATTAGCATGTTAACTATGTTAACTAGCATGTTAATAATGTTAACATGATGATCAGAAGACTTAGCTGAGTTGAATTGCATTAAAAACCAAAAATGCTAATTAGCATGCTAGCTAAGCTAACATGCTAATAATGCTAAGCATGATGATCACAAGACTTAGCTGAGTTGAATAGCATCAAAAACCAAAAATGCTCAATTAGCATGCTAACTATGCTAACTAAAGATGCTAACTAGACGCATCCCGCCACTGAGGACTTTTATTTTGAAATAGTTGTGGCCAGAGGAAACAGTTGACAGGAGTCATAGTTGATGACAGTTCACAGCTGGAATGGTTGAAAAGTTGAATGGTTTGAATAGTAAAATCATTTTCCATCAAATTAGTATGATGAGGACTTTTAATTTGAAACAGTTGCGGACAGGAACCGGCTGGGAGGACGCATAGTTGATGACATCACGGAAGTTGAACTGAATCTGTAGTCTTAAGTGAGAGGATTGTAGTCTGAGGAAGTGGTTGCTAAGCTGTTGTTAGGTACCTAAGATGATTGATAGGCTGTTGCTAGGGTAGGTGAAGTGGTTGCTAGGGTGGTTGCTAGGTAAATCAAGTCAGTTGCCATGGTGGTTGCTAAGTTGCAAGTGTGGAAGTGGTTGCTATGTGGTTGCTAGGGCAGTTGCTAGGATATTTGAATTGGTTGCTATTCAGTTGCTAGGTTGCTAATGTTAAGTCTATGGGAAATTTAAATCCTCATAGTTTCAAAAGTATAAAAGTTACAAAGTAGAAAAGACATTGCAAACATTTCCCGAATATGACCTATACAAAGAAGTTTGAATGAAGTTTCTAAGTTGAGTCGTTAGATCTGAATTACATAGTTGAAGAAGAAGAATAATAAGAAGAAATCGAAGAACAATAGAGTGCATTTTCAATGCACTCTAACAAGACATAGCAATAAACTATCAAGTATGATCTATGATGATGAAAGTTGAATGAGGTTTCCTAAGTTAAATCGTTGATGCCAAATTAGGTGCGTGGAAGAAAAATAATAATAACTAGAGAATGTAATTTCAGAGAAATTACGAGTGCATTGAAAATGCAGTTGCTGTTTTTAGTTGATTTTGTTGCAAATCATTTCAGTAAATATAATTGCAACACATTTAGATGACTGGAGGCATAATTGGATAAGTGACAGTTGGAATGGTTGAACAGTTAATTAGTTGAGAATTTGAACCACATGACAGTTAAGTTAACTAGCATAAATTAACATATATGTTAATTAGCATTCTAACTGCTGACTAGGATGTTAAATATGCTACCATGATGATCACAAGACTTATCTTGAGTTGAATAGCATCAAAAAACAAAAATGCTAATTAGCATACTGACCATGCTAGCTAGAATGTTAATAATGTTAGCATGATGATCAGAGGACTTAGCTTGAGTTGAATAGCATCAAAAACCAAAAATGTTAATTAGCATGCTAACCATGCTAGCTAGCATGCTAATAATGTTAGCATGATAATCAGAAGACTTAGCTGAGTTGAAATGCATGAAAAAACAAAAATGCTAATGGTAGCATGCTAGCTAAGCTAAAATGCTAATAATAATGCTGGCATGATGATCAAGACTTAGCTGAGTTGAATAGCATCAAAAACCAAAAAGCTACTATTGAAGCATGTCTAACTACACTAACTAGCATGCCAACTGAGTCACACCCCCACTGAGGACTCTTATTTTGAAATAGTTGTGGCCAGAGGAAACAGTTGACAGGAGTCATAGTTGATGACAGTTCACAGTTGGAATGGTTGAACAGTTGAATAGTAAAATCATTTTCTATCAAATTAGTATGATGAGGACTTTTAATTTGAAACAGTTGCGGACAGGAACCGGCTGGGAGGACGCATAGTTGATGACATCAGGAAGTTGAACTGAATCTGTAGTCCTTAGTGAGAGGATTTGTAGTCTGTGGAAGTGGTTGCTAAGCTGTTGTTAGGTACCTAAGATGATTGATAGGCTGTTGCTAGGGTAGGTGAAGTGGTTGCTAGGGTGGTTGCTAGGTGAATCAAATCAGTTGCCATGGTGGTTGCTAAGCTGCAAGTGTGGAAGTGGTTGCTATGTGGTTGCTAGGCAGTTGCTAGGATATTTGAAGTGGTTGCTATGCAGTTGCTAGGTTGCTAATGTTAAGTCTATGTAAAAATTATTAAAAGTTTATAAGCCATAGCTGAAAAAGTATAAAAGTTACAAAGATGAAAAGACATAGCAATAAACTATCAAGTATGATCTATATGATGAAAGTTGAATGAGGTTTCTAAGTTAAATGGTTGATGCCAAATTAGGTGCGTGGAAGAAAAATAATAATAATAAGAAGAAGAAATCGAAGAACAATAGAGTGCATTTTCAATGCACTCTAATAATAATAATAAGAAGAAATCGAAGAACAATAGAGTGCATTTTCAATGCACTCTAATTACTAGGCATAACAAATTACTGCCGTTACTAGGCATAACAAATTAATACCGTAAATAGCGCTAACATGTTAACATTATTTACCTATATCGATCGTAAATTGGCTACCGTTGACCGCTAACTTTTATGCTTTTATTTGGTGACTTTGGTAAACTGCTGTTAACGTACAGATTTTTTTTCTGTCAAGATGAGTATTGACACTTATGGTAAGCCACGACCATACACAATATTCTCTTTATGAAACATTAAAACACGCACTTTCAGGTGTCCCACGATGTATTCCAGTTGTCGGTTAATTAGCGTCTTCCCGTAAACTAATAATGTCGGCGTATAGCAATAGGTAATAGATTAAGCAGTAATGCTACCGTATGTAACCCCTCAGGTGCTGCTATTCGGCCTCATTGCGCAGTGATAATGATGCAGCCATGTCTTATGTAGGCCTATGCGTTAAAAAAAAAAAAAAAGTCGGGGGAACGTAGGCAAGGCGGGGGGCAGCTTTTGGCAAGGCGGCCGCCTTGCCTATAAAGCGCTGCGGGAAACCCTGGTATATGTTGTCATATTCAGCCCATTCATGTTGCTGGTTGTGTTTATATGACTTTTAAAAAGACAGCGATTCTGCAGCATTGCTGCTTCAGACACATACCCAATGTCAACACACACACACACACACACACACACACACACACACACACAAATACAGTACACACAT
Source organism: Sardinella longiceps (assembly GCA_027497455.2). NCBI lineage: Eukaryota > Metazoa > Chordata > Actinopteri > Clupeiformes > Clupeidae > Sardinella > Sardinella longiceps. Next base: position 3,377,561 of record JAODXP020000016.1, on the reverse strand, counting down.
GTCCTATGTGTTGGAAATCTACCAAACTAAACACAGAAGAAACATCTTATTGGTAATGTCATCAAAACATCCAAATCAAATTCTCACTTGACATATCTGAGCTGCTGAAACCTGAGGAGGATCTCCCTCAGTGTGATGTCAGAGATCTCAGAGGAGAGATGTAGATCAAGACGCAGTCCTGGAGTTTCAGGCTCTGGGGGTGAATCTGCAGCGTGGATAAATGCCAGCCTGAAACACAGAGAAGGAAAGAAGGGAGGGAACATAAGATTGGCTATTTCCATGCTCACACACACACACACACACACAGACACACACACAAACACACACACACACACACACACACTAGTAGGGAACACACTGCACACATTGATTTTGGCTCCACTTCAACCCTCTCTGGTTCTCCCTTGCCATGCCATGCCATGAGGGACTACATGTGTTTGTCAGTGTAGTTGTTGATGTGTGTCAATATTTCAAAAACCAAAGAAATGGTCATTAACTTGATGAGACTGCGCAGCTTCAAGCCTAATGCAGCTATTCTGAGATCGTTTTACTTACAAAGTGTTGTGACCTTTGGAATTCAGTGCTGGGGGGGTAGCCCGTCAGTTCAAAACAAAAATATGTTGGATAAGATTACTAAGCTTAGTAGGAAAATAACTGGATCAGAAGTGAAGAGTATCATGCAGATCTCTGATAATTTCACAGTTAACTTGGCCCTGAAAATACTGAGTGATCCATCCCACCCTCTCTTTTCTGAGTACTGCCCTCTTCCCTCAGGTCTGTGTTACAGAATGCCATATCTCAAAACAAATAGAGCTGTGTCATCTTTTGGAGGAGCATTCGGTTGCTTAACAAGTTGAATGCAAACAGGTTGTTGTTGCCACCATAAAGTGTGCACTTCTTATGTATGTACAATATGAGTGTGTGTATGTGTGTGTGTGTGTGTGTGTGTGTGTGTGTGTGTGAGTGGGGGGGGGGGGGTTGCACATGTGGGTGTGTGTGAGTGTGTGCATATGTTGCATACCGGTATGTTATTTATGGTTGTGGGTGTGTGAGCAGTTGTGAGTGTGCATGGATGGCTTTGTACATACAAATGTTTTGTCTTGTTTTGTCTAAACGTCTTCGTATTTGTCTTGTTGAACGTGGGCATGTTTTTCCAGACTGTTCCGGACTTGATGAACGTGGGCATGTTTTTCCGGACTGTTTTTCTCTTGTAGTTTTTATATTTTGGCGTCTTCATTTTTTTCCATCGGATGCATTACCTGCCCTGACACAACGGCAGTGATTTCAAGTTAGCCTGCTATGAGAATGTTTGTGCAGCTCGACTCATCTGAACAAAGATTGTGGTCATCATCCACCGCTTCAGGTCAGCTGATCTTTTCAATGAATGAGCACTGTGAAGTGCTGAACGAACTGAACACAATTGGTGATTTGATGAGTGAGAGTTCGAAATAATCCCACACTCCACTGTTTCACTTACACTGTTTGTCCTATAAATTTTGCAATCAGGAAAGACTTCATATCACTCGCAGGAGATTTGACATCATTCACAAGAGTCCATGAACCACTAAATACAGGAGTTTTTGGGATGTCTGTCTCGTTAGCCTATACTAAATTTAACAAAATGAAAGATGAAAGATTTAATTCCCATATCCATTTGAGATCACGTTAACTAGCATGACATCTTGCTCAGCCATAACACATGCCTACGCATACACAAACATTCCATAATTAATTAGGCTGCATTTTGCGAATGGAAAGTAAACTTTTAGGAGAGTAATTTAGAGCTAGGGCTACATTTGTCACTGTGAGAGACCGGCCCATAAATGCATTTGAGAGCCTTGCGCTGCTGCAGCTAAGGGCGTCTTTTGCGCACCCTCTCTTTCGTTTTGGTGCATCTCAGTGTTTAGGCTAAAATGTAAATCATTTAAATCGGCAACTCGATCTCGTTAAAATATATATATTTATTGCATTTATTTATCTTGTCTTGGTCTTGGTCTTGGAAGACACCAAGTCAAGACCAAGGGATCCGAGACCAAGACAATAGACTCTCAAGGCCAAGACGAGACCGAGACCACGTAAAATTGGTCTCGAGACCGGTCTCGAGACATACAACTCTAACAAGTGCATTGTCGTGTGATACAAATGAGCAACTTATGCGCACCCTGAAGTAGCCAGTGAGATTACATTACCGATGGACTGAGTTTTTGTGTTTTGTCTGTCTGTGTTTGTCTTTGCGCTTTGAGTGGCTTTGGTGCCGAAAAATGCACTATATAAATAAAACTTACTTACTTACTGACTTACTAGATGTTATATTTATTTTCTTATTTTTTTAGATACTTTTTAGTCCATGTGTTATTGTTCATGTCTATGTGTTGGTCTGCTATTTGTTGGCTCCTAATGGCAAGACAAATTCCCTTTGGGGCAATAAAGGTTTTCATTCATTCATTCTATTTGGGAATGAATTAGATTGGAGCTTCATCAAGTGAAAGTGACTCACCTGAAACCTTCTTCCTCTCTTCCAATTGTGAGAAGAGAACAGAGACTCTTAGCTCTATCAGCATCCTCAGGTAGAAACACCCTGCCAGACACAACAGTAAGTGAGGTCAAGAGGAACCATATGCACTGTGCGTGTGTGTGTGTGTGTATTTGTGTTTGTGTGTGTGTGTGTGTGTTAGACACTGAGACTAGGGGACACAGGGCAACACTAGTGGGTGTGGGTGTGTTTGTGTGTGTTGATGCTGAGGCTGGGGGACATAGGCCACACTAGTGTGTGTGTGTGTGTGTGTGTGTGTGTGTGTAACCCTCAGTATCTCCACTGACTACACAGAGACAGACAGGCTCAGAGCCTTAAGGGCTGGAGGACAAACACATGAACATGTAAACACACAAACATGTAAACACACAAACACATGAAACACATACACACAGTGTGTATTAAAGTCCATGGATGTTTATCTGTGTGCTGAGATGTGGTCTAGGAAGTGTTTCTTACCCCACATCCCCTATGATCTTTTTGTGCTTGTAGAACTGCATAATCATCTCAGCAGTGGTGAAGCTGATGCTCTTCACTGAGATCCAGACTTGAACTACAGACTTCTGCCTGCAGAGGGCGCTGAAGACCTGCTGCACACTCTCATCTGACAGATTGCTCTTTATCACACTGGAACACACAACACAAACACACATAGTGAAGAGTATCTATCTATCTATTCGTCTGTCTGTCTGGGCAGACAGCAAGCAGACCTAGAACCACATGACTCTGTCTCAGACCTATTTAGTGGCCTAGAGCTCTGACCTTTGACCTCTGGCAGTGAGGTCTCTCTCTCACACACACTTACTTCCTCTACTGAGGGCTCATAAAAAGCTGAAGGGCTCACTGGAGCTGGAGACAGTCCCTGTCAGACACACACACACACACACAGGCATACGAGTTGGGCAATTCCAGCTCACACACAGAGACAAGCACTTACAGGCCAATTTATAGTAACTCCTAACTGCTTTAATTCTGCATTCATACATTTATACATACATACATACATGTATATGTATATGTGTGTGTGTGTGTGTGTGTGTGTGGGACATGGTTCTTACAATAACTCAGTCAGGGTCTTTCCTTCCCCCAGAACTAAGCTCAGATAATCAACATTAGCATCTGACAGCTCCTGAACATGTAACCTGTAAAAACACACATACACACACAGAGTCAGTCAGCACTGCTTATACCCCCATCCCCCCCCCCCAGACACACACACTTCAACCAGCTCTGCACATCTTAATCTCATTTTACCAAAATCAAAGATCTAATTAAACTGTATTATTATTACTGCAAGATTAATAGAGCTATGATAGATACATTAAACTTAGATCACCATGACCTCAGCGATCTAGGCCCTAGGCAAAGAGCATACTATCAGATAGATGGACTAGGTCAATCCTAACATGCAGCACAGCCAGCTAGGGATAGACAGACAACATGTTGCCGCTGGGAGGCTCCCTCCTCACCTCCTGACTACAGCAGCACAGCCAGCTAGGGATAGACAGACAACATGTTGCCGCTGGGAGGCTCCCTCCTCACCTCCTGACTAAAGCAGTAGGACAGAGCACAGTGTGTGTGTCGTACACAACCTGTTATTTGTCTCTAAACATTCTAGCCCATATTCGTTACTTTAACGCTAGCTAAGGGCAAAACCAACATTTTTTCTTATGCAACTACATCCTAGCATCCAAGCCGTTTGCAGAACCTTTGCCTTAATCTTAATGTGGAATCCTCCTCGTCAAATGGCAGTCTCTGGTTTCGGATATCCAACTCCAGTCACGCCAGGGAAGGTTAAAGACGTTCACCAATTCACTATTGTACATCATTATTTTACTCTCCACTATCTCCCACAGGTGCATTTGTGTCTCCTGTAAGGTGCATCTCCTCCCATCTCCAATAGAGACAGAGCGCCCCGCGTTCTAATTTGAAGACCACGCCCCCAGAGGGGGAAACCTGACCCCTCAGCCATCAGCCCTCATTGACTTGCATGGGGGAAAGTGTTTCAATTTGAAAGTTTCAAGTTTATTTATATAGCACATTATCATACTCAATAGTCATTCAATGTGCTTAAAAAACAAAATAAAACAAACAAAAAAAAATATTAAAGAGAAAAAAATATATGCTTATGATAATAAATGATACTTATGATAAAAGAATGATACTTATGATAAATAAATGAAGATAAAAGTACATATATATTAAAGTAAATAAATAAATAAAATATGGGTGATTAAAGACCTTGTAGGTTTGTATTCCTCCAGCATGTCTGCAATGTATTTTGGGCCCAAGCCATTTAGTGATTTGTAGACTATGAGTAGGACTTTAAACTCAATTCTAAACTTAACTGGGAGCCAGTGTAAAGACTAAATGACTGGGGTGATGTGGTCTATTTTCTTAGTCTTAGTTAATATTCTAGCTGCAGCATTTTGAATTAGTTGTATCTGCCTAAGTGACTTTTGGGGAAGGCTAGTGAAAAGAGCATTGCTGTAGTCAACTCTGCAGGATATGAATGCATGGATGAGTTTCTCTAGATCTTTTTTACATACAAAACTTTGCTATATTTCTAAGGTGCCAGAAAGCTGACTTAGTGATGTTTTTAATGTGATCACTGAAGCTGAGATCACTATCCAGTATCACTCCCAGGTTTTTGACTTTGGATTTGGTGTGAAGTGCTTTGGATTCTAAATAGCCACTAAGCTTCAGTCTCCCCTCTTTGTTCCCAAAAAGAATAATTTCAGTCTTATCATTATTCAGTTGTAAGAAATTCTGTTGCATCCAGCTATTCACTTTTTCAAGGCAGAGACACAATGTCTCAATTGGGCTTATGTCACTAGGTGAGATAGCAATGTAGATCAGAGTGTCGTCAGCATAGCTGTGATATAGGACCTTGTACTCAACAAATATTTTACTAACGGGAAGCATATACAGGTTGAATAAAAGAGGACCTAGAATGGACCCCTGTGGCACCCCATATTGCATGATGTTTTTTTCTCAGATACATGGTTGCCAATAGAAACAAAATATTCCCTGTTTTCAAGATAAGACTTAAACCTAGGACATTTCTAGATAGTCCAACAGAGGTTTCCAACCTGTCAATCAGTATTTTATGGTCTACATGTCAAAGGCTGCGCTTAGTGTTGTGCCCACACTTTTGCCTTTTTGGGAAGAAATGAGAAATGCCCTTAAAATCCATTTATGACAAAATCCACTGTCAACAAAGAGTACAACCCAGTATGCAAGTTAAATAAACTGACTAACTATGAAGCAGATAAAAACTTTATACTGCTTCAGCATGTCAAAGACGGCGCATTACATTCTGAAAACCATGTTGATCGCTACGAAACCAACAACTCAACTCAACTCAAAATGACAGTATATTTGTAGGACATATTTGTAGACTTAAACAATAGTATATTAGCAGCCTAATTCTAACATGAATCATGATATTATTGCACTACCAATCAGCTACCGGATCACAAAATCTTAATGCCATATCTGCCCAGAAAACGTTTGCAAACATGACATGAATGTTTAGCATTGCTAAGTACACCTTTAGCTAGTCTGGAGCCTAAAACTATTACATTGTACATTGCTTTTGCCTAAGTACAGACAGGAAACCGAAACGTTTATCACCGTGATGCTCAGCTGATAAGTTAACATCGTGGCAACATAATGTTTTCCAATGCAAAGTCAATGGGAGCCGAGGGCTCAGTTTCCCCCCGGGGGGTCATTGTGACGTGACTTGCACTGTCTACGATCTATCTATCTATCTACGAGCTCCCAACCACAAAACTCCTCACTAACTCCTCATAATTTAGGGAGCCTAGAAGTGGAGGGTCAATTACTGTTCCGAATAAGCATGACTATTTGCTCCACTGCTTGTCCTTGGATTTTGTCCTCTTGCCCCCAATCACTAGACTGTTTAGGTCCTTGTGGTTGTCTGAGGTTTTGTCTTCAGTGGTCAATTCTGTCGTATTCTACACTCTTCTCTCCCACAGCAGCGCAAATTCCAGCTGTACAAAATTGTACCAATATTCAGGTGATTTGTTTTGATTATCTGACCAACCCAGACTAAAAAATGGTGTCAGGTATAAATTGACCCTAAAGGTGCTATCCCTTCTTTCGGGGTTGTTTATTTTCACATCTCATAAGAAATTGAAAGTGTTCTTTAGATGGCTCAAATTGCTTTGGTATCCGTTCCTAATTTCAATAATGTCTTTGACTTGCTCTGGGGCATGTGCCCTTAACAAAGCCTCACTTTGACCAGATTTGTGGATTGTCTAATGGTTCAGTGTGCCTAGGGTTGCCGACCCCTGCAATAGAAAATGCAGTCCTCCTTCCAGCATAACAACGAAGGCCATATCACTAATTATTACAATCGGAAAATCATTATGATGTCCAGGAAGATGTGGTTAAACACAATTTATTAGCCTGCAACAGAAAACGCGTGAGGATATTTGGGGGAGATGTTGAATGGAGAATCAAGTTTACTTACATTTTTTCTGCTGACATGGAATTAATATTTCTAATCTGGACTACATCAGCTTCATCCATGTCTTGTGCAGCCTGTAGACATCAATACACATCAATTTAATATTACCAGAGCCATTACGGCTGACTGTTACTAGACCCAATGTGCACTATTCAATGTTTTCATTTCCTAAATGCTCAAGGAGAAGATCCAATTGATAGCAATTCGCCAGGCGCTTTGCGCTCTTTGTTCTTTAAGGCAATGAGAGATTGATCTGTCATTGGTTAGTTCTGTGTTACACCCATAACACACCCATGATTAATTAGCCATCGTAAGTCCAACCTTTTTGAACTTTGTGCTGGTGTGAAGTTAATTTTCTGAAAATAGCAAAATGCCACCGGCACGCCCCCAACCCTATGCGCTATGCGTTAAACCATATTTGACATTGCGTCGTCAAAATAGGGCCCACAGACACACACTCTCACCCCAGCTCCTCATACACGCACACGCACACACACACACACACACACACACTTTGCCCAGTTATTCACACACACAAACACACACTCACCCCAACTCTTCACATCTGCTCAGTGCAGGCTGCAGCATCCTCAGCTTCTCTACTGTTATGTTGCACCCAATGAGCTTCAGGCTTCTGATGGTCGGGCAGCACTGCAGGCAGTACAAGAGCACCCAGCAGTCTGTCCTGGTCAGGGGAATGAACTTTAACTTCACCTCACCCAAAACCCCCATGGCTCTGTTCACAAACTCCTCCTCATGGAGCTCATAGAGACAGTGGAGAATGAACAGAATTACAGCAGATTTCACAGATTTTTCTCCAATAAGTTGAAGAATCCATTTTTCCAGCGGCCCTCGAATGGAAGGTGTGGAATACTGCACGAGGTGTTCCAGCTCTGACATCACCTCTGAATTTGAGAGGCCAAAGAGAAACTGAATGACAGGCTGGAGAAAGGACTTGCCCTCATATCCTTGGACGGAACCAAGCAGATCTCTGATGCTCTGCTCATTCTGGTCTAGGATATAGTAGAGTGCAGTGAAGAATTCCTGGAAGCTCAGATGCATGAAACTGAACATTTCCTCCTGACGGACTTTTTTCTTCACAAGGAATTTGCACAGGAAGGGAACACTGCCTGCATCTGAGACTGTACTCAACACACTTTCCTTATCAACATTATCAATACATTGCTTATCAAACAGGACCCTTTTCTCCATCACCCCTCTCTCTGCCAGCTGGCCCAGACTCCTCAGCAGAGTGGGGACAGGCTGACTCAAACCCTGGCAGTGATTCTCCAGCAGAGTGGAAACAAAGTCTACGAATATGGAGGTGGTTGTTTCCAGTCCAGTCATTCCAGAATTTGTTTCAAACTGATCCCTGAAAACAGTGCAGACAATCCAGCAGATGACAGGAATAGAGCAAGAGGTGAAGAGTGTTTCGTTTGCCTTCACACTGCTGAAAGCCTTCTCTGAGAACTGCTCATCTTTACAGAAACTCTGGAAATACTCCTGTATTCCTTTCTCAGAGAAGCCCAGGATCTCAGTGAACCGTGGTGTGGGTTTGAGGAGCTTGCCCAGTGTGTCTGTGCTAGTAGACCTGGTGGTGACTATCAGGAAGCAATCAGACAGGATGCGCCCCTTCAACAGGGCAATGAGAATGGACTTCACAGGTGCTGGGGTTGAAAGGTCTTTGACAGGCGAGTCATCAGTTGGAAGCTGAAGTTCATCAAAGCCATCTATGAGGAAGAGCACCTTCTGAGGCGACTCTCTTAGTTTTTGTGAGATCAGTGGAGTGTAGTTTTCCACTGCAGCTCACAAGATCCATCACACTCATCTCTCTGGTCACCTGGTTCAGTTCTCTACATCTCAGGTGTAAAACGAGTTCAAATCGATCCTGGTAGAGGTTGCCTGATGCCCAGTCCAGCATGATCTTCTGCACTGTAAAGGATTTACCATGCCCAGAGTGGCCCTGGAGAATGACAGCTTTAGGAACATCTCCGTGGTCATCAGGGCAGAAGAACTGGTCCACTGAGGTGCTCTGATACGCCTCCCTGGCATGGAAGAGACTTGCTCCTCTTGCAGAAACCTCCTTCTCTCTCTCCTTCTGCTGTCTGTGATTCTGGACTATCAGCAGGTCAGTGTAGCGGTCAGTCAACAGCACAGCCTCTCCTGGTAGGGAGATGTACTCCTGCACAACCTTATATTGAGAACAGATCCACTCCTTATACTCCAGGATCATGACTGACAGGTCTATACACACACACAAACACAAACAGTTACTGTATGACAAGTATATTGGAATTAGTGAAACACGGATACAGTGTGAGGCACACATTAATGTTATTTGTACACACACACACACACACTGTTACTGTATGACACAAGCATATTATTTTAAAGTTTTCATATATTTGTACACACCAGCCTTCGTACTGGCAGCAGCTGGGAGTGGCCCAGGATCTGAATGGTGATAATGATGGTGGAGGTGTGAGATGTTGCTGATGTTGCCATGTACTGTGCTATGAGCCACAATAGGAGCTGAGACATGACTGCCTCCCTCTGCTGAGATGGAGACTCCCAGGCCTGCAGCAGAGGTGCCTTCTCCAGAGGCTACAGCAGGGGGCGCTACACAAAGGGGAACAGGAAAGGACTTGTCAGATTTGCAACTAGTGATGGGAAAACAAAGCCTATTGAACCTTTTGAAGTAGAAGGGCAGAAGTTCCCAGGACGAGGCTAGGTAACTTCAGTTATGTAGCATATTTCTAACACAGACGCTTGACAAAATAGAGGCACAGTGAAATAGAAAATAAAATTATGAGGTGCTGCTATGATCTGTAATGATTATAACCAGTTTAGTTTGACTGACCTGCTCAAATCAACACTAATGAGGTGTAGCTATTGTCTCTAATGATTATAAACAGTTTAGTTTGACTGACCTGCTGCCCCCTGGTCACTGATGTGCTCCATGTCTGTTTGGGTTCAGCTGGCCGACACAGGAACTCACGTTTTCTTCAGGCTCGTCTTCAACAACTGACCCCAAAGGTAGGTGGGTGGGTAGGTAGGTAGGTAGGTCGGTCACAGGAACTCAGGTTTCCTTCAGGCTCACCTTCATCAACTCATCCCAAACCTTCAGGCAACCTGTTGGTAACATATTATCATAATTTCTAACTGCTATCCAGTTACCAACTTACTTACAACAGAGCTGAAAAATGGGACACACACACACACAGAGACACAAAGAGCCAGGTACACAGTACACTGGCCTACAGCAGTAAGTGTGAGTGTAATTGAATGTAAGTTTGTGGGGTGGGAGGAGGGGAGAGGTCATGTACAGGAAAGGCCTTTACATACAAACAGCAAGTTCGGTTAACATCCCCAAAATGCGAGGGTGGGGTCATTGTGGGGGAAAACAGTGATTCAACGTGCAGGCCAATGGACAAGGTAGAAAAAGTTGCTTAACAATAATAGATTGCTTTAGCCGAGAAATCTAGACATACTCTAGCGGCGGCAAATAGATTTGGTCAGGCAGTACGTCTAGTAGCAATTTGATTGGATAACACCGTTGACGTCATCTAATCACAACACTCTATCTGCTCTATGTGCCTTTTGAATTGCCATCTTGTTTGTTCCTCTAATTGGTCATAGGCTGTCCTATTGTGTGCAGAGGTAGTTTTAAAGATAACAGCCTTGTTCTGCCCACAATTGAGTTTGGTCTATCTCTCAATGCCAGACTACATTTTAATGTTATAGAATGGCTTGCCAGGCTAAGATTGCTTAGTAATACTGAGTAAAATCCATATCAGATGTTTTGTCCGATTATGACCCGTTTGCTGGCTTGGGCTTAGACTAAAATACATTTTTCATGATTTGTTTATTCCAGTTACTCTGACAGAAATGTCATTTATACTAGTGTCACGAGTGAAGCAACTTTCAGTGGCGAGTCTGATTAGCTCAGTTTAGCCCCCTAAATTTAGTTTCACTTACTATGGTAATGAATGAGGATGGCTAGTTAGGCAACTAACAAATCTAACAAACACCAACCAAAATTGTCTTTAATATCACGTTTGCAGGAGTACCAAGTTGACAATTCACATCCGACAATGTGAACATCATGACTTCTTAAAGACATTGCCCCAAAAAATGTGTCAAGCTCCTTGTAAGACATATTCCCATCCCATAACCCAGGGGGATCTGACTGTCGGCCAGCTGCTGCAGTTTCCATATGTGTAGTGTGGGGAGAGGAAGGCGATGAGCTTACACTTAGGCCCAGTCCCATTTCTCTTCCCTAACACTAGCACTCGTTTTCGAGTTCCCTCCAAAATGAGACACCCCTCAATTGTGTGGTGAGAAGTGCAGATCTTCCCCTAATAAATGGGACAACACTTTGTGTAAAAACATCTTCACCTGTTTTACGCATCTGAACGGATATAAGGCTCTAAACCGGCATAAACTGTTCAAAATCCGTCATCCACAAATTATCACTGAGAAAATCACCCACATGAGAAGATCTGGTAATTCTGTTTAAAGATTTGCGCAAAATATCGATCTTTTTAAGTCATGTTTTGACACACCAGTGCTGAATTCAACTGCATTTACATCAAACTAAGATATCCCGACATTAAAAAATATGTATACATGCTTAATTGCAATGATAGCTATTTTTTTGAAGTTCTTATCCAGAGCTGAGAGAACGGGACACAGCTCATGCATTCGGACACAGATCGGGTACCGACACTCAATCTTTTTGTTTAGCTGATTGAGTTCGCAAAGAATCGTGGGTAATTTCATCTTCACTTCAACTTCACTTCGTTCGAAGTCTGCACCCGACCTCCCTCCGTTCGAAGGGGCGATTTGAAGGGCTGAAAGCCACTATCCCTTGGTCCTGAAAGTATTGGGACACCCTACACTTACACATGAACGCGCAAACCGAGTGTTAGGGACAAAATCGAGGGGAATTCATAGTAAAGTGATAGTAATGGGACTGGGCCTTACACTTACAAGATAACCACATTGGCCTACACTTAAATCACAGGGCCTCCAGAAGGCATGGGAAATTTGTGAAACCCCTGCACTAATGAGGATTTAGTTTTCTTGTGTACCTGCGCCCAGCACCTCCGTAACAATCATTATAACTGCTAGCAGAGCTAACTGACTTCTATTCTAAATCTATTCTAACCATGGGCGACAATTTCCTGCTATTTCCCCCAGGGTGGAGCTATTTTTATGGGCGTGGTCAGACTTGCCATCTGTATCTATGTACATTTGGGTAGTTGTTGTAGAGGCCAATGGCGGAGTCGTTAGACACATCAGCAGCTAAGCCCTCAAAGTGGTTGAAATCTGGTTTAACAGGTTGGCCCTGTCCACATATCTTTCTGCCTTACAATCTGTTGCTCCCTGGCCAGTCAACTGTGTCGACTTCGAACATCTTATAGGGAAGGTATTACAAAGTTCTGTTTTTGTTTTTGTTTTTCACCTCGCTGAAGATGCTGCAGATGTTGGACCCTCCACACCTCCACCTGTGGAAACAGGTTTCACCCAAATGCTTTCAGCACATCAACACTAACTATTTGTTTATAGTAGTTTAGTCTAGTCTGTGGAAACACATTTCACCCAAATGCTTTAAGCAAATCAACACTAACTATTTGTTTATAGTAGTTTAGTCTAGTCTGTGGAAACACATTTCACCCAAATGCTTCAAGCAGCATAATCACGTTAGTTTGACTGACCTGCTCAAATCAACACTAATGAGGTGTTGCTATGGTCTCTCATGATTATAACTAGTTTAGTTTTACTGAGCTGCTCAAATCAACACAAATGAGGTGTTGAGTCTGTTTAAATAGCTAGTCATAGTTCAGCCCACCCCAAACTGCCATTATATTATTTTTTTCCCATTTCCTTCTCTACTTTCTTTCTTTATGAGTCTTGCACTCTTTTCCACAATCTGACTACTGCACCCAGTCATGTTGAACCAGGTTAGCGCTACTACTAAAGGCAGGATTTCTGAGTAAACTCACCTTTGTCGGGGTCTGTAGCGTCTGTAGTTCTCAGTCTCTCTGGCGAATTGTGTCTGAGTCTTTGAGAAGAGTTGTTGAAGAAGAGAAAGATGACTGTTCATTTGTGAGACGAGGATATGCAGTACTTCCTGTAATCATTTAATGTTCTGTGCTGCACACCCATAGCTGGAAAACTGACACAAAACACCCACACACACACACACCCACACACATTCATGCACAAACACGCGCACAATCACAGAAACACAAACGAAGCAGGTATACAGTATACACTAAGTGTACTTAATGCACTCAGAGCTTGGCACATATACATTTAATTTCGATTACAAATACATGCTCATCAATTGTGACAAAATGATACAAAAATACAGGTGTAAGACATGTATTTAATAGTGCTGGTAAAATGAACGCTTTAATTTATGTGATTAATAAAATAAAATAAAAAAAAGTTTGATTAATATAGATTGATATGGTTAATTTCCTGACATACGTTATACTCAATTTCGGTTCCGTATCATAGGTCCGACATCCCATTAGTCCGACATCAATTATTCCGAAAATGAGCCATTGATGAGCGATCCCATTAGTCAAAGTGAATAGTTGTGTGCACACATCCAAATATCTTATAGCAGGTGCTAAATCGAAAGGATAAACTGATGAAAAAACAAAAGGATTTGCACACTGCTTTCAATTTTTAATGTGCAACGTTTCGATCTCTTGATCTTTTTCAAGCATCAAACAGGAGTGAGAGCACTGCCAGTATAAAAGTACAAAATTGTTTACACAGGTGACTAGGGTGTGTAATTGGCAATCAAACCAATTAGGCAATGAGATTACCCTGTTGAGGGCAGGGCAACAGTGACATTAACATACAAAACACACCTACACAAGGTGGAGCCAAATATTCATGGAGGCCCACCTTCCCAAACATCAATACACTACATAGACATACAAAGCCATGAAGTCAAAAATTACAACAACAATAAATATTTTTAAGATAGAAAAAGAAAAGAAAAAACATTTTACAAAAAAGGTTTTAAATCAAAAACAAGATTAAGGTCGTACTCACACTAGGTACAGTTCACCCGTACCGTACCCGAGTACGATTGCCCCCTTTCCCAGGTTTGCACTCACACTGTTCGTACTCAAGCACGATTCAGGCAAGTGTTCCAGAATCTTTGGTTAGGATCGTCTTTTGTTACCATAACAACATCTGCTAATCCAGCGAGTTAACAAAGTTAGCTAACAAGCTAGTTCTAAAATCGAGTGAAATAAACATTAGATACTTGTCATAAAATATTTAAACCACTCAAGTTTTACTCTAAAGTGCAGACTGATCATGCCATTTGAATGCCATGCCATATAGTTAATCATGGTCATAGACGAAGTGAGTTTTTTGATCCTCCCATTTCTATTCAGTCCTGGTTGATATTATAGATACAGACGGCAAGTCCGGGCACGCCCATAAAATCAGCTCCTCGTGTCCCCCATGTGGGGGAAAACAAACCCTAAATTAGTGAAGGAGTCAATGGCATGCTAAGCTAGAAGTTACACTGAGCACCATCTACAAGGAGCCAGACACATTTTTTGAGGGCAATGCCTGAAGGTAGTAATGATGGTCAGATGGTCCGATGTGAATTCTGAACTTGACACCCCTCCAAACGCGATACTGATGACAATTTAGATGATGTTTGTTAGCTTCATTAGCTTGCTAACTAGCCAACTTCATTGATCACCACAGTAAATGTAGCTAACTTTAGCTTGCTTAACTGAGCTAATCAGACTTGTGATTGAAAGTTGCTTTACTTTTGACAGGAGCAGAGACGGCTCATGACATTTCTGTTAGTGTAACTGCAATAAACAAATGATGGAAAAATTATTTTAGTCTAAACACAAGTAGGCAAACAGGTCATGATTAGACAAAACATCTAATATGGACTTTGTTCAATTTTACTTAGCGATCTTTAATTGTTAAGCAACTTTCTCTACCTTGTCCATTCACCATAATGTTAAATTGGCCTCTGTTATCCCCCACGCTGACTCCACCAAGGAGGTTATATATAAACTGGAGACAACGACTAAGTCCCGCCCTCCATAGAACTGAATGGCCGAGGCTAGGCTAGTAAATGCGGTGAATTGACAGTCAACGCCATTGTGAACACTGGAGGTAACAGGCCAGGCCATGCCCATGCTGCCCATGCGCAAAGTTCCAAAGTTGGTAGTCCAAACAATAGTCCTTCAGTCCAGACGGTGGTGATAATGCACCTAGTTTGTTTGCCATACAACACGAGGAAGAAAGTTCTGTCGAGAACGTGCCTGAAGTTTTTATAGCATTCATGACAGTACACTTTTTTCATAAGCTCCTCAAGAAATAAGCAAAGACTAACCAGAGATCATGAAATATTGCTTTTACTCTCCCCGGAGAAATAACATTTCGCATGTAACCGCCCACCAACTTGTAAGTGCATGAGTGCTCGTGCCCAGCATGACTCTCGTGCATGCGCTGGCATGGTTCGGATTGTGACTCCATACGTAAATATGGCGATGCTAAAGTGCTGCCGCTAATCTGCGCGTTCTTGACCCCCTGGACTCCACCCTCGCACTTTGGGGGCGTTAACCGTACTTGCCGTCTGTATCTATGGCAAACGACAGGTCTCCCTACATGGTTTATGCATTGCACGTTCGCCAGTGCTTTGAAAACACGCCAATTAGCAACATAATTTTGCTTAAATAACTTGAAATATTTATTATTTGGAGTCTCGTCACTGACGTCATGTTGAGATCCGTGCTGGAGTACGGTTTGCACTCACATTGCATGCGTACCGTGCCCGAGTCCAGCTGAAGCGTACCCGAGTCCACCTCTTCCAAGCGTACTAGCGTACCGTACCCCGGTACGGTACGATGCGATCACACTGGCCAAACAAACCGGACTTCAGGGGTAAAGCGTACTCGGGTACGGTACGAATTGCCTAGTGTGAGTACGCCCTAAGGCCCTTAGGTGATAGGGTATTGAGGGAAAAAATGTGAAATGCTTCCCTTTTCAAAAGGAGATTGTTGATATCACCTCCCCTCCTAGGAGCTTTTACATGCTCAATTCCAAAATACCGTAATGTAGATGGATTGTGTTTTACAGAGCTACGCATATGACCCTGCCTGACACAAAATACTTGTAGGCATCGACTCGACTTTTCCACCTCTCCCTCTGCTCACCCTGTAAATGCTCTACATTGCGGGACAGTGAAGGTGTTTTCTGCATTTTATTTTAGACCTTTTTCGTTTTTCTCATTAGTTTTCTCATCCATTGCACAGTCCACTACATGTCCAAAATGGCAGCCGCTGTCACGAAAGTCACGTGGGTGGGAAGGGTCATAGAACGGTAATCAATTATTAGTTATTAGTTATTTTTTGGAACTACTTCCAAAGTAGCCAGTTATCTGGAAATAATGGTCACCCATCAGCCAATCAGAGAGGAGAATCATGTTCTGAAGGGAGATAACTTTACTTTGATAGTTTGTCGTCCCCATCTAATTTAACTTTACTTTGATAGTACTGTATGTTGTCCCCGTCTAATGTATGTACTGTATGTGTGATAAAGTATTATTTCAATCTGTGTCTTTACTCTATACTTAACCATATGAAATGCTATCTTATTAACATAACCCTTAAAATGTCAATGATACTCAAATGACCACTTCTCAAGTATGAAATAAGAATATGTTTACTGAATAAGAGATTTATATATTAAAGTTTTTAAATTAACCAATAAGTCTGAGTTATCAATGTTTCAAATACAAACACACAAAAGACAGTCACCACAGCACTGTATCAGTCATTTAGCCCATATGGACTATTACATCTTGGTTGAGCACGTGTTGCGGCTTACACATGCTGCATGGAACGACATCTTTGCCCTGGAGGATAATCCTGAACCTGGGGTTGAACAGTGTCAGTTTGGACATGCGGCCCGCCGCCAATTCGTCCTGTGGCACCATGGACGCCGGCAACTGTGTTGTGATATCCAGTTGTTGTGTGTGGCGCATCAGGGACACATTTTCTGACCCAAGGGTTTAAAGTGCATCAGTTCATGTAAAACTAGAAAAGCACTCAGAGACCGCAGACCTCCACCAAGACAATCTTGTCTCAGATGGTGTTCTGGGTCACCAATCGCCACCAAAATAAAAACCAAATCAGTTCTTCCTTGTCCCAATACACAAGTTGTCCAAAAATTTAATCCAAATCTATTCCGTGCTTTTCAAGTTATGAGACACACACGGTGGCAAAAACATAAGCTCCTTGCCGGAGGTAAAACATTATTTTTAACCAATTGTACATAGTTCATTTCTATTTTTTGTACTATTCTTTTTCATAATAATTAATCAATTGTACATAGTTCATTTGCTTTTCTACTCTTATAGTTGATAAAAAAAATTGCACTTCGGTCATTCGGCCTATAAATATTTTTTAACCAATTGCACATCATTTCAATTCTTTTTATTTGTTTGCCAAATATTTTTAGTTTTCCTCAGTCCCTTTGACACATTTCTCAGATCAAAACTGAAATCCTTAAAAATTCTTTTTCACATCAATGGGTCATTTATGCCCATTACAAAAAAAAAGAAAGTTTCTTTCATTTCTTTCAGCAGGTTGCAAATACTTTTGCACATCTATGCTAAAAATTGAGGACAATTCTTTTGCATCGCCTCACACCCCCTAACCTAGATGCCTTGGGTCACCTACTTCCCAGCCTCCTTGCCAGAACTGTCCTCTCAATGTCCAGAATGTAGCTGTGCTGCTTCTTCTCCTTCATTGTATAAACACTCCAGCTCTGATTTCTTGTTATAGGAGCGTCTGTAACTGGAAAAAAAGAAATCCAGAAATGTCTTGATTAGACAAATCTTTATTTACAACACGACACATTCACAACAGAGAAACAGCATAGAAACAAAATTGTACATGGCGTTTTGAGGAGTACATGAGTATATGATTCTGGAAGGACTCCAAGTCAGAAGTGGTCCTATGAAGGTGGGGAATGAGTGATGAGCAACACTGTAAACATGATATGATGCACCCAAATTAGAGACTATAATGTACAACTCTTTGATTATAATGAATGAAGTCAACTGAAGTTTAGGAACTTTTTCACCAGGGTCAGCCATCGCTCGTCAAGCACAACTCCTGCCAGTGCCTTGTAGGCAGCAGAACCTGTGATAGGAACATTGTAATTCACATATACACATAGATTTGGACAGGGAGTTCTGCATTCATTGTCAGGAAATACCTTGTTTGAGCTATGACTTGTCCTGACTGCCTTCCTGCAGTGGCTCGTGTTGACAGCGCACAGTTGCCCAAGCGTGCTCATTGTTGTGTAACACGCCAACCCACATCGTCTGGAAAAAAAGAAACCTACATACAGAGCCAAGTATTCTGTCAGCACAAGGAGGAGGTCTAGTCAAATTATAAACATTCTCTCTTGACATACCTTCAGCTGCTCCTCAGTTTCAGCATGCTTACTGCAGTACTAAAAATTATTCACAATGAATGTCCTTTATCCAGGGTTGAATTTCAGTTTGGCTTTTGTCAGTCCCAACTTGATATTGGCATACAGGAGCCACAAACATCTATATCCTGCACCAAACTATCCTTTCTTTTCAAACAATAGTCAGAAAGTAAACAGTAATGTGGTTAAAGGTAGCTTTTTCCATCTTAGGAATATTGCAAAATTGAAACCTTTTTTATCCTTTAAGGATCTGGAGACAGTAATTCATGCCTTCATCTCCTCTAGGCTGGATTACTGTAACTCCCTTTATTTTGGCCTGTCCAGCTCCACTGTAGCAAGGTTGCAAGTAGTCCTACTACTACTACAGGTACCAGAAAGCGTGAGCATATCACTCCTGTTTGTGTTTAAGGCCCTAAATGGCCTAGCACCACAGTATATCTGTGACCTCTTAAAACCCCACTCTATGCCCAGGTCACTTAGATGCTCTACCCAGCAACTCCTTTCTGTCCCTCCGTCTCGTCTGAAAACAAAAGGTGACCGGGCCTTCTCTGTTGCTGCTCCCAGACTCTGGAATGACCTCCCATTCCATTTGAAGTCTGCTCTGACTCTAAATGAGTTTAAATCCAAATTAAAGACTCATCTTTTCCCCTTCCCCCCCCCCCCCCCCCACACACACACACCTCCTTTTCTATTTTTATTATCTTTATTATTATTATTTTGTGGTTGTTGTTCTTATTGTTAGGCCTATATAGATATTTTTGTTATTATAATTTTAAGCCATATTTAATTATTATTATTTTTGTTCCCCCTTTATTATTATTGTTGTTATCATTATTTCTATTATTTTTTTGTATTATTATTATTATTCATACCCTTTTAGTTTTTTGTATTAGAGCACTTTGGGTCAACACTGTTGCGTTAAATGTGCTATATAAATAAAATTGACTTGACTTGACTTGACTAGACTTGACTAAAGTCATGTGAACAACATCTCTATTATAAATGGTACATAGCGTTAGAAGCATACCCGTCAAAGCCTATTGCTAAGACTTTTAGCGCCATGCCATATATCCAGTGAGTGTTGGATCCCCCAGGCTTTGTATTTACCACAATCTGGATCAGAGTCCTGCACGGGTCCACTTTAGGAGAACCGCCCCCGCCCAGAACCGTCTAGTATAAACCCGCATCCGCCCATTTACCCGTGAATATATCAAAGTGAAATCCATATCCGTATGAAAACCATATCCGCCGTTCTTGAGGAACCTGACCAGATCCACTGGCCTTATTTCATATCCAAGGACTGATGAAAGATTGAACTCCGTGCATCCAGCTCTTTGTAATCTGGCTATCCACTGCTCCCTGTGGCACTGGTAGCTAGGGCAAATAAGCAATACATGTTGCACCGTCTCCTGATCACCACATGCAATGTCTTGTTTCTGCCCTGCCAACCCTGCACTGGGTGCTGTTCAGCAGCGTGTGATCAACTCTGAGCCTAGTTACTACAACACCATCCCTCCTACACCCTCCTACACCCTCCTGCTGTTCCTCCTCTCCCAACCTCTTTGTGGATATTATATAGTGTCTGCCATTAGGGCCTGTATTCCATTTCAGCTGCCATTGCCTTGCAGGGACTTCTTGATAAAGCCTTTAACCTCCCCCTCCCAAGTTTGATGTTGACCTGTGGGTCTGGTCTTTCCAGGGCTTTCTTTGCCAGGCTGTCTGCTTTTTCATTGCCCCATATTCCCACATGGGTTGGGATCCATAGGAACGATACAGAAGCACCTCTCTGCTCTAGCCTAAACAGGCTTAAATACACTTCGTACATTAAATCCAATCTGCAGGATCTGTGTGACTGCATTCGCCTTATTCACCCGGAACGTTCTAAAGACGTTGAGGGGTACACTTCAGCGTTGCTACACAGCCAGCTGTCATGGCGCCTCACTGTTGTGTACCGAAATGCACATCCTCAAAGAGGAAAAAATCATACCGTGGGCAGACTTTCCACCGTTTTCCAAAAGAGAAGGCACTTCGGCGTGAGTGGATACATCATATCAAGAGGGATCCTGGTCCATATTTCAAGGTAAGATGCGTAATTATGTCCAATCATACGCATTAGCTAGCACAAATAAGCTTAGCTTGCCAAACTTGTCATTCATGTAGCCGACGCGAATAAGACATGAAATAAGAAAATATTAATGTGTAATTACACAACGCTACATTTATATGCGATTTCCAGATTGTGCGTTCAATTTTGTGGTAAACGATCCGATGACCACTGGTGTGCTACCAGTTCCAGTAGCATGCTTAAGCCAAAATCAAGTTGTTTTGCTAACGAACTAAAATACATACATCCTGGTATTTACAGTTACAGATCAACGCTGAGACCAAGGTTTGCTCTGAGCACTTCGAGAAGCAGTGCTTTGTGAAGACCGCCCGTGGCATCACAAAGCTTACAAAGGATGCTGTGCCAACTTTGTTCGCCTGGACTTCAGAGAGGCCAAAGAGGAGGATTATCATTCGTAGACCGAGGTTAGTTTCAGTCAATATTCAACTGACATAAGTGTTTACCAACCCTCTTTCATTAAAAAAAAACTGAGAATAGTTTGCCATATGAATACATTTTCATAGACAAAAGAATGGAGAATTAATGTATGTGCTGGAGATATGCTAGCATTGATCATGTCCTCCTGAGTCATGAGCAGTGGTGGGCAAGTTACTCAAAAACTGTAATGCATTACTGATTACATGTTACTGTCTTTTCAAAATAATCCCTTACACTACAATATTACTATATTTAAAATGTAAGGCATTACACTACTTTTGCATTACTTAAGATACCCTCACCGAAATAACTGTAGGCCTAAATATAGATCTGGCAATTTAAAAGTAAAAAGCAAGCTCATGAGTCATGACTTTTTTTCCATCCCGCATCCAGCATGCAGACTTAAAACTACCAGGTTCAGGAATAGCTTCTTTCTGACCCACCACACTGAATACCACTAAAATCCAGGTCTTTTGTAATGCATTACTGCCCAACACTAGCCTAGACTCTAGACGTACCCCTTGTGGTAGCAAATTTGAATTTGCACAGAGGTACGTCTAGAGGCCACTGATAGAAACCCGTTTTAGCCTTCCTCTGGAGGCGGATAACCAATCACAGCGCGGTATGTGTACAGGAAATCGTAAGGCGGGCTTTGTACGATGACGACAGCCCTGCTCAAACCAGAGCGGAATCGTCTTTGGCTTTAGTTTTGGACGAATTGCACTTGTCATTTTCTTTGAAAGTGAAA
The DNA here is from genome assembly GCA_027497455.2 of Sardinella longiceps. Taxonomy (NCBI): domain Eukaryota; kingdom Metazoa; phylum Chordata; class Actinopteri; order Clupeiformes; family Clupeidae; genus Sardinella; species Sardinella longiceps. The sequence goes on along the minus strand of JAODXP020000016.1, from coordinate 3,355,738 downwards.
CAAGAAAGTGCACTGAAGTTTTTCGTTCTGAAAAAGATGTCTTTGTCGTGTTACCGACGGGCTACGGGAAAAGTTTGATATACCAGCTGGTACCACTGGCCGGAACGCTAGCCTATTACGTGGAGAGGCAGTTTGAAAGACAACGCAATCACCCGCCCCTCCATTGAGGTACAGTCTATCAGTGGTCTTCAGACTATACATTCTTATGATATAGTCTGACGTGTCAGGCTAGCCCAACACTGGTCATGAGCCAAAGATTTCAAACTGTGATGTTATGACTCTCCTGTCCTGTGTGTTTCTTTTTTCAGTACGGATTCCATGGAGGTGGATGAAAACCAGCCTGATGTGGGAAGGGATGCCTTGAGGTAAGTTAATGAATTGTATTTAGTTGTGTCATAGTTTTTAAGTCATTACTGCATTCAGTTTTATACCAGTAGGAATTGGCAGTTTAATCACAACTAATGGTGTTTGTCTTTTTGCCCCTCCAGCACAGACGTACCTCCTCCACACCCGTACCATGATTATGCTGACACCAGAGGAACAACTTGAGGCGGCTCGCAAGCACATCATTGAGCAAGACAAGCTTATAGCACAGCTTAAAGATAAAGTGTTCAGTGTTTCAAGATTCCAGTGTGATGATAGTCAGATGTCATTTTACACTGGATTCCCAGACTATGCTACCTTTAAAGCTATATATATGGCTCTAGAGCCCACAGCCACAAGCATGGTTGGATGGAGTCAGGCTCAAAGGCTTAAACAAACAGAAGTACAGGTCACTAGACAGGCATTTAATATCCCCAAACTTGCAACTATGGACCAGTTCTTTCTGTTTCTCTGTCGTCTCAGACAGGGTTTTGCTGAGCAGGACCTTGCAGTGCGCTTTGGTGTGTCACAGTCAACTGGGCTAGTCTCACCTGGGCTAACTATCTGTATTTCATGTTAGGATCACTCCCCATTTGGCCTTCAAAAGCAACAGTAGATGAATGTATGCCTACTTGTTTTCAAAAGACTTACCCAGACACCAGAGTCATTCTAGACTGTACAGAAATTTATGTGCAAACGCCTAGTTCGAAGGTACTAAACTCCGAAATCTATTCCCATTACAAGGGCAACCCAACTTTAAAAGGTCTGATTGGAATTGCACCTTCAGGTGAGGTGTCATTCGTTAGTGACCTGTACACAGGCTCCATATCTGACAAGGAGATTACAGAATTGTCCGGCATCCTGGCAATACTTGAAGAGGGCGATGTGACTCCACCCTTTTTAGGCCCTAGTGGCACTTTCAGTGCAGATGAAGTCACAGAAACACAAACAATCGCAAGACTTCGTATTCATGTTGAACGTGCGATAAGGAGAATAAAAGAGTTCCACATATTTGATGGCGTCATACCCATGACACTAGTAGGCTCTGTTAACCAGATGTGGGCAGTGAGTGCAATGTTAACAAACTTCCAAGGCCCACTATTCTGAAATTCTGAAAAATTCAGTCACAAGTGAAATAGTAAACCTACATTGAATTGATGTTTATTTGTACAAATCTTTCATTTTATTATACTAAATGCTTTTATATATTATATAATATTATATTGTAATATTCATACACCATTTCTCTATGAACTTGTAATAAACAAATGTGTGAAGTGTAATCCTTGTAATGTAATCCTGTTGTTGTTTACTGACTTTTTTTGCACAGTGCAGGCAGGAAGGAGGAGAAAAAAAAACTATCGAGTTTAGACTTCATCTCTTGCCATTTCCTCTGGTCGAAGGTGATTCGTTGTAGATGGTACTCAGTTTTACATTGCACAAAGAAATCACACCATGGCATGCCAGTAATACCCATTTGCCCCATCACCTGGTAGTAGTACTCGTGGGTGGTCTTCAGACAGAATTTCCCATCTGGTTGGCAGAGTAGGTAGTCACAGTCTGCGACTTTGTCTTTGTCCGGGCATTTTATTTCCAGTAGCCCAAGGGCTGGTTCACTCTCAACACACACTTTGCGATCTGGGGATGCACCCAAGTGTGGGGCATGGGGGTTAATCGCCAGGCCACAGGCAAATACCTGGTTGCCTGTCAAAGTGCTGTACTCAGCAGCTGCAACAGGCTCCATCTCTGAACCTCTTTTCATCGCCTTTGTTTGCACACACTTCTTGGTCAGCAGACTGGTTGCCAAACTTTCAAAGTCCTTCACCCTGGAACAAATTCTTTTGAAAGATGTTGAGGTGAGGCGCTTAACACGCAGATCTTGCCAGGTCTTACTTAGGCTCTGTCCTCTAGTTTCTTTCTCCAACTGCTCTGCCTGATAACGTGTCACGGCTAGACCACCGTAAAGGTTGACTCTGCTTCATCCAGAACAGTTGAGAAAGAACAGGGCTGTGGTGGAAAAGGAAGTGGTGGGTCAGTATCGATGCTAGTGGCAGACAGTGGGGTGTGTTTCTGATAGCTCAACACTGATCCCAACGGAAGCTCCCCAAAAGGTGTTGACACTGAAGGCACTGGGTGACTGCTATTAGTTTCCAGCAACCTCAGCATCTGGCTGTTACTGCCAATTGCAGCCAGGTTTTGTCGGAGTGAGTTGGCTAGATCTAATGCAGGTAAAGGAAGTGGCACAGGGCAGTACATGTTGGACGTGACACCCTCAGACCGTTGTTTTTTGTTTGGTGGTGCGCTAGCAGGGGGCTTCAGCTTTGACACTCACTTCACTCACTGCCCTTGGGGTGATGCCAAGTGCTCTGGATGGAACGTGCCAGGCCTGGGGTAATGATGTGCAGCTTTTGGTCGGAGGGACGGATGTAAACTCCATTTTTACATAATGTGCCAGAGTGTACAAAAGACCTATAAGGTGATTGCACTGCCCCAAGCCAGCTTTACAACTGCAATTACTCTCACCAATAAAGGGTTGGTCATGGGAAAGCTCCACCTGTAATAGATGAGAAAACAAAACATTAGAAAAATGTTGTTTACAGCATATGGGTCATCAATGACATTTTTGTGGCAGAGGTCAGGTGATGTAATCACAACTAGTACCATATTATATTAATTATGTAAATTTCTTAATTTGAAATGTACAAAATATGAATATATTTTAAACAATCCAGTAGATGATCCCACAAAAGAAACTTTGAATCATGTTGTGGCATTAACTTGCACCACCCTGATATGTTTGCCACTAAAAATATCAATGACCAGTTTACAACACTGTGTAGAGTAACTAACACCAAAGGCACCATGACTTCAGTAAAGACAGTACAGTAATCATGGACTCTCAGTGTAGAAACTGACAGAGGGTAGAGGAACACTTTGTAACACCTCTTGAAAAACTGTTTCCAATACAGCAACATGTCACCACTGTAACTTACCAAAACAATAGTGTATTTTGCCATTTTGGAAAGCCTTAGTTTGTCTACTATGCTTAATTTCTTATCACTTCACCATGTATGGCATGTATTGCCCCCCCCCCCCTTGACGTTTCCTGTATATGCGTTTAGGGAGCAGTGTTTCCTCGACAACCTCTGTCGCTCTTTGAACTGAGCAACTCCGATAGGATCATCAACACTTTGCCCTGTCTGAAATACTATTTGACATGCAACATGTTTAATCACCATAACTTAACGGCATGTTAAACGTTTGGTGCTGATATTATATAGACAGGGGGAAGTGTATCAGGTCTAAACATGTAGCAAGCAGTTGACAGCAACACAGCTTTGTGAACTGAGCAGTGTAGCTAACATGGCTAAGGTCTAACACTACTCTACCTGCAAGGTGTAAGACGCCTCGTTTTTCCGCATTGAGCGATAAGATCTAGCTCTCACGGCCAAGGAACTGCCTGTCGGGTTCTTTCTAACTGTTGGATAAATACAAGTTAACATTTCATTAAACCATGCTTTTGTTACTAGCACCAACACCCTGTCACTAGCACCAACACCCTGTCAGCTAACAGGTTAGGAAAGCTCAGGCATGGACTGGCCATAGGGCATACAGGGCAATGCCCGGTGGGCCGATGGCCATTTTTGGGCCGGGGCTGTCATTTACTCATAATTTTCATAAAGGATATTGGGCAACTTTAATTAAATCTCTCATATTCATGCAATATGTCCAACTTACAGTGTTATTTTAGCTAGACACAACATTACTATTATTGAATAAAATCATGGTGGGCCGCCAAGGCCAAAAATGCCCGGGCCATATTTTGGTCCCAGTCCGGCCCTAGGAAAGCTGAATACAGAAAAAAAAACCTACCTTCTACATCGTGTATGTATCCTTCCACCCAGTTACTGTAGCCTTTCAGCAATACAGCCCGGGGTATATTGCAGTCTTTAGATGCCCATTTTTCAACGCCATCCATTGTTAACTCCGGGATGCCGGAAAGATTAGTGGTCCACACCATGTTGTTTATGCTCACTGACAGCTGTATCACAGTCGGTCGCTATGGAACTGTTTACTTCCGTTTAACTTCCGTACACCTCAAGCGTCAAATTACGTCAAAATGGCCGCCAGGTGAATAACGCGAATACTGCCCAATACTGCTGCAGAGTCAGAACATATTAACACTTGTACTTACCCAGTCTCTTCAGCCCACTTAAGTGCTTTAACGATGGCAATGAGCTCCGTGGTGTACACAGACACCCCATCTGTCATCCTCCAGGAGGCACTAACACCCATCCCCTTCACAACCATAGCAGCAGCCACTTTCCCAGATACAGGATCCTTTGATCCATCTGTATAGACCTGGGCTGTCAGGTTTGTCAAAAAGTGGATCCAAAAGCAGACAGTTACAGTGTCTTACTTACAAAACAGGAATGACAGAACAGGCACCAACAACATCAAAGGCCACAAGGAAGGCAAAATCCCAAAAGTTAGTCCGAAGCAAAAAGTCAAAAAACAAAGTCAAGCACTGTTCCAAAAGCAGGGTTCATCCAAAAAACAGAAATCCAAAAATCCACTGGCAGTCAGTAAACAGAGCAAAGTAACATTCAGAAGGCAAAAACTGATAAACTTACTGCAACACTGAGCAAGGAGTCAAGAGCATCGACCACATGAGATAAGCAAGTGTAACAGGTAGCCCTAGGCTACTTGTCATTTGGTCCTCTGCCTTGCCCCAGGTAACAAGTGGGTGGGGCTGTGGGTTTAATTGGTAAATTGGCACCAGCCTATTTAAGAGCTTATGCAGCCCACAGCCCCACAGGACCCTCTGGCTCTGTCCCTGTCTCCATCTCCACCACTGAGCTTATCATCAGGTATGAGTAGCCACCGTTGTTTTTTTATGTTTTATTTTGCACACTCACTGATTCTTTTTATTTATGTGTGAATGTACAGTAACTGTGGCCGTGACCACCCAAAGCGGTCGTTGTATGGAGTGGCTTACATTCTCCACCCAAACTGCCCTTTGGGCTGTGCTGAGGTATGTGGCTCACCCAACACTAACTCAGATAAATGTTACACCATAGAAGTGGGCTAATGTTTGTCTGTCTTTTCTTTTAGGTAGCACAGCCCAATCTAATGCTGTGGATGCTAGACTGGGTTGGGCTGCTGTCTTGTCTGGTCTTGGTTTTGTTTTGAATCATTTTGTTGGTATCTGTATCATGTTTGTTTCTTGTCACTTTTTGTTATTTGTTTCTTTGTTTTTCAGAGGTGGCTCTGAGGGGCGGTTAGGCACTGACTGAGTTTGCTGTGGCCATGTTCTGGGTATTGCTTGCCCTTGACTCTTTGCGGTGTAACTGCTTGAACTTTTTGTAATACTTGTGTGCATGCATATATATAAATATTTCGTGTGGGTTTTAAATGCACTTCTAGCTAGCCTATCGCCCTCAGGTAAGCCCCTCCGTGTTGTCCTTGTCTTGTCAATAAATAATTTATTTAACCATTTGTTTCTCTTGCCAGATTTATTTCCATTCTTTTCCTTTTAGTCAATAAAGTTTTGGTTTGATGGAATTCATGTCTCAAAAGTGCTTATTTGAACCTGTAGGGCTCTGGTTGCATTGCAAGGGGTTTCTCCCCAAGTTCCCTGGGGCGTTCCAGGGTGGCGTAGTCAGGCTGCAGTGGCTGGCCCTCTGGCCTTCCACCACACCATCATGTTACATTCTGGCGTATAGTCGGCAGGATGCACAAGGCAGACATGAATTCCATTACTTTATTATTTACATTAGCTGGCAATTTTGTTTTGTGTTTGGGTGTTTCCTTGTTTATTTTTGTTTTCAAGACAAGACAGCAGCCAACCAGAAGATCGTGGAGCAGGAGCATTCTACATCTTGGCCCCCTCTGTCCACCACCGGGTGGTGCCCTCAACGGTTTGAAGTCCTCCCTGTCCCCTCATCAGTCGTGTGGTTGGTACCACTGCAGAGTGGTTCCGCATCAACCCTTGGATGGACTTGTCTGTGCATGATGCCCCCAACCCCCCTCCAAAGAGTTGGAAACCATCATGTAGAGGTGGGAGGGACACAAACTGAGGAATGAGGGGAGGGTGGTTCTGGGTAGCGGTGTTTAGAACGCTGGGTCCCCATTGGTTCAGGGTAGCGGCGTTGAGAACGCTGGGTCCCCATTGGTTCAGGGTAGCGGCGTTGAGAACGCTGGGTCCCCTCAGGGTAGCGGCGTTTAGAACGCTGGGTCCCCATTGGTTCAGGGTAGCGGCGTTGAAAACGCTGGGTCCCCTCAGGGTAGCGGCGTTCAGAACGCTGGGTCCCCATTGGCTCAGGGTAGCGGCGTTGAGAACGCTGGGTCCCCTCAGGGTAGCGGCGTTGAGAACGCTGGGTCCCCATTGGTTCAGGGTAGCAGCGTTGAGAATGCTGGGTCCGGTTCAGATCTTTTTATATTCACCAGACTCCTCCTGTCGCAGGTGATTGGCAGCATAGGGGTCAACTGGGATGTCAATGACATGTTCTAATAATAATGGGTGCTAAGTGATTTTCATCTTAGTGTTTTGTTTTCTAGTTGAGTGGCTTATCGTCGGGGCGACGAAACAAAAAATGGGGGTAGATTGTAACAGGTAGCCCTAGGCTACTTGTCATTTGGTCCTCTGCCTTGCCCCAGGTAACAAGTGGGTGGGGCTGTGGGTTTAATTGGTAAATTGGCACCAGCCTATTTAAGAGCTTATGCAGCCCACAGCCCCACAGGACCCTCTGGCTCTGTCCCTGTCTCCATCTCCACCACTGAGCTTATCATCAGGTATGAGTAGCCACCGTTGTTTTTTTATGTTTTATTTTGCACACTCACTGATTCTTTTTATTTATGTGTGAATGTACAGTAACTGTGGCCGTGACCACCCAAAGCGGTCGTTGTATGGAGTGGCTTACATTCTCCACCCAAACTGCCCTTTGGGCTGTGCTGAGGTATGTGGCTCACCCAACACTAACTCAGATAAATGTTACACCATAGAAGTGGGCTAATGTTTGTCTGTCTTTTCTTTTAGGTAGCACAGCCCAATCTAATGCTGTGGATGCTAGACTGGGTTGGGCTGCTGTCTTGTCTGGTCTTGGTTTTGTTTTGAATCATTTTGTTGGTATCTGTATCATGTTTGTTTCTTGTCACTTTTTGTTATTTGTTTCTTTGTTTTTCAGAGGTGGCTCTGAGGGGCGGTTAGGCACTGACTGAGTTTGCTGTGGCCATGTTCTGGGTATTGCTTGCCCTTGACTCTTTGCGGTGTAACTGCTTGAACTTTTTGTAATACTTGTGTGCATGCATATATATAAATATTTCGTGTGGGTTTTAAATGCACTTCTAGCTAGCCTATCGCCCTCAGGTAAGCCCCTCCGTGTTGTCCTTGTCTTGTCAATAAATAATTTATTTAACCATTTGTTTCTCTTGCCAGATTTATTTCCATTCTTTTCCTTTTAGTCAATAAAGTTTTGGTTTGATGGAATTCATGTCTCAAAAGTGCTTATTTGAACCTGTAGGGCTCTGGTTGCATTGCAAGGGGTTTCTCCCCAAGTTCCCTGGGGCGTTCCAGGGTGGCGTAGTCAGGCTGCAGTGGCTGGCCCTCTGGCCTTCCACCACACCATCATGTTACACAAGCAAAGAAACACAGGTAAAGGATATAAATGAGGCAGGCAATTACAAAAGAACGAGGAACAGGTGAACACAAAAACTGGCGGGAAAATGACAAAGACAGGAAGTGGGAGCGGTGCATAGCACATGGTGGATCAAAACAAAACACACATGGTGAAGCACAGAGTCTGGCCAGCAGGAGGCTACAGGTAAATAGAGTCCACACTGTCATGTCAAAAACACAAAATCCTGACATGGGCATGACTTCTATACACTTCAGTAATATGGTTTAGCGTAAACCAGCCACATATTCTTTCTCTTGTTCTTCCCTTGCATAATCTAATATATTCATGTCCACTGAAGGTAGGGGGAATAACCAAGGTGGCAATGGTGATGTAGCTACGGTCGTGCTAACCATTCCCTCTTTCAGTCCTGCTTCCTGTAGCCATTCCCTCTTTCAGTCCTGCTTCCTGTACCCATTCTCTCACCTTCCGCCCAAATCCCTTGCCCTTCTTGGTCTCATACTCCCAACATAGCTCTAACACCTGTTTAGCAGGGTTCCATCGGTTATGGCCCTGCAGGTTTGACCAGTATGCTAAGGACAACTTCTTCCTCCTTAATGCTAGGGGCATCTCACTCATCTCCACATGTAGACTCGCTATTGGGGAAGACTTTAGTGCTCCAGAACAGAGCCTCAGTGCTCATGACGGGGTCAGCTCTATGTTCCCACAGCTCTTTGTTCCCACAGCCCTATGTTCCCACATTTGTTAGGAATTTTTATTTTTGACAGAATATTTGGAAATTAGGCCCTATGTTCCCACAGCCCTATGTTCCCACAACCCTATGTTCCCACATTTCTTAGGAAATTTGGGAAATTGGGCCCTATGTTCCCACAGCCCCGCATGCTCTCACATCACAAAGATTTTTAAACAAATTAGACCCTATTTTCCGACAGCAATATGTTCCGATAAGGGCATGTTTACACCATAACAGATAATATTTATCCAGTTAGGCCTTCTGTTCACATTAGAATGGAGGATTCTGAAACTGATTCCAAAAATGATTGCTGAGGTCGTTTTCAAAAATGATCGCTGAGGTGGATGAATATAAAATCGTTGTGGAATGTGGATGCAAAACTAAACCCCACTACCTGGAAGGCACCATTGAGGGCAAATAATACCAAAGATTGAATCTTCCTTGAACTTACATAGGGGGCCTACCAGGCAGGGGTAGAAATGTGGGACTATACCTGACTTTGAAGAAAGATAGAAAAAAAAACTCTTTGAAATGTGAGAATATAGGGCTGTGGGAACATAGAGCTGTGGGAACATAGGGCTGTGGGAACATAGAGTTGTGGGAACATAGAGCTGTGGGAACATAGAGTTGTGGGAACATAGACGCGCTCCCCTCATGACTGCACTCTCTCCAATTTCAATAATTGAGAATCAGATGCAGATTCATAGACAAAGCTGCCATAGTCCACTGTTGAATGCAAGACAGCATAATAAAGTCATCAATGAGGAGCGGCTTGCCCCCCATTCCATTCCTACCAGACATCTCATCATATTTAACACCCTCTTGCACTTTGTCTACACTTTAGTCCAGCTAGCTCACAGTTCCGGGTCAGGTAAGATTTGCGAACCGGATGTTGATCGTTAGGTTATCGTGGTCATAGCCTGTAATTCACATCCCAACCCAACCCAAAACAATACATACTATTTGAACAAACTTCAAGTAATACAGAAAGAAATACATGAACTTTCTTACTCAGCAATGCAGAGATCTGTAAGTGGGCATCAGGGACAACTTCTTTGGTGGCCAGCTCCGGAAGGAGAGCTTCCATTGTATGGATAAAGCACTTAACTCCTTCTCCATGACGACAGGGTTCCTGCTGGTTTCCCGCTTGTCAACGGAGATGATGTGGACAATGTCTCTGGAGTCTTGCTCTTTTGCTTTTGGGCATAACTTTTCTAAGCGCATATTTATGAATGAGTCATTCCATCATAACCAGGGACAGAATTCTATACTGAAGCTGGCACAAGACTAGGCCTCACCTAGAACAACAACATGGTCCTTCTGTCAGAGACATTCTAACACTTCTGCCCTGGTCTTGTCCCAGTATTCTTGCACTGGTTCAATGCAGTAGGCATCTTGGATCCTTAAGAACGTTGACTCAGAGACCATTCCCATCGCCATGAACTTGAACAGCAGGGCAACCTCCCTGTAGTTATTACCGGACAAGAGAATGTTGGCGCACAACATGAATACCAAAGTTTGGGGTCGGCTGCGAATTCCACTTCCACAAGAAGTGTCCAAAAGGGCACAGCTGATTAAAAAGGACACCTTCAAAGACACCTGAAAAGGTAGAGAGCCTGTGCATGCTACCCCAAAAACTCAGGATTGCTCTGTTGCAGGGCCAGACTGAATGTCACTTTTAAATTGACACTAAAATACTTCTCAAATACTCTCATATACTACTCAAATTTAAGTTATTAGCACACACACAATTCAAAATAGAAACCAAACCTGTGGGCCCACACACACACAGCCCAAGTCCCAGCCGGCAACCTAACTCAGTATCAACCTAAACATAACGTTTGTCAACGGTATCCCGTACAAATTCTAATTAATAATGCAGTGGGATTCATCAATTTAACGGCATCCCGCACACATGCCAGCGAATCATAGCTGAGGTGGCATGGTGTTGGCACCGCTGATGGACACAGCTTGAACAAACCAGTTCATCTTGCTTGATTAGGGCCTCCCCAACACCTGTGGGTGCACTATGCACCACGCCCGGTTGGCTACAATTTTAATTTTAAAACTATCAGCGCATATAGTTGTAATGAAATTCTTGTTGTAGAAGACAAGTCCCGGTGAGTAGAATTTTAGTGTGCATGTTTTAATTTTATAGTTGGATACTGTTGTTTGTACGGGATACCGTTCGATGGGTGGCACCCAGATTTGTCCACAACATGCTGAAATCACGTTAGCAGGCCTGGAACGCTCAATGGTGTTTTTTGCCCCCAACGACAACTTCCAGGCAGCACAGCCTAAAAGGCACTACCTTTACCCCATTCCTAATCCTAACCCCCTCAACCCTCATCCTAACCCTAAACTGAGGGGAGTAGTGCCTTGAAGACAGCGCTGCCTGGAAGGCACCGTTGAGGGCAAAAAACACCAAAGACCGCCTGGAACGATGCTCGTGTTCGGTGTAGCCCAAAACAAAATGGCTGCTTCACTCACTAATGAGCCAAAGAAAATTAAACTCAGTACCTTAATCCCAATCTCCGGTAAGTTTCACAGGTAAACTGGTCTTCAGTAACAAATTCAAGTAGCCAAATAGTCTTTGCAGTCACCAACAAGCAGGTAAATCAGTCCTTCCACAGGCCTTCAAAGATAACTCCATAAAACTCCATAACTGAGGAAGAAGAGTTCGTACAGACCCAGTGCTGGGGACAATCGATAAATTATAAGAGGACAGAGGGAAGATTCCAGAATGGTAAGGGCAGAGGCAACAAGACAGCGAGGAATATTGTCCACAAGAATCCACCATGACCAAGCACAGAAGCACACCAAGCATGGACTTCAGTAAGGCACACACGAAGAGCTGCAGAGCTGGTGATTTCCCTGATCACCTGTCACAGGGTTTCCCAGAGGGCTCAGCAGGGGCTAGCCCTGCCCTGAGTGATTGGGGTTCCTCAGGAGGCGGATTGTTTCTGTGTTAGAGCAACTGCCCTAGTTACAAAATATCAGTAGACTTACACAAAGAAGTGCCATTTAGGCTATGCAGCCTGGAAGGTGCCATTGGGGGCCAAAAATACCATAAAGTATATTTTTCCCTATGTGTTTTTTTTAACCTGTAAGGGCAGTTTAAGCATAGCCCTATTGCAAGAGCCTTCTCACAGCAATATATTGCCCATAGAATGAATACATTCCGAAAAGCATAGCCCTAAAGCGAACGCGAAACAGGTTACCTTGAGTCAAAGGCACCTCAGATCTTATTTTCGGTTTCGAATAATGAGGATCCATAGATCCAGTGTAAAGTGCTTGTTCGTTTCTGCGTTCGCATTTGGTCTACGCTGTTCCAAATTATTTTGTTCCACTTGCTAACTAGTGCGTTTAGCAGGCTCGTTCGGCAGGGCTATGCTCGTTCGGCAGGGCTATTCACTTTGGATTCTAAACCCTTAAAGCTAATCCCCTTAACCCTCATCCTAACACTAAATTGGGGGGAGTAGTTTCTTGAAAGCAGCACTGCCTGGCCCGTTGAAGGCAAAAAATACTAAAGGCCAAAAAATGCACGATAAAGCTCTCACCTATAAATCCTGTCCTGTACTCTGGAGACGCAGCTTCTGGGGGTGAGGGGGAATCTGAAGAAAAGTGTGTAAGGAAAATATGAGTTTTTAAGGTCCAGTATGAACAGGTCGCAGGTCACTACTTTGTTGGTTAGTCTTCATGCTATATTAACTCAGTTTACTATAATGCTTTGTGGATTACAATACTGTTGACTGGTATCAACGAGTTATGACATACTGTAAAGTAAGACCAATGATATTTATCTATTCCTTGTATTTTTGTTTGAATTTTGTGATTAGCCAATTGTAATTTGTGTATGCCTAATGGCCACGATTTCACAAACTCTCTGGAAGTTCTATCTCATCTCCACCTGAGAGTGAAGCTCACGCTAATCCCATCTGCACCCTGAGAGAGAATGGTCACGTCACATCTATTATTATGTCAGGCAAGGTTACAAGAGTATTCTCAAATTGAGCTTGGGCAAACATAATCAACCTTGCATTTCATGCAGAAAGTGCATGTGTGTAAAAGTGGATTTGAGAGAGAGCTTGAGAGAAAGGGAAAGTGAACATTGTGACAACAATAGTCGACTGACAGGTCATCATTACACACATGTGCACATGATAGTTTTACTCACAGTCAGGTTTGACTGGTTTTCTGACTTCTGACCTGGACACAAACAAATGTCAAGACAAAACTACTCAGCTATTAGTTCAGATTTTATGATGAGACTGGACGGAATTAGTAAAATTCAAAGGGAATTGACAGATAAATAGTTATGATTCTTGGACAAACATGGTTTGTACAAGTTATACGCAATAGAATGAAATCAGCACTAATTGACTGGAGTTGTTCCATTGAGGAGCCGACCAAACAGAAGGTAATACAAAATTAATTTCCTGTATTTACAGTATATGACCAACATGACTTAAGTTGAGCACTACTGTAGTCTAGATATGGTAAAGTGGCACTGTACTGATGATCATAGTACCTTCTATTGGCAAAAGACCATGAATACATTTCCTGAGTTATGTTAGCAGTTTGCAGTATTGAAAAAATAAAGAAGGAAAGAAAGAAATGTTACAATTGAATTTGAGTTTGAATAACTTTCTAAGCTTTCCATATATTACCCTCTTCATACTGTTTGTACTGTAGTAACTCTGCAAAGTGTGTGTGTGTGTGTGTGTGTGTGTGTGTGAATACCCTCTTCATACTGTTTGTACTCTAGTTACTCTGCAGGACATTTCCAAAGTGTGTGTGTGTGTGTGTGTGTGTGTGTGTGTGTGTGTGAATATCATCATTACTTTAAATATCAGATATTTTTTACCATTTTGTCTTTCACCTCTTTTAAACAACATTTATGAATCCAAAATCAAAAGTGAAAGTTGAACCTAATCCAGTACTGGCACATGCTCCTTTCAGGCATGCTAAGATGGATGACTGGGAGTTTTGTTGAATCCAGTTATGCCAGTCTACATTTCACTGCAAGTTGTAGCCCATGTTATATGTCATGACAGTCACAGTCCGGTACCAGTCTCTTGACTGTCTTGCACAGTGATTACTAAGAAATGTACATGTATGATAGAAAAATCTAAATTATAATTTGTGATTCCATAATGTGTCTTTTTGTTATGTTTTAGGGTTGCATTTCCTTGTGAACAATGGACACTATTCTGCAAAAGAAGATCCTTCTCACAGAGATTCTGTCTGCTGAAACAGCATTTGTTCTGCAGCATGTGCAGCAGAACAGACTCATCACTGACCGGGACTATCGGGCTCTTAAAAGCCTGCCCCAGAACACGGATGGAACCGCCTTTGAGTTACTGGACAAGCTGAGGGACAAAGGGGGAGGAGACCTGCCAGAGATTCCTCGCCTTGCTGAGGCAGCCCTGCATGTTGGAGCAGTATCCACGGCTCTGGGAGATTTTCCCCAATCTTAGACAAGGTATGACTATGCATTAGTGTAGGGCCTCAAACCTTTGACCTTGTGCCCCCTCTCAAAGTTGTATGCTGCTACCCTTTACCCTTTAACCAAATCAATGGGTTTCTGTCTGGCATCCCTAAATAGGCATTTATAGGCACTTCACATTCGGATAGAAGATTTTAATATAATTAAAAGCCTGTCTCATAGTATTCATTGAAAACTTATCTTTGGCCCTCAAAAAATGTTAGTGGTGCCACATAAACTGCCCAAAATCTCCCACTTTAAGTCATAAGAATTCTAAGTCAACTGATGTTGTTGCCACTTGTACTACTTACCAGGACTCAGTATGAATACGTAATACTAAATGTATAGTAAGTGTCTTTCATTGCCTATCTCTGATGACGCCAGTGCACTGGGACTTCTGGATAATTTGATTCTTCATGTGCTCGTCTTTGTAGGTACAAGTCTTTCTGAGGTCAGAGTGAAGCTCAAATCCAGCTTCACAGAGAAGTTTAAGAGCATTTATGAGGGAACGTCTCAGGAAGGAGATCACACCTTCTTGAAGGAAATCTTCACTGAGCTGTACGTGGTGGAGGGCTTCACAGGAGACGTGTGTCGGGACCATGAGGCTCTGCAGATGGAGGAAGAATCTTCCAGAAGAAGCACGATGGAGCAGACTGCCATCGACTGCAAGGACCTTTTAGAGTTGGATCTGAGAAACAGCCCCCCATCAGAGCAGTGCTGACGCTGGGCATTGCGGGTATTGGGAAGACTGTCTCTGTGCAGAAGTTTGTCCTGGATTGGGCAGAAGGAGCGTCCAATCAGGATGTGGATTTCATATTTGTGCTTCCATTCAGAGAGCTGAACCTGGTGAAAGATGAGGAGTTCAGTCTTCTGACTCTGCTCTACTACTTCCATCCTGAATTTGAAGAGTTAAAGGAAGCTCACATTTACAAAGAGAGTAAAGTTGTTTTCATCTTTGATGGTCTTGATGAAAATCAGATTTCACTAGAATTTGAACGCAGCAAAAAGATCTCTGACATAACCAAGGAATCCCCCATAAACCTGCTGATTGTCAACCTCATCAGAGGAGAGCTGCTCCCCTCCGCTCTCATCTGGATAACTTCTCGTCCAGCAGCAGCCAATCAGATCAGTCGAAAATATATCCAACGGGTTACGGAAATAAAGGGCTTTAGTGATGCGCAGATGGAGGAATACTTGAGAAGGAGAGTCAGTGGTGAGAGTGGAGTTCAAAGAATGATCTCACACATAAAGTCATCAAGGAGCCTGTACGTCATGTGCCACATACCGGTCTTCTGTCGGATCACTGTCACCGTGCTGCAGAAGAAATTAGACCAATGGGAGCAAGTGAAAAATGACAGCGAAGTCACTTCTTCCACTACCCTTACAGAGATGTACCTGCGTTTCCTGCTCATTCAGACACACCACATGATTGACAGGTGTGGGAGGAATGATGTGGGTTTGCTTCTGAAGCTTGCCAAGTTGGCGTATTCTCAGCTGGAAAAGGGAAACATTGTGTTTTATTCCACTGACCTCACTCTCTGTGGTATTGATGCCAGGCAGGCGTTGGTAGACTCTGGGATTTTCACACAGGTTGTAAAAAGTGAGGGGAAAGTGTTTAGCTTCATCCATATGAGTCTGCAGGAATTCCTCTCTGCCTTGTATGTCTTTCTGATGTTTATAGATGACAACATCAATATCCTACAAAAGGGACTCGTGAAAACGTCCATGAAGTTTCTCAGGCTGGTGTCCAACACACTACATGACCTCCACAAAACCGCAATAGAGAGAGCTCTCCACAGTCCCAATGGACACCTTGACCTTCTTCTGCGCTTCATCCTTGGCCTCTCGCTGGAGTCCAGTCAGAGACTGTTGAAGGAGCTGCATCCAGAGACCCACCTTAGACTGGAAGGCGTCAGGGAGACCGTGGACTACATCAAGAGGAAGCTTAATGAGAACCTCCCCCAGAGAAGAGTATAAACCTTCTACATTGCCTGGGTGAGCTGAAGGACAACTCGCTCTTGGCAGAGGTTCAGAAGTTTCTAGAAGCCTCTGAGAGCCCGTCCTCAGAGACGCTCTCATCAGCTCAGTGGTCGGCGCTGCTGTTTGTGCTGCAGATGTCTGGGGAAACCCAGGAGACGTTTGAGCTGTGGAGATACAGAGCCTCAGGTGAAGCACTGGACAGACTGCTCCCCATGCTCAAGAACACAAGACAGGCTCTGTAAGTATGGCAAGAACAACGGGATGGTGCAATACAATAAGATAAACTGATCATGGGGTCAAGTTTCTGCCTAAATAGTTTGAGCCCTCGTACTGTTCAGGGATTTTTATTATCTGTATTTTGTTCATAACCAGATCTCTGTCTCTCTGTCATTTCCATTCTCATTAGACTTGATGGCTGTTACCTGAACACCCAGTCCTGTGTGGTGATTGCTTCAGTACTAGAGACTGCAAACTGCCCCCTGAGAAAGCTGGACTTGAGTAACAATGACATCAAGGATTCAGGAGTGAAACTGCTCTGTAGGGGACTGGAGAATCCTCAATGTAAACTGAAGATACTGAAGTCAGTTTTCTAATAATACATTTTTAATTCACACTGTAATCCAGACTACAGACTACACTGTAAAAAAGGATTTGTAATGCTTACTTAAAAAATGTGTGGAAACTCGTTGCCTCAAATGAGTTGAGTAACTATAACTTATCTTTTTAGATGTAAAGGGCTTTTAACTTGAAAAAAACAAGTTACAGTTACTTAACTCATTTGAGGCAACGAGTTTCCACACATTTTTCAAGTAACCATTACAAATCCTTTTTTACAGTGTAAATTTAAAATGATTAATCTGAATCCTCACTGTAAACTCGATATGTCAGTATGGCTAATAAGCCCAATATTAATTCACTGTAATGCAGACATACTGATAGTGGCTAATAGACTGTATTAGTAATAGTTATTTGAATCCACCCTTTTAAATGGACATGCTGAAGACTCTCTCTCACACTCACACACACCTTCTCTCAACACTCTGTCACAATCCTATCTCTGGCCCAGGGTAACCTGGTAACCATATCAGAGTGCTGCGCCCTCTGGTGTTGGTGACACACACACACACACACACACACACTTACACACACACTACACTAAACTGTCACAACTCTATCTGTCACTCCCGGTGTCAGGCTGGCCCAGTTTAAGCTCACAGTGGGTTGTTGCTCAAGTGTGTCCTCCGTGCACACACACACACACTCACACACTCACACACACACACTCACACACACACACACACACACACACACACACACACACACACACACACACACACACACACACACACACACACACACACACACACCACACACACACACACACACACACACACACACACACACATATACTCACTAAACTCTGTCTCTCCCTCCTTGAGGCAGGCTGGCCCAATGTGGCCTCACAGCAGAGTCCTGCCCAAGCGTGGCCTCAGTGCTGTTGTCAGCACACTGCCCCCTCACAGAGCTGGACCTCAGCAATAATGACATTGGAGATGCCGGAGTCACACTGCTCTGCTCTGGTCTGAGGGAAACACAGTGTAAACTACAAATACTGAGGTCTGTCTGTGGCTATACTGTCACAATATAAAATAAACTGTTTTGTTACATTATCATTACATGATATTACTGACCGTAGTAGCATCAAAGACCAATGGACTACTTGCACATAAGAAGTGTCTTTCTGTCCTTATTCCTCCTGTCTGTCTGTCTGTCTGTGTCTGTCTGCCTGCAGACTATCTGGCTGTTTGGTGACAGAGAAAGGCTGCAGGTCTCTGGCTTCAGCACTAGGTGTAAACCCCTCTCATCTGAGGGAGCTGGACCTGAGCTACAACCAGCCAGGAGACTCAGCACGGGAGCTGCTCAACAGCCAGCGAAATCAGCAATGCCAGCTAGAGTCAGTAATGTAGCCTTTGTGTGTATGTACAGAATGTGTTTGTGTGTGTGTGTGTGTGTGTGTTTGTGTGCGTGTGTGTGTGTGTGTGTGCTCCACAGGTGCAGTAAGTATCTTAAAGCACAAGGTGCTGCTGTAACCACATAATATTTCACCAATTTATGTATGAGAAGTGTTTGTTTTTGTGTGTGGTGTGGTGTGTGTGTGTGTGTGTGTGTGTGTGTGTGTGTGTGTGTGTGTGTGTGTGTGGACACACTTGAATCAGCAATTCTTTCTCTCTGTTTTTGTAGCATGGACCATGGGGGACAATCCATGATCAGACCAGGATTAAGAAAATGTAAACACACACACACACACACACACACACACACACACACACACACACACATAAATAGTACTTTCTCTCCGTCTACATGCACACACACCCATGTTCTGTAAATGTGCGTGTGTGTGTGTTTGTTTTCATCTTTCAATTCAATTCAATTAAACATGATTTTATTTGTAAAGCGCCAAATACAATACAATTGCCCTGCGGTGCTTTACATGCAGTACAAGGAGGTTTTTCAACTCTTTCTTCTTTCTGTAAAATTTAATGTGCATGTTATGCTTTCATCTCTTTGTTATTCATTGAATTCTTAATGAAACTTATTTAATTCACAACGAGCTTGTGTTTAGACTTTATTGACACGAACAACCTCATGTTCTTACAATAATCTTAACCTGAGCTTCTTCAGCTTTTAATTACAAACTTCTTAGCTGTATCTTCTAACTAAGTAGGTCCCCCTGCTGGACACAAGCCATATTGCATATCACCACAATCTCAACCTCTCTCTCTCTCTCTGTCCATCTCTCTCTGCCCTCTAGATGTGTGTGCCCTGACTATGGATCCAGACTCAGTCCATGGGCGCCTGTCTCTGTCTGGGTGCAGCCGTAGAGCCATCTGGAGGAGGGAGATCCAGGCGTACCCGGATCACCCACTCAGGTTTGACCACTGGCCCCAGGTGCTATGCAGGGAGGCCCTGAGTGGACGCTGCTACTGGGAGACCGACTGGCATGGCTTCAGCGTTCTGGCCGTCACCTATAGGGGACTGGAGAGGAAAGGGCAGACAGATGCTAGCAGGTTCACCCTCAATGCAAACTCCCTGGGGCCTCTGGTGCTTTGACTTCCGCTATGTGGCCCGTCACAAGAACCAGAGAGTGGAAATAGCCATTCCTCCCTCAGACACACACCAAGTAGGAGTGTATCTGGACTGGCCCTCAGGCACCCTGTCCTTCTACAGCGTCTCCTCCGACGGACACACACTCACACACCTGCACACGTTCCGCTGCACCTTCACGGAGCCGCTCTACGCCGGCTTTGGGTTCGGGCTCGCGGTAGTGGACGCTGGACTGGGAGCCACCCAGGAGAGAATACGAGAATTACAGAAACAAGAATATCACTTAAGCATCAGAGATCTCAGATAAACATCATTCAAACATCAGGGATCTGTAATGCTGCATAAACAAGAATACCACTGAAAGGATAGCTCCAGAGTGAGTTCAAGCATAGCTAAATGCACCAGTTAGCGAGTAGAACAAAATAATTTGGAACAGCATAGACTGAACGCGAATGCAGAAGTGAACGCAGAAGTTTACACTGAATCAATGTAACCTGATTATTCAAAACCGAAAGTAAGATCTGAGGTGCCATTGACTCAATGTAACGTGTTTCGCATTCAGGTTAGGTCTATGCTGTTCGGAATTCTTTCATTCCATGCAAAATATATATTGCTATCATGCAACAGGGCTATGCTTAAACTTACTCCAGAGCTATCCTTTAATTAAAAGCATCAGAGATCTCAGATAAACTTATGCATTAGAGATGTCAAAGAAACACCATTGGAATCGCATATAAACACTGCATAAGCATCAGAGATCTCAGATAAAAATTTAAACATTTATCATTCATTACTCATCTTGAATGCACCTAATGATGCAGGTGTGAGTTTAACTCTTCAACTTTTAACCCTCTGAAAGCAGATTAGAACACATTCAGAAACAATGGGATCGGAATTCAATCTCTTTTTTGTCATTTAATGTATTACTTCAGCTTTTCCATGCCATGCCATCGATATTACATTAGCAAGATCTGATATCACCAAGTAATTAAGAGTCCAGGATCAATGTCAAACTTGTTTGTCCTGGATACTCTAACCCTAGCCCTAAACCTAACCCATTGATCCAGGGCAACAAGTTTGACATTGATCATGGACTCTTAATTACTTGGTGATATCAGATCTTCCATTACATTATGCATATATTCAGTTCATTATATTAGTCTGGAGCCATCTATATTGCCAAGCTGTCAGACTGACAACACACATTTGAGACCACAGACTTGATGATGGAGTTGCAGGCGCGCGGGAAGGTGTTTTGTGTAGGGGGGCTGGGGGCTGGGCCGTTAAATGTGACGTCACTTTTTTTTTTTTTTTTAAATCGCCAACATCAGAAAAAGTTTGTCTGTCTCTGCTATTGAATAAATATTGGCTGTTGTAGGGTGCGTATTATAGTGCGACAGCGGGTAGATAGGCCTATACCCTAATGTTCCAAACATTTTTCCAGGAGATGAGTCGCAGCGCAGTTCTTCTGCTGATTGCGCATACCACTAATGGCATAGCCTACATAGGCCCTACAATGCCTATCTAGAAGTGATGAGTGATTGTTGTCTGAATTGTTTGTCTATATCTGTTCAACATCCATCGTCATTTAGAGACAAAATACGAGTCAATCGAATACGTTCATGATTTTAATCGGTTAGAAATCCGAACAAGGTAGCCTACTTTTGCAAGGGTCTTTTAAAATAGGCTATAGCCTGCCAAACCGAATCTCCACCTGTTTTTTATCTTCTCAGTAACCTAAGTTTTCCGTGTAACATAGATAGCCTAGGTAGGGTATATCTGAGAGAACCTCAAATAAAGCGCAGTGACAGGGAGAATGTTCGTTCAGTCGGAGACCCCTGCGCACGTCTTCTATCTCCACTGCTTCGCTCTCATTTCTCAACCCAACATACCGGTATTTCTTGCGCAAAATACCTTGAAAAGTTCTGGAGCCTACAGAAACTGTCGGGCAGTGCGGATAGGCTATGAGGACAAGGAACACATAATTATATTTTGGTGGTGAATGCTCACGAATAATGAACTTTATCCATTCAAGACATAACAGCTTACGTTGTCTTGTCTTTGGTTAATAATTTGGTTAATAATTTAAATCTGCATTTAAATGTTACCAAGACAAAGGAGATGATTATTGACTTTGGGCGTAATCAGCAGAGGGTCTACCAGCACCTTAACATCAATGACTCACAGGTGGAGAGGGTGGACACTTTCAAATATCTTGGTGTTCACATTAATAGAGACTTGACATGGACTAAGCACACCGATTCCCTTGTGAGGAAAGCACGTCAGCGTCTTTTTCATCTTAGACGACTGAAGAAGTTCAGCCTACCCCAACATCTGCTTAAGAACTTTTACAGAGCCACCATTGAAAGCATCCTTACAGGGAACATAACCACCTGGTATGGAAACAGCACACAACAAGATCGCAAAGCGCTGCCAAGAGTGGTGAAGTCAGCTGAACGTACCATGCAGAACTAAGCTGCCCCACCTACAGGACATCTATGTCAACAGATGCCAGTCCAGAGCAAAGAAGATTGTCAGAGACTCAAGTCATCCAAACCATGGCCTGTTTTCTGTGTTAAGGTCTGGGAAACGCTACCAGTGCCTGAAAGCCAGAACTGAGAGAATGAGGAAAAGCTTCTATCCTCATTCTATCCGGATATTGAATGAGAACCATAAGACTTTATAACATCTCTTCTTCTATCTATTTATTCCTAATTTATTTTTATACATAATATATTTCAACACTAGCATAGTCATTGGAGTCAGTAGACAAAGCATTTCACTGCAATTGTACACTGTATAATGGTATGTGACCAATAAAATTTGAATTTGAATTTGAATTTGAATTTGAGATGAAGCTGTTATTAAATGGCGATAGCTACTATGCAAAATGCGAAAAACATTAGAACTAAGAGTAGGCCTGTAAGTTTTTGATAGTCAATTTTGAGAACAGATCTTTTCCTCTTTTTCGTGGACACACTGGCCTTCCAAACTGCTGTCAGACGTGACCGAACAGTGCGCTCTCAGAGAATTGCGGTCAACGTTGAGGAGGTTAGGAGGAGGCATTCTCTTGTTAATAGCTGGGCTATATGGGTCAGCCTATCCACTAGAGCCTTCTGAACTATTGGACACAGTAGTTAGTCTATTAGTGGATGTATACATATTTTTATTTTCATTTAGGAAGGGTCGGATAAAATGCGGAATTTTCTATGCTTGATAGCCTAAAACAAAGTCCGGACCATTGATCACGCTTCTCAGGAATTCTGATAGGCAGCCTACCTGTTGTGTCAGTTATCCTACGAGCCTCCTTAGTTTAGTCTTGCACTCTGCTTTATACAAGTCATGTCTGAAATTTAATGATTGATTTGGAGTGAATCAATAAATATCAAGCCTAATCGCAGCCCCCCTCCAGGGGGCTGACAGCTCTGACATAGGGGCTGCAGCGTACGCAGCCCCCTATGTTCCCGCGCGTATGTGGAGTTGTGATTACTGTTGGCTTTGGTGTTATGTGAATGTCTCAAGTGCCAGTGGTAGGCTAATGAGTCAGATGTCAAACCCCCAACAATAACCATGCACTCTTATCACTTATAAACGCACCAGTGCTGATGGTTAATGTGTCAGATGTCAGACCCCCCCCAACACACACACACACACACACACACACTCTAAAAACTTGTGAGCGCTTTGTGAAAGTCACTACAGACACCTGAAACCAAAACAAAGAAACCTAATCGGTTTGTCTGTTTCATTCAATCCCTCCCAACAGTATCAGCTTCAGGTGAAGACATGCAGATACTTGCAATATAACATATCATCTGACGTGAGTGAGGTTAGGTCTATACTGTACTGAATAGTGAAGTCTGTCTGTCTGTCTGTCTGTCTTCATACCCACCAACCTAAATACTTACTGTGTAGGTTTCAGGTGCAGTGTCTGAGTCTCCCCAGCAGGGAGAGCAGTTCCGGTACAGTCCCAGAGTTTTTTAGTATTTTTATGCATCATACATTTGGCAGAGAGAGAAACAGAAAGAACTCTTCCCAATGGTTTACACTTTAATGTAAATAAATAATCATCAAATCAAGTAATTTACTCACACACATACTGTACTGTTCAGTTGCACATAAAATACCCTGAATCTGTTGACTTTTAAGGGAATTTTATTTTGCATATTACTATTGGTGTAAAAGAAAATGGAGTGAAGTAAATGTTTCATTTTTTTTTGTCACTTCACTTTTGATACAATCAAGCGGTTACTGGCAGTTCCTCTGAGCTTTGTGGTTAGCTACTCTTCCTGTGCCTTTGTGGGCGTGAATACGTGTCAGTCTTTTGCAGTAACTGCCACTTAAAATTATGAAATATTTCCATTTCAGAGGCTTGAGGGATCAGCTATAAAACGTTACTTGTTTTGAATAATATTGACTGCAGAAATAGAATGGTTAAAAAAAAAGAGGAATTTATATTTCAGAGGTCAGGTCACCTTAACTTATGCTGAGATGCAAACCGAAATGTTAAGATCAGAGGTATAGATGCATGCAAAAATGTTAAAATTAGAGGGATACTGGACATACATGCTAAAATGCTTACATCAGAGTTATGCTACTTTGGACTGGTGAGCTTTGTATTTGGTGTAGATCACCAGTGTTGAGCAAGTGGTGAAAGTGTGAACTGTGTTCTCATGCACTAGGCTATAAGTGTCTCAACCTCCTCTGCTTGCAGGGGGAGGAAGTGGCCATGAAGAAGTGGAAAATGGGTTGACAGTCAAGACAGAACATGTGACTAATGATCCACAAATGATCTGTGGTTTCTTTGTTAAAATAGTCATGTTAAGAAAATATTGTGTGTTTCTTAGACGTGTGCTCACATGTATGTCTCTTTCTCTGTGTGTGTGTGTGTGTGTGTGTACATGTATACTGTACGTGATTCTGTGAGTGTATTTTTATTATTTGTGTGCGTTTCTGAGCCCATACTAATCATGAGTATTTTTAAAAACTTCCCCTTTTTCTGCGTCTCTGACTCAGTTTCACATTGGTGAGCTAAATTTGAGACTGATAGACAGCCAGGCGTGCCACATAGTCAAAGGGGGTTTGTAGCTTCAAAGCTGGTTGATGATGGCTCTTGCGTAGGCCTAACTATGCATTCAAATAGAGATGGAATATAAAGTAAAGCAGAACCTGAGTTTGAAGTTAAGATGGTGGGCATTTGAAGCAGAGCTTCAGAATCAACAGCAGATTGTAAACACTTTGTGCTTTTTCACTCAAGCAGTAGGTTAAAGCAGTCAGAAACAGTTCCAGGCGACAGCAGGTCGAGCAAACGAGGCTTGCATTCACAGAACAAAATGGTGGACATACAGTATACAAAAAACATTTTACAGTACAAACTAATTTGACTAGGAACCGCATGAACACGCTCATGAAAATGACGCAACGGACAACAAGACAGAACAGGAGATCCTGATTCCAAAGATGTTGAATAATTAGCAGTCCCCAAATTTCTGCATTGTCTCCAACCCCCTCATCCCAAAGTGAATAAATTCGTTGCCATATTGGAAACTGTATTCAGCCCCGTTTGTCAGGACAGATAGATCAATTGAAAGACAATGACTCAGGCAGCCAAATGGGCTAATTAATCATGTCAACAGCATACTCTTCAGGCAAAGGTCTTTTATATTTTGAGTGACACATAATTTTAAATGCAGATAAATATTTTAGGACAAAATTGTAGCCCACTCTACATACACTTAAGATACTTCAAATATATGAACATTACATGTACAGTAAATGCACTTTTTTTGCACTTGGGAAGACAAGGCGAAATGCATTGACTTCACTGCTGAAAACAGAGAGAATGGAAAATAATAAGTCCCTCCCATCAGATTGTGGTCAGGGTCATGACAGGAGGAAACTGATGTGAACCACTGGAGTTGCCGGGGACATTTCCAGTCACTCACACAGAATGACACCTAAACAGGCAAAACCTTCCGGAGCCACCGTCCTCACTAACAGTGTTAAATTGTTTTTTGGATGCTGAGTAAGCAGTAGGGATATCAATGCCCCATTTATGGATAGGGTAGTTAGGGTCATCATGAACTTCTTTTTCTTGCTTTCCGTTCACAGAAAAAGGGAACAACATTGTTTCCTCATTTCAGAGAATGACACGCAGATATTAATATGAAAAAGATATAACCTATTTGGCACATTAGTGTTGAGTTTTCAAATTTTCAGTCTTGTAAAAATGGACCACTCTTCTAGAGTTCTTAGAGTGTGATTCTTAGAATCTTTTATTTTTCTTGTTGCATTGACCCCTCCCAGCCGTCTCTATGACAACCTGAGACAAGCTGAAACCTACAGCAGAGGTAGGATATACCAGATACGGTTGCCTACTTCATCTGTGGTTTCCTGAAGGTGTCTCTTTTGTGATCATTTCTTTTTCACCCGCCCTCTCTCTTGCTCATACTGACATGTACATGTACTGGTGTCATTTTTTGGTCTTTTTAGTGCTAATCTTTTATTCATGC
This sequence comes from Sardinella longiceps, assembly GCA_027497455.2. Taxonomy (NCBI): domain Eukaryota; kingdom Metazoa; phylum Chordata; class Actinopteri; order Clupeiformes; family Clupeidae; genus Sardinella; species Sardinella longiceps. The sequence goes on along the minus strand of JAODXP020000016.1, from coordinate 3,329,917 downwards.
AAAAAATTACTACTATAGAACATTGGCAAACAGTAGACTCTAAGACTAAGTTCAATTACACTTCAAAATAGTCAGGGAGAAATGTATGGGTCATTTGAACTGGTCAACTATTTTACAATTAATATGAGTAAAGGCCACAGACATCACACACACAGAGACTCACATTGTTCAAAGCAAAGCATTAACATTGCAGTGTGTATCATTCTGTGGCCATTCCAGATAATTTTGGAATATAGTCTCTCTATGATAATCATGCATTTGGTGACGGGGAGGAAGTGACAGTTCCAGCTCTGTGCGGAAGTGCTCAAGTTTTGCCCTTGTGATAGAGAAGTAAAAACTGAATTCTCTGTGTGCAACATGGAACAAGTCCTCTCCATATTGTTGGCCACATTTATACTCCACATACAGATTTACACAGGTAAAGAATCATCTTCTATTAAGTTAAATGAAATCTAGGGGGAACAACTATTTAAAAAAAATCTAGAAAAGTAAATTGACCTGTTGCCCTGTTGTTTCACGATTGCTGCCAGAGGATGTGAGAATATGATGCTAGGTAGACCATATAGCAAAGCGGAAGCCTATGCTAACTGATGAGGGCAAGGAAGTTTAATTTTCTTGTGCCCCCATCCATCAGTAAGCTTAGAGGTTACAATGGCAAATCTTTAATTCAGGGTTAATTAAGGATGCTGAATTGAAATCTGCTGTATGCCAGGCTTAATACATTTGACTCTCGAGGGCTCTATAGGCAATGCATTACAGGTGAATATGTTGTATCTCCTCTGTAACTTCTCTGGCTTACTACTTTGAGAGAAATTTTTTGGAAGAAGAATTTTTAATCAGATTTTTTTAAAAGGCCTATCAAATCGAATGTTGAAATTTCAACATCAAGAATGTATGAAAATTTCCATGTATAATTGATAACACCTTACATATGAAAAATTGAATGTATCTTGTAATCCTTTTTTTTGTCTCATGGTAGAGAAGTGTTATGACCATATCTAAATGAGGTCATTTTATTTCTAAATTTGAGGCATTAAGCTCTTTGAGCTTGTCATATAACTTAGGCCTATGTGAATTCACCACACTTGAACACCCATATATTGTTGCAAACCAAAAATTAAGACCATCTGGGTTAATATGAATATGAATATTGACCCTACTCAAGTGTCCCAAAATATGTTGACTTTTTGATTAATTAATGAGTATTGTTCTTTGATTATTATGATCAAGAGAGCAGATTCGTGATACACTGTATGTTATCATTTTTAGCTAAAGCAACTAACCTTCCCCTGCTGGGTAAACATTATAAAGCTTCTCTCTCTTGATTCAAAGAAAACCACTTTATGTTCTGAAATTTTCACGATTGTTCATCTCAATTGTATGCACTAAGTGATGTGTAACTAGGGGTGAAAGTAGTTTCAATTTTTTTACCAGTACTACAACTTTATTGACACCGTTTCAAAAAAAAAAAAAAAAACTTAGTTTTTGGGAATGTGTGTTGTGTATATTATGTATGGATGTATGGAGCATGGTTAACAGCAGACTCCACTCCCCAGACATCCCAACCTGGACCTAGAGGTGTCTATCTAGCGATTGAATGAATTGACTACAGCTCAAAGTTTTGATAGGTAGGGGGCCAAGGTTTAGGGTTTAGGGACACACCATTGAACTGAGGGCTGCCAAAAGGGCTGGGGAGAAAAAGGACGTGTTTTTACTTAATCATCGCAAGTGAAAATTTTAAAATGGGCTTTTGTTCGTCAGAAAGCCTCTTCTCTTACCACTACTACATACCACCTGTCAATCTTATACCATTACTTGGTATGTGTATAGGCCTACGTTCACTCCTGCCTGCAACTCTTCATTATTGACTTGTACAGAACTATAATGGTGCATTCCTTGTGACAATTCAAGTTAAAACTTTTTACATTATTCTGTGGCATGTACCTTTGAGTGTGAAGAAAGTTTATATTAATGTTAATATTTTGATATCTTAATATTGTGTTCGCATATGTTAGCGGGTGATAATATGTTTATCATTGTCTGTGTATAATTTATGTCATTGCCATCAGAACAACAAGTCCTCGATTAACTATGATTATAAAGCTTATTTTAACTATATAGCAATAATAACTATAAATTGTAAATTACAATGTATGTGACCGTTTTATTGGAAGAGACTGAAGAGGATTCAGAATTTCTATTCTGATCTATGAAATGTACCAAAGTGAAAAACCAAAAAGAGGAGGGGAGGTAAAAGTAAAAAAAAGAAAGACAGAAAGTGGTTAAAGAAAGACAGAAAGCGGTTAACTAATTCCACTGACAATCCACTTGACTGACTAAACCCCAGCAATGGTGCTCACTTCTATAAGGGTTTCTAGAACTGCTCAAGAAACATGAGTATTTATGCTGAAGTGTGTTAATGTTCATGATCCAGTAACTGGCTGTTCGCGGCCCACCAACCACTTTATAGTGATACAATTTTACATTTTACATCTAATAAATTACCATTTGTTTTCAGAGCCAAGATTGTGAACAGGTACATGTTTGAGTTGACAGATGCATTCATATAACAAAGGTGCACTGGTTGTTTCTGACTGAGTTTTAATAACTGTATTGTCATGTCTCCACAGCTTTTGCAGCTGAGGACAAATTTGTCCTGGTGAACAAATCAATCATCCTGACATTACCAGCACATGAAGACAAAGAGAACCTGAACAAATTCATATGGAAATATGGTAGTCTAGATATTGTGGATTACATCCATGCAGCCAGTTTTGTGAATTATAACAAGGCATATAAAGGCAGAGTGGAGTTTGATAAAGACTCTTTCTCCCTGCGGCTGGACAATCTGCAGATGAAGGACTCTGGTCTCTATAAAGCAGAAAGGCTAACACATGGAAAAAAGAAAGAGGCAGTTATTGAGTACCACCTTTCTGTCCTTGGTGAGTGCATTTTCTTTTGAATGTTATTATTCAAGGTCTTCAGAAGCCTATGCTTCTCATCTCTTATGAAGAATAAGCTACAAAAAGAATATTATGAAACTATTGGCTATTTGTCTCATCTTGCTATATGTGGCTATTTCATAGTGACTGAATGCAGACCGCTCAAGGCAATTTGAAAACAAAACCATTCCAGATGAACTAAGATTGAAGTGAAAGTAGAGGCAATGGATAAGATGTATTCTCAAAAATATCTAATTTGTATGACTGAGTGACAGACTTACTTAGTAGCAGCAGCTAGAAAAGGTAATTCACCTTTTTCATCTGGCCGCCATTCCGAACGAAGACGAGGCTCGGGTGGTAAACTAGAGGAAGTGCAGACGGAATATCATTAATTTCTCACAGATGCTGGTCCCCTCTCTTACTGTTGGTCAGGTGGAAAGTTGGGCAGATGAGGGGCATCCCATCCCCAGAAGCTACTTCTGGGGAAGTTTTTACCCACAGATAATATATACATTTTATCTACGTTGGTTTTACCACCCAACATTCGTTCTCGTGCCTCATAGGTGAAAAAAGGGAATAATATTAATTTCCAAGCTTAACATTATAGGGTTGTAGCGTAGAACCCTAGACATACTCTAGCGGTAGCAAATTGGATTTACACAATTAGTACGTCTAGCCATCAGCCATAGGTTGTTGTATTCAGACATTTAGGTGTTTAGCCTATCACAAAATTCTATCTGGACAGGGAGTCATTGGGCAGGCTTAGCTTGTTTGAATTGGCTTGTTAGTTGCGCTGAGGTTTTAGCCGCTTTGTCTATCACTCGTGGCCAGACTATACATTTTGCTATAGTCTGGCTTGTCAGGCTAATAGGGTTGAGCCAAAGTGCTTTACAAAAGAGGATACAATTTTAGGGTTTAAATGGCAACTTCTGTCATTTTCAACAAGGGGTCTACCGCTCAAGCTACTTGAGATTAGCCAATACTGAAGACGCAAGACATTTTGGTCCAACCATATAGGTTTCCTTGAACAGAGAATAATCACTTACAACTAACCCAATTGAATAATGATAAAAAAAATTATACCTAAAAAAGTTGGTTATTATTATTATTATTATTATTATTACATGAGCTAAACAGTAGCCTCCAATATCTCCAACTGCAAATTCAGTAGGCTATCTGAAATCAATGGCTTGCCATAGTTTGAAAAAAAAAGGCTTGCCATATTTACAGTAGGTGAGCACGCTGGTTATTAGACAAAACATGCAGAAGTTCCTCTTGACTGTTGGCCTGTGCCTGATAATTGTATTGAACATGTCCATCTTATTCCTGTAAGTTTTCCAGCATGATAGAATGTTTAAGCTAAAGTTCAGGTTTACTTTAGGCATAAATGTATTGGCAGATGTTATTTGCACCCGGGTGTCAATAGCTAATATTATTATTCACACATATGGCAAATAGCCATGGTTTCTATTTACACCCAGGTGTTCCTAGTAGAAAAAGCTATTTACACCCATGGTGTGTATATAAGTATATAGACAACAGACACCCAGGTGTTCATAGTTGAAATGGCTATTTACACCCAGACATGCATTAAATACAATATGTGCACTATAACTGAAGCCTAGATGCAGGTAGTTGTTTTTAGAACAATGATATTGCTTTTGGGTCATAAGATCCACAGCAAAATACAGTTCCTATCCAGTTATCCATTTCATCGAAAAATTAGTTCCAGAATGTTCAGAATACCACATAAAACGTTACTAACTGTAATTTGCTAGGGTACTTGTTTTGGAACATCATAGGATAGCACTGCCCCTATGGTTGAAGACATAATACCAAATGCATGTGGCTAGCCATGCTAAAGCAGACATGGAGGAATTATAAATGAGCCAAATGGCAGATATGGGACCAACCACGAAAATGTTGGTGTTAGCTATTCTATTTCATCCTAGACAACCCAGAAAAGGAGTTTAAAGCCAAATTATATGGCAGATAAACAAATAGTTCCCAAAGGAACTTCAACTCAAAAGATATTCTTTAGAACACAGGCGATCTCCTTTTACTTTGACTTCTAGTTACAATGAATGTCTATCTGCAGAATAATACAAGATGTGTCAAAGTCAAAGTGAACTTTATTGTCAATGAGCCATTGAACAGTACCAGGGCCGTTTCAAGGTACTTTGTGGGTCCCAAGCAAACAGGGCGTGGGGGGTCCCTAATCCCACCATATACACCTACAGAAAACACATCATCTTCTACAAGCATCTTTTAATGTTATTATTTGTGTTGAACTTAGTTGTCTAACTTCAGCCTAAATGTATAATTTACACAAGACTAATCTGCTATATTGAGTCAATTATGGAGGCCCCAGGCAAGTTTGCCTGCCCTGTTGCAACTGCCCTGGGCTGCATTTCCCGATAACGATGGATCTTAGTGGCTACGAATGAGCGAACGAGTGATGTTACGAAGATTCTTAATTTCCTCTACACGCATTTCCCAAACATGCACTTACGAAAGTTCACGCGCGTTCATGTTAAGAAGCTTCTTAAGGCGTGCGCTGTTCAATGCCGTGGTGCTGATTCACCCAGCGGAGATGGGTACGATAAATCAATTACATCAAATAATGTGTTTTTTGATGCTAGTTGCTACATTATTTAAAATGGATGACAATATTGTAGCCCACTACTAATACACACCGTTATCATATGTGTTTTACCCGGAGAGCTTCTCTGGTACACCCTGTTTCATTCAATTAAATAAATAATAATAATACAATCCAACGTTTCTCTCGTGTGTAGGCCTTTTCCCCAAAATTAATTCCACGCCAACTTCTAAGTCATGATTGAAATAGCGAGGTGATATATATCATTGATTTCATGTCTTAAGATGATGAATCAATGACAATTTCCCCACAAGTGGAGTGGAGTGGTGTGCACATCCAGCGCAGGTGCTGGACAATTATGGAAAAACGTAAAAATAAGAAACGGTCGGCACACTGATGTAACGCAGATTTACAGAACTTTAATAATAAATTTTAATTAATGTTTAAAAAAATAGGCAACAGTGGATTTTGGTGCTACCTGCGCGAGAGAGGAAGAGAGAAAGAGACAGGGACATCTGCGTCCCCGCTGTGCCCGCCATACAAATTAACTTGCGCTTTGGGAAAACCTAAAACTTTTTTTTCATTTGACATCCACTGAAGCACTCAATGAAGTGCCCACATAAATTATTTAGGCTACCATAGATGCCCAGCTTTTCTTCAGGATATAGGCTAAAATTCTTATGGCAATGTATCAACACTCAACAATAATTTGTTATTTTTATGAGACCTATCTTTGTACAACAGAACTGTCAAAGCAACATGATGGCGTAGGCCTACTTGGCCTGTTTTCACCTCATATCCTCTAGATGTCTCTACTGAGTAGCCTAACCATTCTTTCTGGTTAAGATCATCTTAGCGGTCTACGATTACTCTGGATCACACATAGATCTGCGAATGATCTCACAAATCATCTTAAACAACGAACGTTTCGGGAAATGGTCCGTAAGTGTTAAGATGGTCTTACGTGCGAACCTGCGAACTACTTAGGCTTAAGATCATCGTAACTACGTTTGGGAAATGCAGCCCTGACCAGTACACAGACTTAAACTTAAACCAAGCTAAGATACACATATAACTAAAAGACTGGACATGGTACATTCCCAAGATAAAAAGTGCAAATAAATTCCAGTAAAAGACTTCCAAGACTGACAAGGTTTCAAAATCCAGTCAGTTGAGAGCAAAAGTACTGAGTACAACAATACATTTGCAATGCGTCACCCTAGGCAAGTGTACAATGAGTAAAGGTTGCCAATTTGTTGTTAATTTGCTGCAATCAGTCTCTGAACATGTGGATCCATCCATCGTCCAGCAGGACCACATCTTTAAGCAGTGCCTCTGCATTCTGGGGGAAACAAAATGAGGACCATTTGATTTCTAAATAAATGTGTGTAATTTGTTCATTATTGTGACTAACAAAATAAAAACAATACTTACCATTACCATGAACAAGGCGCAGCTTGAACAATCCTGCTGTCTGGACCTCATGACTGGTTGCAGGGTCCAGTCATCCAGTCGCTCGCTAAGCCTCGCTCCTTCATGAGAAAGATTTGAAAAGTCTATCAGTGCAATAACTCTGGATATACAGATATGACAGTACCAAATGGAAAACACATACTTCCAGTGTTGGAAGAATGGTCTGGCCCTTGCCGAACTTGCTGGGGAGTCCATGATGTTCAGGTGCTTCAGACATTGGCAGCGATAAGGAACCAGTGTCGTGTCTGCACACTGGCAGAAAAATCCATTGGAACTTCTCATAAGCGTACCTAAAACAAAACAAAACAAAAACGTACTAAAGCAGTGGTCCTCAAATTTTTATTGTCATTCCCCACTTTTGAAGGCAGAGAATTTTCACGCCCCACCTGCCCTGAGGTATTTGACGTATATTTTGAGTGGGTAGGCCTGTAGATGGATGTAGAGCCGGGATGTTTAGAATTTTCATTTTACTAATTCAAACGCAAATTTCTCTCGAACTGCTCATCAGCAACTAGCAGATAACTCCATAGCACAGCTTAATTTATGGTCATCATGTGCGCACATCAGACAAATTGATGAATGCTCCGTGAATAATCTGACAGAGAGAAGATAGGTGACAAAGAGAAGTGTTCTTTCGCGTTTCTGTGGTATAGTCAAATCCGGTGCAACCAGAGCAGGCCGAATTATTAGGAAGGAGAGAGCGTCGGTGCAACACAGATGACTTTTATACTTTTATTCAATGGTGCAAAACAGTCATTAAAGTATAAAAGTTAGTCATCTGTGTTGCACCGACGCTCTCTCCCTTCCTAGAAGATAGGTGAATTCAGGGGTGTGGCCATCAGTTGATCGCATAGAGATGTCTCGCGTCCCACCGGTCATGTCTCTGGGCAGTCCACAGTTTGGGAAACACTGGACTAAAGGAATAAGGATATGTAAATCTGCAATATAGTTTTGTAGAATTAGTGCTCTATCTTTTCAGAGTCCCAGACATTGCACTGTGGCTGTAGCCAATAATGTGCAATGCCACTTGGAATGATGAAAATCTTGTGGGGTAGATTTGTGGCACAGCACTCCCAGGTTAACATACAGTATTATCTATCACAGGGGTGGCCAACCAGTCGGAGACCAAGAGCCACATATCTGACTATGTCACGGCAAAGAGCCACATCGGCACATGAATCTGTTGTTACTACTACTACTACTACTACTACTACATTACCCATCCTTCTGACACACACACAAACACATGCCAGTGAGATGAATTGTAAAAGTCACACACCAACATGATAACAGAAATGTGTAACGGAGGCCAGCTAGCGCGGCTAGCTCGGTGGTAGTGTGTAAATCCTCATCACCCAATTCCATGGGCGCTTCTAACACGCTGAGTTAGAAGCTCGGGCTTTCAGCTCAGTTGGTTAGAGCGTTCCACTCCCACGCCGGGAGTTTGTAGCTTACGGGGTGGCGGGTTCGAGACCCGTGTGCGGTGCGGACCGCCACCGGCTACATTGGTGCCGTGACCCGGATGGGAGTGAGGATTTGGAGGGGTGCGTGTAACGGAGGCCAGCTAGCGCGGCTGGCTCGGTGGTAGTGTGTAAATCCTCATCACCCAATTCCATGGGCGCTTCTAACACGCTGAGTTAGAAGCTCAGGCTTTTAGCTCAGTTGGTTAGAGCGTTCCACTCCCGCGCCGGGAGATTGTAGCTTGCGGGGTGGCGGGTTCGAGACCCGTGTGCGGTGCAGACCGCCACCGGCTACAAATGCACCCCTAAAATAGTAAGCCCACAGACCAGCAACATCATACACATGGACACACACCCCCAACCATCTCCTCCTCACTCACACACACACACACACACACACACACACACACACACACACACACAGACAACAAAACAAAATCACTGTATTAAACATAAGGGAAGTGAACCCGCACATAAACACACACAAACACAAACTTGGACATGAATGTAAGAGCCACATGACTCTGGGCAAAGAGCCGCATGCGGCTCCCGAGCCACAGGTTGGCCACCCCATATCTATCATTTTAATACCGTTCCATCATGCAACCCACGTGAACGTCATGGACCCCATAACATTGGTAAACTGGAAAGCTGCTCAGAGAGGGCAGTACTCCACCGTGGCAATTTGGTCACTGATGCAATATTTAAAAGTGTTCAAAATTACCACCAAAATTACATGGGTTCTCCACAAACAATAATTAATTAGGGAAATAAATTACACTCACATTATCATTTAGCCATGCATTTGGTTTGAGGGACTCAAGGTCTTCCTCGTGTATAGTAATTCCTCCAGCACTCCATGAACCAGAAACCTGTGGCAGCTGGTAGGTAGGGACTTCCAATGGAAGTAAGGTCTTCATTCTGGCATCAATCTGGATACAATCTGAGGTTGTTTGGCTGGAATAATAAGGCTGAAATTAATAACTTCAAACTCTCAACATGCAACATCTACATAGTCTAGGCTACTTTCCCATCTCCCATTTCTCTGAGGTAGAATCAATAGACATACAAGAAACCACATGTAGCTATATGCTTTGAACAAAGCTAGAACATTTCAGGAAATTTACGAATGAATGAACATAAACTGGAGTTGCTATAGATTGAATCAGCGGCATTGTAGGCTAAATTGGATGATCATACTGGATTAGAAGCTACGCTGATGCCATAGAAGGGACTGATGCTGGGCTTTGAAAGCCTAGCCAGTCGTCAGGGGTACACCCCACACGCAATCCGTGTGTCAACCACAAATATACTCGGTACCCGGTCGAGAAAATGATGTAAATGTTAACCAGCCGATAGAAGTACAATGAACAACGCTATCATCTCTTTACCCTTAGGTGGCCGAATACCGATTGTCCCTGTAGGCCAGTGGTTCTCAAACTTTTTCTGTCATTCCCCACTTTGGAAGGCAGAGAATTTTCAGGCCCCACCTGGAAGGTTTGCAGGACATGATTTTTGTCAGTTTTGATGTTACTAATTCAAAGCCAAATTTTCTCTCAAACCCCTCATCACAGCAACTAGCAAATAACTAAATTGAAAAGCTCAATTTACTCTCATATGTGCATATCTGACGAATAGCTGTGAATTTCGGGGGCATGGTGCAGCCGTTGGTCGATCGCAAAGATAAACTTCGCGCCCCACCTGTCATTTGTCTGCGCCCCACAGTTTGAGAAACACTGCTGTAGGCTATATAACGATTTACTATAGCATGCCATTTGACTATAAGTAACATTAAGTTACCATGTTAAGTCCAGGAAGGATAAATGCTGATCCACAACAACGCTAAAGTTATCTACATATCAACTATTTGTTTTTAGTAGATGATACGTCCATGAGCGACTGCTCGAGACATGCAGGGTAACGTTAGCCCCGTGAATATTTCTCAGTGAAGTAGCCTGCTAGCTATATCGTTAGCTAATTCGCTAGCTGTGGCCAATTTAACATAAACTCAAGTATGTAGACGGACCCAATGAAAATGATGGAAGGACACCTGGTTGGTGCTTATCATGCCTAAGTACTCACACCTGAATCGTTTTGTTACGGTATAGATCACAGAACTATAAAAGAGGATGTTATCATCGCATTGGGGCGGCAGCTAACGTAACGTAACGTTAGCTGTATCCGTTAGCTAGCTAGTACACTAACTACATAAACTGGCCTTGCTGTCCAACTTCATTGCCTTTATAGTTACAGTGGAAAGGGCACCACAAGTTTTGTCACTGACTTACCTTCTGTCATGTAATATCAGCAGAGGCAGATCCGCTCAGCCGTAGCACACAAGCAGAGAAATTCTAATAAGGGGAGAATTTTCACTCTCGGAACACTTCCGGTGTGGTATTGCACCTAGGGGCGCTCGCGGGCGAGTCCAAAATGGCTTGGGTTCAATGGAGCTGCACCACAAATTCCTAAATTTCTTTTAATATAATTTTTTGTCTTAAAATTGCAATACTGTTTACGATACAGGGGGCAGAGATTGTATAAATAATCGTGGAACAAAATTTTTAGGTGCTTTCGTTCGCTATAACATCGACATGCAGTCTCCTCATTCCTCCTCATTTCTCCCTCACCAGCTCTCACTCACTGGCCAGTTAGCATAATGCTAGCGAGGCACAGGCAAAACAGGCTCACGTTGTGAAAAACTGAGAGGGTGTGGATGTTTGTTAATTCACTTTTTATGGCTAATCTATGTCCAACTTGCAAAAAATAAATTCAAATCTGACGGTTCCCGACGTCTAATGGGTATAAACAGTACATTTAGCCATGTAGCTCCATAGGGCCCCATGTATTTTGGACTCGCCCGCGATCGCCCCCTAGGTGAACTGCAGCCAAAAACCGGTACAATGGGGGTGAATAGAGAGTGGTGGGGCTCTCCGTAAACGGGCTCTGACACAAGCTTGATTCTGCTGTGGTACCAGTGTGGAACGTTAGAATTCAAATCGACGACACTTGCGCATGCGCATGTCCCACCATTCAGAGGAAATGACGTAGCATGCACTTGGCTGGCTTGGGTGTAAATAGAAGAATCGTTCTCATTTAACTATTAACACCCAGGGTGCAAATAGATACTCCGAAATATATTTACCCTACTGTAGTTATCAGCCAGGGCAAATGCGCAATGGAAACTATGTAGCTATGAAATGTCTCTTAACTCGGGAATATTCCTGTAAGGTAGGTAGTCTATAATTGTAATAATCAAAATAAATATAGAAAAGCTTTCTTTTAGCAGCAGTAGCCTATTAAAGGTATGTGGCAAACTTTGCTCATGCTTGAAACTTGTTTGCACAACGCAGCTTTTTACTATGAAAAATGCCTACACTGAGATGCCTTCGATGCGTAACTTTGGAACACCGGTGTGCAAGAGTGATTTATAGCCTATCATTTATTTTCGTGTGGAGCCTATTGTAGGCATGTGTTTATATATATTACACACCAAGATTATGTAAATAGACTAGATAGTTGTGGAGCTAATAATGATTTATTTTGGATAGGCCTATGCTTCATTAGGTTAATTAGGGATGCACCGATACCACTTTTTTAAAAAACGATGCAATAGCGATACTTTTGTATGTGTACTTGCCGATACCGAGTACCGATACCGATATTTCTGAGCTTGGGTTTCAATGAAAGTGTGAAGCAAAAATTGGGCCTAATGTGCAAATGTGTGTAGATATTATGCACCTTGTAGAATTTTAAATTGAGTGGAAGTTAATTTATTTAATAAATTTATAAATGTATTAATTTGTTTAAATCTGAAAACAATCTCAAAAATCTGTCATCAAATTATAGCATGGAGCATACAGAGGGCCTAGTTGACAAAAGCAAAGACAGAATGTAGTCAAGGAAAACAGATTGCATGTCATCATGGCTGAAATCATTGAATTTTATTAAGCAGCCCAAAATATTTACAGCAAGTTTTTTTTTCTTTCTTTTTTTAAACATTATGAAATGTAGCCTAAATAATTGTATGTGGGTGTTAAAACAAAAATAGACTACCAATAGGGCTCGGGCACACACGTTGCATTCTGGGATATGGCCGCCATATTGCAGGCTAGTTCTATCGTAAACAAAGTGGAGCTCAACGCAAGGATTTAGCATTTCTGTCTTCAAACTAATACATTTGCGGCTTATGACTTGATACTTTTTTAAACTCATGTTTTGAAATGCTGATTTGTAAGTCTGTACACATGGGTTTTGTAACCAAAAAGTGAATCTGTGGTGAGATACCATGTTTATAGCTCGTCATTCACCTGTATAGCTTGTCATTCACCTGTCAAAGCTGTTTTGGGGTAGCTTCCCCCTGTAGCTTGCGTAGCTAACATTACCGTGACTGTCTCAAACAGCAGGTTCAGTGCACTGTGTCCTCGCATTCTTGGAAGTTTGTAATCTCGATCTCAACTTCCCAAGTTTGAACTTGCAAGTAAGGAAGTCCATTCCTGTAAGTAGCCTACTTTGTATTGAGAAACGGCCAGAGACAGATGATGTAGAAGCACCGTTTGAGTGAGAAAGAAAAGCATGTTAAAATCTAAAAAATGACGTGGGATATACCGGGATACACTACGGAAGGAAGCCAGAGATTGGTACATAAAGATTGAACAGATAAAATTGAGGTACAACACCAGGCGGGAGTAGCCTACGTCCTTACTTGGTGCGCATTGGAAGCAATATAAACAGACCAGCACTACGCTTCCAATATGTCCCGCGGCTAACAGTGGTGGCGTCACATGCCCGAGCCCTATTGCAATATTCACATGTGTTAAAAGTGTCTGCTGTAAGAACATGGTACAGTCCACCCCTCTGGCTGAAAGAGTAATGGCGCAACCTGCTAAGCTTTGATCGTAACTAGGAGCTGCATGTGCTCAGAACGGCACCATAACATTTACGCAGTACGCACACATAGAAAACTGTAGTGTGATTTTTTTTTGTAATATACAGTTGGTTTATTAATATGATCCGATTGGGTTTGGCTCATTTGGGAGACGTCGAGATGTAGTTTTTAATTCGCTAGGAAAGTTTATGTTTGGCTAACCACTGCTGATCACAGCATCTCAGTAGCCTGCAATGATATGCAACGAAGCTGTTGATTGTAATAATAGCCACCTTATTCAATCACCAGCCCGTAGCAGATACAATGTGCCTAACTCCTATCGTCGTCATTTATCTTAAAGCATTCCCAAATTGCTGACATTGCTGATTAGTCTGGAAAATGTGCTCCATCGTCTAATGCTTTCAGTTTCTCACTTGCTACTAGCCAGAGAGTCGCTAACAGATCACCGAAGCCAAATTTTCAGCAGGTCGTTAGTCTCCCCCTAGAGGCCGAAGTCGTTTAGGACAATTCCACACACCGACTGTGTTGATTTTTGATGCGGTGGAAAACAGTCTATTCATTGTTGAGTGGTATCGGCAGTTTATGTACGAATACGAGTAGGCTACAAGTATTTTAACGAAGTATCGGCCCGATACCCGATACTGGTATCGGTGCATCCCTAAGGTTAACTAAACCTCCAAAAAGCTTAGGTCTTAGCTAGATGTAATGAGCAGAAAATACCTATACATATGTTCTAAGTACATATATGATAGGTATAATATGCATTAAAACACAACAAACCCAAAAACAGAAAGATCACCTCAGTTTTCTTGAGCTGCAGTTTTGGTTACCTTAGAACTCCATTGGTGGCCACTAGCATTATTAGCGCTTAAGCTAACAAAAATCAGAGGGCCGGTGGCACCCCTAAATCTCAATGAAATTTCTCAAAACTTTGCAAAAGTCATTTTTCTATCAATTGGAACAAAATGCAAGGCCAGCCAACTTGATGTTTTCAAATTTAAATTTAATATATTAGGGTGCATAAAATTTGAATGGAAAATTTAAATTTGAAAACATCAAGTCGGCTGGCCTTGCATTTTGTTCCAATTTAGGGGTGCCACCGGCCCTCTGTATTTTTGTTAGCTTAAGCGCTAACAATGCTAGTGGCCACCAATGGAGTTCTAAAGTAACCAAAACTGCAGCTCAAGAAAACTGAGGTGATCTTTCTGTTTTTTGGGTTTGTTGTGTTTTAATGCATAACCATCATATATGTACTTAGAAAATATGTATAGGCAGGGTGCGATTTATGAAAAAATCAGAGGGGGGGATGATTCTGAAACGGCATTGCGTTGGTGACGTCATTACTAGACACAAATGACCCCCCCCCCCCCCCCCCAAAAAAAAAAAAAAAAAAAAAAATCTGCCTATCTGGGTTACAGCGCAGTGTCTGATGCCTCCTGAAGTCTACTGCAGTTCCTGTGACTGCTGCGTGTCGAGCGCAACATTTTTTCACAAAACTTAGAAACTCTCTTGTTCAGACTTAACTCTCCTGCTGCTTACTGTGTGTTAAACAGTTAAATAAAGTGCCGCAGATTACATTGTTTAATGTTGCCGACAATAGCCAAATTACTTTGATATCTCAGAGATGTGTTGACCCAAGGCACTCATTGGATCCGACGGTATGCGTGGTATAGGACGCTGGAGACTGTAACCTAAACAATTTGGTTTTTGCAAATGTGAGGAAAGCCAGGGCATTGAGCATAAAAATAGCCAATGCAAATAGGGCCAGCTAGGCATTCCTTAGGTATTGTTGAAGCATTTTGCCTAGATTATGCCATTTCTTGGTCATTTTCCACTACTGGCTGAATGACCTAAAAAAAATTGTCATCCCCGCGATTCAGAAGGATATTTTGCCTGATACGTTGACAATACACGCATTTCATATCAAACTTAAATTATGCCTATGACAAACAGTTCGTTTTCCTTTGCACAAAGTTGTTCAAGCAATGTGATAACATCACGAAGTTTCCTTTCGTTTTCCAAGCTTTAGTCTTTCCAGTGAGAAAAAAAAACACCTGCGCATAGGCTGAAGTTCGCGGCAAAGTTCGGCAGTTGTCACGCACGCAATTCAGGACGCAGGACGCATTTTTTACATTTTATAATTCGCTTGTTTATGCGCGCTAGATGTTCTTTAGTCACATCACATGGCTTGCATACTGTCATGAGATATCAAGGGGGGATAAATGTTATCCCCACCGGAGATAAAATTATTCAAGCAGAGGGAGGGATACCAAAACCAGAAGTGGGGATTTCTGAGCCATCCCCCCTACAAATCGCACCCTGTGTATAGGTATTTTCTGCTCATTACATCTAGCTAAGACCTAAGCTTTTTGGAGGTTTAGTTAACCTAGAAAAGCTTAGGCCTATCCAAAATGAATCATTATTAGCTCCACAACTATCCAGTCTATTTACATAATATTGGTATGTATGGATAGGTAAGACCCCAGAGAACATGTAAGCAGTCTTTTATTGTCTAGGTGTTACTTTATCTTAGTACCTTTAGATTTTAAATATAAAAAAATATGAATGTGTTACCCTCGACCAAAATGTATGTTTAATTATAAAATAGATAACACCCTCATGCCAATGATTATATCTACCAAAATGCCACGAGGGTATGATGGTAATAATATGCATTAAAACATGGCAAACACAAAAACAGAAAGATCACCTCAGTTTTCCTGAGCTGCAGTTTTTGTTACCTCAGAACTCCATTGGTGGCCACTAGCATTGTTAGTTCATAAGCTACCAAAAAACAGAGGACCGGTGGCACCCCTAAACCATCATGTATTGGAAAAATATTTTGCGTGTGTTGTTTTTACCTGTATTGGAATACTTTTATCACCCAGCCATATTAAAATTCAAGAATTGGTTAATTTGATGCACCCTGTACTGTATATATATAAGTGCAGTACATGATACAAATGCTTTTTTCTACCTTGGTCAGCCCTAATTTATCAGATGGCAGCTTGCAAAATTATTGGCTTGCTTTGGCTTAAACTCTTACTGGCGCAACTGGCGGCTTCGAGGTCTGATTGTGAGGGGTGTGTGTGTGTGTGTGTGTGTGTGTGTGCATATGTGGATCTGTTGTATGACTGCAGTGGCGACTGTGCTGTGCGGAAATGTCAAGTAACGCACGTTTGGCTATCTGGATAGCCAGGGAGAGCGACACCCCAAACAAGCATCAATTATGCGGGACATGGTCTGAATTTGCGGGATGGACTAATTTGGCCTCAAACGCTGTACACGCACGCTCACGTGGGACGGTTGGTCACCCTATGCGGGACAAGTGCTGGTACAGGCCCTACTTACACCCTAGCACCCCAAAAACAAATTGCCTATAGGTGAGGGCTACAAATGTGGGGCACTATAAATTCGTAAAGCTTAAATGAATAGTAGACGGGTCAATATATGGAAAATAACCCCTAACCCCCAAAAAATTGATACAAAAGGTTTTTCAACTGATTTTGATACCTCTTGGTGCCTTTAATAACATATTAAAAATCTAAGAAAATCTAACCTCAGGAAAGGGGTAATTTTCAAGATGGCGGCCAAGATAGCCAAAAAAGCTAATTCTGACACTTACAAAAACGTTGCTGTCTGATCAAATTGGTACAAAAGTTTTTTTCAACTGATTTTAATACTTTTGGGTGTCCTTAATAATATACTAAAAATCTAAGAAAATCTAACTTTAGGAAAGGGCCAATTTCCAAGATGGCGTCCAAGATAGTCGAAAGAAGCTAATTCTGACTGACTATTGAGGACTTATAAAAATGTTGTTGTCACATCAAATTGATACAGAAGGTTTTTCAACTGATATTGATACCTCTTGGTGTCCTTTGTAACATATTAAAAATCTAAGAAAAATCTGATTCCAAGAAAGGGGTCATTTTCAAGATGGAGCCCAAGATTTTCAGAAGAAGCTATTTCTGGCTATATAAAAGAGTTTACAAAAATGTTGTTGTCTTATCAAATTAATAAATTTTTTTCCAACTGATTTTGATACCTTTAGATGTTCTTACCAACATATTAAAAATGTAGGACTTCCGGTGACGTCATGGCCAAGATGGCAGCTTGAATTTGGAGCTCCTGAGGAGAGTTTAACAAAACTAGCCAAAATATAAATTTATTTAAATTTCTTGAAGTTACAAACGGTCTACAAGCGGTCAGCATGACCACTCCTCGAACCAAACCACCAAAAATCCCGAAAGAGCAACAAAACTCTGAGTCTGGGCAGAGCCAAGACAGCATGGCGGCAGTGCTAGCCGAGCTACGCACATTGAGAAAAGAACATGCTGAAGCTTCTAAAAACACCAAAGAATCCTTAACAAGGGTAGAAACTGCACTTAGTGAAGTGGCTGAAAGGACGACGCAACTGGAACATCGAATGGCAGAGTATGAAGAGAGATTGGCTGAGGCGGAGGAAAAAACACAACGAAATGGAAGAGCCCTCCGCTATCTGCTTCATCGAGATGCTAACGTAGCTGCCAAATGCGAGGATCTAGAATCCAGAGCTCGAAGGAATAACTTGCGCATCTATGGAGTAAAAGAGGACGAAGAAACCACCAACATGACAGACTTTATAAGCGACCTTATCCGAACAGCTCTCGCATTGCCTGGGGACCTGAATTTAAACATAGTGAGAGCACACCGCTCCCTAACTATGAAACCGAAAGACCCAGATAGCACACCCCGCTCCATCATCGTTCGATTTCTAGACTTCAGAACCAAAGAGATGGTGATTCAGGAGGCTTGGAAACATCGTGGAGGGGTTACATATAACGAACAAAAGATCTTCTTTGATCAGGACTACACCGCAGATATACAGAAGAAACGCAAGGAAGTTAGAGCCATCGTAAAGCAACTGAAGGAGAAAAACATCAAAGCACAATCACCATTCCCTGCCAAGTTGAGGATCTTTCTACACTCCGGAGTGAAGACATTCGCGACCCTAGCAGATGCTGCGGAAACTCTCGAGGGCTTGGGGATCCACATTGAACGTGATGAACGGGAGACATTGTTCTCCGATCTTCTACGGAATAGCTGGACTGATACAACAAACAGACAGAATGTAATGACCAATGCAGATCTAAAGAGCCTGTCTAAAGAGGACTGACATCTTCCAAACACAGCGAGTACCGTGAGTAGACTTGGGTGATAGGGTAAATCAGAGACTCCTTAAAGGTGGACACTTTTTGGCTAGTGCATAGACAGTGACAGAATAGTATGTAATCTAAACTCTCCTCAAGGGAGGAGCTTTATTTTGTTTTTCTCTTTTTCTTTTCCCCCGCTTTGGCGAACCCGTAACCTACTGGTTATAGCATCTGACTTGCGTATAGCCTTTTGCACTCAGTGCATAACCCTGGAGAGATCGGTCACAACTCTCCATCTTTGATGGGACTGATGCGTTCTAATTCAGTCGGGTTTTTGGAAGTCTGTTCTTTCTTCCTGTTCATTATGTATTCTTTTTTATTTTGTTTGATTTCACAAGTACTGAGTGTATTTATGCAAACATATGAGGTGCATCATGTGTATATGGTAAAATGTGCGTTTATCCTAATTGGAATTATGAAGAGCCACAATCATTTACATGAATAAGATGATTATAGTTAGCTATAATGTCAATGGTTTAAACCATCCTATAAAAAGAAAAAAGATATTCAATCAGTTGAAGAAAACAAACTGCTCAATTGCTCTTATTCAAGAGACCCATTTGACTGTAAATGAACATGCAAAACTAAGAAGAGAATGGGTTAATCTAGTATATAGCTCTTCCAATGGAAAAAAAGAGGAGTGGCTATTTTAATAAATAGAGCTCTAGCTTTCAATACAGAAAAAGTAATACAAGACAAATCAGGGCGATTTGTTATGGTGGTGGGTAGTGTGGGAGAACTGGAACTATCTCTTTTGAATGTGTATGCTCCTAATGAGTATGACCCTAGTTTTTTCAAGGAGCTGGCTAATGTCATAATGGAAAATTCAAAAGGAATGTTGATAATGGGGGGAGACTTTAATGCAGTACAAGATGGAAAGATGGATAGGATGCCAATGGAAAAGGGGCCTCAAAGTCCTAAAACACATAGGCCTATGTTAAATAATTTTATTTCTGAACTGGGCCTTACTGACCCATGGAGGGCTAAACACTCTCGAGTGAAGGATTTCAGTTTCTTCTCCAATGTGCATAGTAGTTATTCCAGAATTGACTTTTTTTGTCTTCCTCTACAATATATTTATAAAGTATCTGACTGTTACATTGACTCCATAACCTTAAGTGACCATGCTCCAGTCATTTTGAAACTAGATTTAGGAAAGCATTCTTTTTTCAAATACTGGAGAATGAATGTGTCATTACTAAATAATACAGAAAATGTTGATGTGTTGAGGAAAAACTTAAAGGAATATTTTGAGATTAATGATAATGGAGAAGTTGACCCTTCAATATTGTGGGAGGGAGCAAAGGCTGTCTTAAGGGGGAAAATAATACAAATGTCATCACAACTGAAGAGAAAGCAGTCTGGAGGACCAGCTGAATCTAGAAAATAAAGTGAAACTTTTAGAGATGCAACACAAAAACACAGGATCGAACACTGTTCTTACTGAACTCAAAGAAGCAAGAAAAACTTTAGACAAAATGTTATCACTTAAAGCAGAAGGTGCTCTAAGATATACTAACCAACGTTATTATGAGATGGGAAACAGAGCTAGCCGTCTACTAGCCTTCCAGCTTCGCAAACCTCAAGCTAGCCGTACTGTAGCCAAAGTAGTTCATCCAACAAAGGCTGAAACAGTCTCACACCCCAAAGCGGTGGCAGAGGCATTTGCAACATTTTATCATAATCTGTATAAAGAGCCCAGATTACAAGTGACAACTGATAACACTAGCACTTTTTTGGAAAACTTAAATCTCCCCTCACTGTCAGAGGAAGTCTCAGCTCAAATGGTATCACCTATCACAGAAGCAGAAATAAGAGACGCAATAAAGAGATTAAAAAATAATAAATCTCCAGGAGACGACGGCCTCCCTGGTGAATTCTATAAATGCTTCATTAACGAACTAGCTCCAATATTGACAAGGGTGTTTAGATATGCTCTCTCTGAGGCTAATCCTCCAGAGACCTGGTCACAGGCCATCATATCAGTAATTCACAAGGAGGGAAAAGAACCGACACTTTGTGAGGGATACAGGCCCATTAGCCTCCTATGCAATGACCAGAAGCTATTGACCAGCATCTTAGCACGAAGAGTCCAAATACACATTGGATCATTGATTAAGCCAGACCAGACAGGGTTTATCCCTTGCAGACAGGGTGCTAACAATATAAGGAGAACTCTAATTGTTATTACCTGTGCTAGGAGAAACAAAGAGACGTCAATGCTTATAAGTTTTGATGCACAGAAGGCATTTGACACTGTGAATTGGGAGTTTCTCTTTAAGACGTTATCTGCAATGGGCTTTCATTCAGAATTCATAAAATGGGTTAGAATTATCTATGATAAGCCAAAAGCAAGAGTCAGAGTTAATGGGTGCTGTTCTGAGTTCTTTGAGCTGCAGCGGGGAGTGAGGCAAGGAGATTGCCTTAGCCCTCTGCTGTTTGCCATAAATATTGAACCTTTGGCAGCTTCTATTAGACAAAATGAGAATATATCAGGTATAAAAGATATGGGAAATAGAGAACATAAGATATCTCTTTATGCAGATGACATTTTGACTTACATAAGTGACCCTATTGTTTCTGTTCCAGCTCTACTGGGTACTTTGGAAGAGTATGGTGACCTTTCTGGTTACCAAATAAACCAGTCGAAGTCTGAAGCTATGATGTTAAAGGGACAGTGGCCTACCCAATTAACAGGAAGGCTTACTTTTCGTTGGTCACAAAGTTTTAGATACCTAGGTATAATTTTAACAACAGATTTATCAAAACTATTCAAAGCCAACTATGGTAAGCTGATGAGCTGTATAAAAGCAGATCTCATAAGATGGGAAATATTACCACTCTCTCTGATGGGAAGAGTAGAAACCATCAGAATGAACATTCTTCCCAGACTGCTCTTTCTTTTCCAGTCATTACCTATTCATGTTTCCTCAGCTGCTCTCACCACCATAGACAAATGGTTATCTAAATTCATATGGCAAGGTAAACCCCCTAGACTGAAACTCAAAAGACTATTATGTACAAAAAACAACGGAGGCCTGAACCTGCCCAGCTTGAAACAATATTATTGGGCAGCCCAATTACGTTCTATGGTCTCCTGGGTATCTCAAGAAAAAGACACTATTTGGGTAGGGATGGAGCAATCAGAATGCCCAGACATCCCACTGAATTCTTCACCTTTCCTTAACATGGACTTTTGTATGACAAAGTTTACTAACACATGGGCTAAAAATACTTTAAAGGTTTGGTTTACAGTACGAAAAAAATTACAATTACCTATGACTATATCTAGGGTCATTCATATAGCTAAAAATCCAGAATTCTGTCCAACAAGAATTGACAAGGGTTTTGAAAAATGGGGAGACAAGGGTTTAAAAATCTTGGATCAGTTATTTACTGGAACTGGTTTTAAAATCATTTGAACAGCTTAAAGAAAATTATGACCTATCAAATCAGGATTTCTTCAGGTTTTTACAGATTAGGGACTACTTGAAAAGGCATAAAGAATGGGAAAAGCTTTGTGCTATACCATCTAAAATTGAGGCTTTCTTTATTTCTACAATACAAGGGATAGTGGCAAAAAATCATATCACATTTATTTAAAATACTACAAGAAGATCTGAGAGAAAATAATTTAGATATTAAAGAAAAGTGGGAATTACAAATGAACACAGTAATAACAGATAAACAATGGAAAATTTCATTTGAACAGGGGCATAAGGTTACAAGTAGTCTCAATTGGAGGGAATATGGCTGGAAGCTGAGAATGAGATACTTTAGAACACCAGTTATTACCTCTAAGTGGGGCAGTACCTCATTTCAGTGTTGGAGGGGCTGTGGCCTACTAGTAGTAGGAGACCACACACACATATTTTGGGACTGTCCAAAAATACTGGAGTATTGGAAAAATATACAAAGAGAAATAAAACAATGCTTGTCCATAGATTTGCCATTGGAACCAGTACACTTTATATTGGGCATAGTACCTAATAATCTTCAGGAAAATAGTCAAACAAAATTGCTCAGAACACTTTTGTTAATTGCAAACAAAGTAATAACGGTGTCATGGCTGAGCCCACAGCCCCCCACAATAGTCCAATGGAGGGATAGAGTGCAAGATGTGTATAACATGGAGTATATTACTGCAGTGTTACAATTGAAATCAGAAGTGTTTTTGAATAACTGGACCCAAATTGTGTTACATCTTCATTTGATATAACCCCCCCCCCCCCTTCTCCTTCTTTTTTTTTTTCCTTTTTTTCTTCCCCCCCCCATCTCCTTGGTGTTAGGGCATGAATGTAGCCCTTGGTACTATTGTGTTATCTGATGGATGTACGCTACTTTGCTATCTGTCTTGTGACAATTTGTTTTGGTGCACTGTACAATATGTGAAATCAAAATGAAAAGAAGTTCAAAAAA
>JAODXP020000016.1:3273354-3278354 GCA_027497455.2 Sardinella longiceps | reverse complement strand
TATGTACTTTCCGATTGGCTGGAAGTGTCTGCTATGTATGTTCTGATTGGCTGGAAGTGTCTGCTATGTACTTTCTGATTGGCTGGAAGTGTCTGCTATGTACATTCTGATTGGAAGCTGTGTTGCCATTTTGATTAAAGCCCATGCAGTCTATCCAATGATTTGGAGTGTTTGGTCTGATTCTGTGGCCTTTCTATCTGGTCACACACACACCCGTGTTTCATCAGGTGTAGGATATTGCACACACATACATACACACACACACACACATACCTGTGTTTTATCAGGTGTAGGATGTTCCATTGGTCCAGAATAGCCCATTACAGGGAACACTTCTAGAGGATTCTAGAAAATAATTAATTACACACACATATAGACACACACATAACATATAATCTTTTCTATTCAATACATTCACTCAACAATCTCATTTCTGCACACACACAGACACACACACACACACAAGGAGCAGTCAGTCAGTTGAGTATTTGGTTTCAGATGTTTATTTGCCTCATAACCAAACTGCTCCTAGTTACACAGATACACACACAAGCACATGTGGAACACATACAGCTGAGGTTGGAACCCCATCACCCCCCCCCCCATCTCCATCTCCCCTCCCCTAATGATGCATGCTTCATGCTCTTAACACCCCCCCCCCCCCCCCCATCCCCTATGCAACGCTGGGCTGACATGACAGTTTACACATGTGAACCATGAATAGAGATCTGAGGTGTGTGTGTGTGTGTGAGAGTGAGATGTGTGTGTGTGTGTGTGTGTGTGTTTGTGTTTGTGGTGACCTTGGATGAGAGGAGGGAGGAGGCGGCATCCGGAGAGGGGGGTGGGGTCTGAACAGGTGATTGACAGGTGACAATCTGGAGCCGATGGGTGGTGAACAGGGGGTCAGGATTTGGCTGATTAGCTTCGCCAATTAGCATTGCACTTCCTCGTCGCCATTTTCCAGAAATTACATCATATCCGACTCCATTTGACATATGCTGATTGGTTAATACTGCACTTTCATTGGCCTAATGAAATGGAGTCAGAAGTGAGCTCCATGAAACGCCATCTTGACAACTGAAAATTTTGTTCAATTTTGGATGAATTCACTAGCCTAGCATTCCACATTGGAATGAATGGGAGGCGGGACTTAGTATGTTTCTCCAGGTTTATTAATACCTCCATGGTGGTGAACATCAATGCAAACTGCTATAGCAGGGCGGAGCATCAGGCAGCTGTTGCCATGGGAACCCCACACTGTCCCACAGACAAATAGGGTTGCTATGGGAACCGGCCACCCAACAAACAGGGTTGCTATGGGAACCAACCACCCAACAGCACAAACACACACAGAGTGGATCTGCACCACAGGAGAGGAGATGGAAGTAAACAAACAAACAGACAGACGGGTGTGAGTCGTGGTCGGTGTGTGTGTGTGTGTGTGTGTGTGAGAGTTGTGGGCGGTGTGTGAAAGTGTGGATTTCTCAGGTTGGGTAGAAAGCGCTGGCAGCTGGTCTGTTTACTTTGGCAGATCAATATAACTCAGTGCGGCCATCAGAGTCAAATCAACCCAATCCTCATAGGCCCCGTAGGCCCGTAAATATTACACATCTTCACACTCAGGGCCCATCCCTCATAGGCCTTTAACACCCCACAGGCCCGTAAATATTACACATCTTCACACTTAGAGCCCATCCCTCTCCAACCCACATCCCTCATAGGCCCCGTAGGCCCGTAAATATTACACATCTTCACACTTAGATCCACATCCCTCATAGGCCTTTAACACCCCGTAGGCCCGTAAATATTACACATCTTCACACTTAGATCCACATCCCTCATAGGCCTTTAACACCCCGTAGGCCCGTAAATATTACACATCTTCACACTTACAGCCATCTTCAGACCCATCTAAATCTGCATCACTAGTAGTCTAGACCACTAGTAGGTAAATATTACATCTTCAGACCCATCTCTAATCTGTATCACACGCAGGCCTATCGCTGTATACATCTCTCACACACAGTAGGCCTATCGCTGTATACATCTCTCACATCCAGTAGGCCTATCACTGCACATCTCTCACACACAGTAGGCCTATCACTGTATACATCTCACATTTCCAGCCCATTTCTGATCTGCATCTGTAGAATAGGAGTCCAAATATTACAGGCCTTCTGATCTGCATCTGAGTACAAATATCACAGGTCTTCAGAGTCTCCGCAGCCCCTCTCTGATGGACACGCCCCTCAGAGTGGACTGATAGTGGACACAACTGGACATGAACAACACTGCTCTGGAATGGTACCGGAGTCTGCTGGGGTTCTGAGTTAGAACATTGAGGGTTCTTATGGATGAGGTGGAGTTCTGAGTTGGAACATTGAGGGTTCTTATGGATGAGGTGGAGTTCTGAGTTGGAACGTTCAGGGTTCTTATGGATGAGGTGGAGTTCTGAGTTGGAACGTTCAGGGTTCTTATGGATGAGGTGGAGTTCTGAGTTGGAACATTGAGGGTTCTTATGGATGAGGTGGAGTTCTGGGTTGGAACATGTTGAGTTCTGGTTCTGGTTGTGGTTCTGTGAGAGTGTGTGACTCACTAACACCCGTGAGCAGTGTGGACCCGGTACTGATGATGACTAAACTAAATAAATAACACTAATCATTCATTAAAGTAATCAATGATAATTATAGTAATCATTCATTATAGTAATCAATGATAATCTGTATTATTTTGATTAGAGCCGATAGTGACAAAGACCATGTGACCACAGAAATAAATAGTGATATTGGAACATTCGCACGCCATACACATTTGTGTGAGTGTGTGTGTGTGTGTGTGTGTGTGTGTGTGTGTGTGTGTGTGTGTGTGTGTGTGTGTGTGACTATGTTATTATCCAGGTGTGTTGTGTGTGAGTTTGTGTAACTGCCCAGATGTCTTATGTCTCTTTCTCTGTGAGTGTCTGTATGTGTGTGTGTGTGTGAGTGTGTGTGTGTGTGTGTGTGTGTGTGTGTGTGTGTGTGTGTGTGTGTGTGTGTATATATGTGTGTCAGTCTGTGTTGTTCATGTGTTCAAGCCACTACAGGTGGGTCTTAAAGAGAATCTATATATGTGTGTGTGTGTGTGTGTGTGTGTGTGTGTGTGTGTGTGTGTGTGTTCGTTGTTTCCATGAAGATCTAAATGACGTTTTCAAAGAGCTGCATCGACCTCATGATGTTTTCATCCTGTGCAGATAAAACACACACACACACACACACACACACACACACACACACACACACACACACACACACATTAGAGCAAAGACTTTGGAGGGACAATGTTTTCAATTAACCTAAAATAACACACATGCATGCAGGCAGATGCACAAATACACGCACACACACAAAGAAACACACACACACACACACACACACACACACACACACACACACACACACACACACACCACACCCAAGACACTCATTGCTTGGTCCAGTCAGGTGAATGTAAAGGTAGCGCGTGGTCATGTGACTCACGTACGTTTTGGCAGCAGTCGATAAACTCGTCTATGGTCACCACTCCGTCACGGTTCTTGTCCATTTTCTGTGGAAAATACATTTCAGGCTTAAACTTAGTTCAAATGTAGACAGATAGACTTGTTTGCTCTGGTCATTATTAAACTTAGTTCAAATGTGTACAGACAGACTTGTGTGTGCTGTGGTCATTATTAAACTTAGTTCAAATGTGTACAGACAGACTTGTGTGTGCTGTGGTCATTATTAAACTTAGTTCAAATGTGTACAGACAGACTTGTGTGTGCTGTGGTCATTATTAAAGGCCCATTAGGTAATCTGTGCACAGATAGACTTGTGTGTGCTGTGGTCATCATTAAAGGCTCAGTAGGTAATCTGTGCACAGACAGACTAGAGTGTGCTGTGGTCATTATTAAAGGCACAGTAGGTAATCTGTGCACAGATAAACTAGAGTGCTGTGGTAATTATTAAAGGCACAGTAGGTAATCTGTGCACAGATAGACAAGAGTGCTGTTGAATGACAATAAAGTCTAATGTAAAGGTGAAAGGTGAAAGGTGAAAGGTAACCTGGAAGAAGACGTCCACATGTTGTCTTGGGGTCTCCTCTTTGAGGAGGGGGTATGTCCACTTGCCCATCATGTCATAGATAGCCCTCATGATGTCCAGCATCTCCTACACACATACACACACACACACATACACACATTAACGCACGCACACACACACACACACACATATGACTATGTCTCTTTGAGGAGGGGATATGTCCACACACAGTATGTGTGTGAAAGGGTCTTGTCCTCTTTAGTGATGTTATACAGGTTAAAGACCCAGTGTGTGTGTGTGTGTGTGTGTGTGTGTGTGTGTGTGTGTGTGTGTGTGTGTGTGTGTGTGTACCTCTTTAGTGATGTAGCCATCCTTGTTGATGTCATACAGGTTAAAGGCCCAGTTGTGTGGTGTGTGTGTGTGTGTGTGTGTGTGTGTGTGTGTGTGTGTGTGTGTGTGTGTGTGTGTGTACCTCTTTAGTGATGTAGCCATCTTTGTTGATGTCATAAAGGTTAAAGGCCCAGTTGAGCTTCTCTTGTATGGAACCTCGCAGGAGGATAGACAGACCCATGACAAAGTCCTACAGACAACACACACACACACACACACACACACACACACACACACACACACACACACACACACACACACACACACACACACTTGATGCTATTAGTATTTGCTATTTGTTTATACTGTATGTGTGTATGCACTCAAGTGTGTGTGTGTGTGTGTGTGTGTGTGTGTGTGTGTGTGTGTGTGTGTGTGTGTGTGTACTCAATAGCGTGTATAGTGATGCATAGATAGGCTACTGTTCCACATCCACATCACAAAACTCATCATCCACCCAAACCAAAGCAAACACACTTGAATAAAAACACACTCACTGTAACCCATAGGTGGTAAACAAGTGTGTACTTCTTCCTTTTCAAATGTATTAAG
>JAODXP020000016.1:3240854-3243354 GCA_027497455.2 Sardinella longiceps | reverse complement strand
ATAAACTTTCTCAAGCTATCAAACTGTTGTTTTTGAATGTTGAGAACCCCAATCTAAACCATATGAGAACTCTCCGAATATAACAAAACAAGTGTGTGTGTGTGAGTGTGCTTTTGTGTGTGTGCATGCAAGAGTTTGAAACGGTAAGTGGAAAAGAGACAAGACTGAGTGTGTTTATGTTTTGTGTGTGTGTGTGTGTGTGTGTGTGTGTGTGTGTGTGTGTGTGTGTGTGTGTGTGTGTGTCGATGTGACGGCTTGGTTATCTGATTGCTGGAGTCAACACTCTCTCCTAACATGGCTAACCCGTAGGGTGAACTTGGAGGTTGGATTATATCTCTTCATCTCCTTCCATCTTTCCATCCTTCTCTTTCTATCTCTTCGTTCCTCTGCCTCTCCCTCTTTTCATCTCTTCTGCCCTCTCCCTCTTCCTCCTTCCCCATTTCTTCCTCTCTTCTACTGTTTTTCTTCTTCCCTGTCTCTCCCTCTTTGTTCACTCTCTCTCTCTCTCTCTCTCTCTCTCTCTCTCTCTCTCTCTGTCCCCCTCTCATCTTTCCCTCCTCTTCCTCCAGTTGACCTGGTTTCCACAGGGGCTGGCTGGCTGGCTGGCTGGCCTGTGTGGTGGCTGTTTCTGGACATCTCCTCCATGGTGTGTGGAGCTCTATGAGAAAGCCACATGCCCCTGCTCTCAAGCAGGAGGAAATAGAGGGGGATGGAGGGGCCTAGGGGAGTCTCTCGCTATTTCTTTCTATCTCTCTCTCTCTCTCTCTCTCTCTCTCTCTCTCTCTCTCTCTCTCTCTCTTCTCTCTCTCTCTCTCTCTCTCTCTCTCTCTCTCTCTCTCTCTCTCTCTCTCTATCATCTCACACACACACACACACACACACACGCGCACACACACACACACACACACACACACACACACACACTGGGAGGAGGAGGGGGGCAATCTGGAGAGCAGAGCAGAGTAGTGGAGTCTAGAGTGGAAAGATGTCCACAAGCTTCCAGAAGTTTCCAGGAATATGGGGACACTTGGACGGACTCTACTCTGCTGATCACCTGTGAAAAATGGCAAATATGCGGCGGAGGGAAGACAACGTGGAGATGAGATGGGGAGCTGTTGATTAACCCCCTACTGCCCCAAAACACACACGTACACACACACACACACACACACACACACACACACACACACACACACACACACACACACACACACACACACACACACACACACACACACACACACACACACACACACACATACTGTACACACACACACACACACACACACACACACACACACACCATCCTATAAAAGTTAGCTTAATTCAGACTGTAGCTTTTTAGCTTTTCCAGTAAACACCACTAGGAACTCAGTGTAAACACAAGCTTGATTTTGAAACTGTGAAAGTTTCACTCACTATAACTTGGAGAATAGCTCCCCCTAGTGACAAATGTATGTACACACTAACTATTACTGCAACTGCATGAGCAAACTGTCTCCAAACACTCCAGTAAAGCTTATTTAAACTTCAAATAGAAAACAAATGCAAACATATTATCATCAGAACAAAGGATTATTTTGTGTCATGAAATAAGCCCTCTAAATAATCCTTCCTGTTTCTAATAGTCCTAACCCATGCATGTATGCTTTGATCCCACTCATGCTTTTTTTTCTGTGTGTAAAGTTTCAAAGGCTTGGGTAGATCTATAGAATAAAGAATAAAGAATGGATGACGGGTTCTGTGGGAAAGCTTTGAGTGGTGGGGAAGGTCTAGCCAGAGACGGCTGAAAAAGCATCTTTGGTCTAGCCATGTGCAGTAAACTGTAAACACTACGTTCTGACCAACGACCAAATCAAAGAGGTGGCACAGACAAGTGAGTGCTTGTTGTATATGTGATGAGAAATATTACACAATATCATGAGCACACAAGGGAGATTGGAAATGGGAAAGAAAAATCTATCCATCTAAAATCGACATGTCCATCAATCTATGTATGAGTCTATGAATTAGTGGCTGAGCACACAGTGAACATGCAGTCAGTAAACGTAACACACACACACACACACACACACACACACACACACACACACACACACACACACACACACACACACACATACTCATTTTCCGTTTTCCGAGTGAGCACCTGGCCTAATCAGTATCTTTGCCTCCTTCCAAGATGACATCCTGATGGGTAGAAATCTGGAGCAGATACCCCATTACCTCATTTCCTGTCCCTGTCTGATTAAAGTCTTTCACTGGCGCTCATATCGCATCAGTCTCTCCCATAGACTGTATAATTATGTCTGTACTACTAAACTACTGACTTCCGACACTCATTACAGCGTCACAAGTGCACAAACCACCTGATTGGCCATTCTGCAGTAAATCAGCTCAAAGCCCTCCAGGTCACCAAGTGCTGGTGGTAAGCATAAGAACAACACAATTTGGTACCATGTACAATGAAATGTAAGCATGCGCAAATGTGGTGTGTGTT
>JAODXP020000016.1:3228087-3233087 GCA_027497455.2 Sardinella longiceps | reverse complement strand
ACCGGTGGCAGAGGCCACCATGCAAGGCACCAACCTGCTCAATGGGAGCAATCTGGGGTTAGGCATCTTGCTCAAGGACACCTCGATGGGGTCAGGCAGAGTGGGGCTCGAACCTGCAACCCTCCGGTTACCGAACGGCACTCTACCAACTGTGCCACCATTATGAGCATTCTACATGCAAGAACAAATATGGATAAAACTTTCCAAACAGACAAGGCTAACGGAGGACAGCTGGAGACTAGAGGGATTTAAACATAGTTTAGTTCAAACGCAGGTGGAGAGGGAGGGCCCGAGGCATTAAGGTTGCTTGGCGTATTCTAGTGGTCACACATAGACTGTGTTTAATATTGAAGAAAAACACTTTTGCATAAAAAGCAGCATTTATTATTAATTAGTATATTACACATTTTCTCTGCAAAAAAACATCCCAACTACGTGTTAAATTTCAAACTTCCATGCGCACTTAATTTTAGCCATTGCCTAGTGGATTTCTACAACATTTTTGCCAGAAGTGTGTCTTTGCCTAATATAAGGGAGACCATTAAATTTAGGAGCATTGCCCAGAACGTATTGCGTATTGCATCAGTGCCATACTGCCTTGCCCAGAACGCTTTCTGAAATGCATATTGCATCAGTGCCATACTGCCTTGCCCAGAACGCTATCTGAAATGCATACTGCATCAGTGCCATACTGCCTTGCCCAGAACGCTATCTGAAATGCATACTGCATCAGTGCCATACTGCCTTGCCCAGAACGCTTTCTGAAATGCGTATTGCATCAGTGCCATACTGCCTTGCCCAGAACGCTTTCTGAAATGCGTATTGCATCAGTGCCATACTGCCTTGCCCAGAACGCTATCTGAAATGCATACTGCATCAGTGCCATACTGCCTAGCCCAGAACGCTATCTGAAATGCATACTGCATCAGTGCCATACTGCCTTGCCCAGAACGCTATCTGAAATGCATACTGCATCAGTGCCATACTGCCTTGCCCAGAACGCTATCTGAAATGCGTATTGCATCAGTGCCATACTGCCTTGCCCAGAACGCTATCTGAAATGCATATTGCATCAGTGCCATACTGCCTTGCCCAGAACGCTATCTGAAATGCGTATTGCATCAGTGCCATACTGCCTTGCCCAGAACGCTATCTGAAATGCGTATTGCATCAGTGCCATACTGCCTTGCCCAGAACGCTATCTGAAATAGCGTATTGCATCAGTGCCATACTGCCTTGCCCAGAACGCTATCTGAAATGCGTATTGCATCAGTGCCATACTGCCTTGCCCAGAACGCTTTCTGAAATGCATACTGCATCAGTGCCATACTGCCTTGCCCAGAACGCTATCTGAAATGCATACTGCATCAGTGCCATACTGCCTTGCCCAGAACGCTATCTGAAATGCATACTGCATCAGTGCCATACTGCCTTGCCCAGAACGCTATCTGAAATGCATACTGCATCAGTGCCATACTGCCTTGGTGGAGGTCTGCACTCTCCTAGTTTCTCTTATATTACTGTGACACATTTTTTAAAGGATTTTTATTTCCTTATTTATATTTTTTATAAACCTACTGCTTTTCGCTGATTTCTCTGTCATTAGCTGTATTTACAGTTGTGTGTATGTGCACCTGTGTGTGTATGTGCATGCGCGCGTCTGTGTGTGTGTGTGTGTGTGCAAGAGAAAGAGAGAGAGAGAGAGAGAGAGAGAGAGAGAGAGAGAGAGAGAGAGAGAGAGAGAGAGAGAGAGAAAAAAAACACACACACACGCAAAACTAGGTCATATCAGGTGTGACCCTGTATCTGTTTTTGAAGTCCGTGCACGCACACACACACACACACACACACACACACACACACACACACACACACACACCACACACACTCTCACACACACACACACACACACACACACACACACACACACACACACACACACACGTCAGGGTTTTATCAGGTTCTAAGTGAATCTGTAGCTAAGACAGTAGACAACCATGTCATCCAACAGCTTATCTCTCACTTTGATAACTGAGAATGTTCAACACACACACGCACACACATACATACACACACACACACACACACACACACACACACACACACACACACACACACACACACACCATTTGTTGTGTGGTATTATTTTGCCAGTGATTTTTTTAAAGTGATTCACGTGTTAACCTGATTTCCTCATCTGATCTTAATCTACTGTGTGTGTGTGTGTGTGTATTCATGAGAGATTGAGAGCTTGTTTTGTGTGAGTATTTTTCTAGTCCTTCACACTCAAACAGACAAACCCTCTCTTCTCTCTCTCTCTCTCTCTCTCTCTCTCTCTCTCTCTCACACACACACACACACACACACACACACACACACACACACACGCACACACACACGCAGAGAAATCATCTCCAGATGAAATGAAAGCTCAATTTTGTTGTCATGCTTGCCCTCTCATTTCACACACACACACACACACACACACACACACACACACACACACACACACACACACACACACACACACAGAGAGAGAGAGAGAGAGAGAGAGAGAGAGAGAGAGAGAGAGAGAGAGAGAGAGAGAGCACACCCAAACCATATTCAGGGTATAAACAAATCTCAATTGGATTAAAGAATAATTCTGTCCACTCAAAACCATGTAAACCAAATAACCTAACCAAACGGTAATTTACTGACAAACGTGTGATTTACCTTCTAATAGTGAAACTCATGTTAGTATCATATACTGTATAAAGCTTAAGATTGTGCAGAAATGATTATTTAGGCGGACTTTGAGCGCGTCTGCATTTGCAGCAAGTTTATAATTTGTTGATAAATAAGTCATGAAATACAAATGCAAATGCAAATATTCACTTGTAGAGATTAAAGGAGAGAAGTTGGATGACATCACATTTCACAGCGTTGCATGTGTTCTACTGTGGGCATTGTAAATGTTTGCTGTAGGGCTGTGTAATATATCAAATTTAAATTGTGATCACGGAAATGATATCCAAACTCTAATAATCAAATTGAAAGGACTATTTGACAGCCCTGCTTATCCGACAAGACAATGATAATTTGTGGGATTGTGAAGGACTAGTTTTGGTGGCGATGCCCATATTGTGCACTAGAGGAGTCACGCTAGTTTCTGCAGTTGGGGTTCATGTTTTCAAACTCAAAAATAATCGTTTGAATCATCGGGATAGGGCTGTGCAATATATCACATTTAAATTGTGATCACTATTTTTGAGTCAAATGATAATCCAAACTAAAATAATCGAATTGAAATGACTATTTGACAGCCCTGCTTGTCCGCCAACATAGGCACTAAAAGTTCTATTGTACTGGAATATGTGGGATTCAAAAGGCCTGAATTTGGTGGCAATGCCCATATTGAGCATCAGAAGAGTCCCTGCAGTTTGCCACTGTTGTTCCACTCTACCAATGTTCGGGTTAGTTGCTATGTTTTTGAAGTTTACAGCGGTTAGGTGATTCAATCCAGCGGTCTGAGCATTGTTTACCATTGGTAACACGGCCTACAGTCATCAGTCATCAGTCTGCATGTAGTCTATTTAGCACGTTTTCTAAACATTCATTTGGACTGACTGACCTGTCTGCATTAAATATGTTGGAGTTTGACTCATAAGCATGGGTTATTTCAGAGCAGCCTGCGCTTCACTCTCACACACACACACACACACACACACACACACACACACACACACACACACACACACACACACACACAAACAAAAAAAACAGAAAATTAAAGAGATTTACAGAGACATAGACACACAAACTCTTAACAAAACAATCAAATGTAAACTTTATCCTCCCTCCCACCCTTCTCTGTCTCTCTCTCTCACACACACACACACACACACACACGCACGCACACACACACACACACACACACACACACACACACACACACACACACAAACATTGAGACCCTGATTCAGACTTACATAAATAAATAATCAAAGCAGCACATACACAGAGTGATTCAGAGATTCTCTCACACACACATACTGTATACGTACAGAGATTCAGACTCTCTCTCTCTCTCTCACACACACACACACACACACACACACACACACACACACACACACACACACACACAAATACACACACTCTCTGTCTCTCCATCATCAGTAACCCCTAGAGATGCAGGCAGCACTGACCATCCTCTGTGTGTGTGTGTGTGTGTGTGTGTGTGTGTGTGTGTGTCTGTGTGTTCTGTAACCCCTACAGATGCAGGCAGCACTGACACACACACTTTCTCCTCTGTCTGTCTGTGTGCGTGTGTGTGTGCGCGTGTGGGGGTGTGAGTGAGTGTGTGAGTGCGTGCGTGCGTGCGTGCGTGCGAGTGTGTGTGAGTGAGTGTGTCCGTCATCAATAACTCCTATAGCTACAGGTAGAACATATAAATCACTATTCCAACAACATACATCACTAGACTCACACGCTCTCTCTCTCTCACTCTCTCTGTGTGTGTGTGTGTGTGTGTGTGTGTGTGTGTGTGTGTGTGAGTGTTTATGTCATCACTAACCCCTGACTATGCAGGCAGAACCTACAGTATAAATCACTATTCCAGCGACATACATCACTACTGACATTGACTCTCTCTCTTCTCTCTCTCTCTCTCTCTCTCTCTCTCTCTCTCTCTCTCTCTCTCTCTCTGTCTATCCTGTGTGTGTGTGTGTGTGTGTGTGTGTGTGTGTGTGTGTTTGAACTATACCAGTGTAAGTGTGTGTGTGTGTGTGTGTTTGTGTGTGCGTGCGTGCGTGTGTGTGTCTGGTATATACCAGTGTAAGTGTGTGTGTGTGTGTGTGTGTGTGTGTTAGCTTAGAGAAGTGCATCTGTATTCAGGTGAGTGGAGTCCACTGGAGTGCAGTTTGAATATAACCAAGACTGACAAGCAGACTGTAAGACTAGGCCTTCATCGTCCAAAACACACACACACCCAGCACACACACACACACACACACACA
>JAODXP020000016.1:3220587-3223087 GCA_027497455.2 Sardinella longiceps | reverse complement strand
GTTGAACAGGACCTGGCTCTGCTTCATCTTATGACGATAACAGAAGTAAAACGACAGCGTCAGAAGGTTGACGACAAAGACCGGCAAAAAGACAGGAACGTCTCCGTCAAATACAACCTCCTGTGTGACGGCCATCCGCATAAGGTGCCTGTGTGCAAGGCCACATTCCTCTCAGTGTTGGGTGAGTTCAGTTTTCATTTTAGAATCGTTTAAACCTGGGTGGCGTTTCCCAAAGCAATCTACAATGCTCTTAGTGCTACGATGATCTTAAGGTATAACGTTAGCAAATCGCACACGTTACGACCATCATAGGACTCGCGATCATCGTAATTGTTTTGGGAGATGCAGCCCTGGTGTGTTCTTATTACCTTGAATAGGAATGGATTGTGAAAAGGCTTACCATGCATCATTGTGGTGCCTTTTGCATGCACAATGCCAATTGCATGAAGTATCTTGTTGTGGAAGTGGACAAAATTATGTTTACTCTACTACTACGAAATGACTACTAAACCTAGGCTACTTTCTTTATTACTTTTTGTACATTTTTGTTAAAAAAAAGTGTGTTAGTTCATTGTGTGTATTGTGCTAGTATGTTTGTGTGTAATGGTGTGCATTTCTATTGGTCTCACATTAGGTTGCTAAATGACCTACAACCAAATAATTTATTTATTTGTATTTTTCACCAGGCATTAGCAAATACCGGGCCTCCCGGGTGGCTCGATACTACGCTGAAACTGCGGAGGCTCGTCCAGAGCGAAGGGGTGGTGCGAGGAACACTCCTGAAAACATCAGTAAAAAGGAACTCATTGTCAATCACATACAGACCTTCACATGCAGAGCCAGCCACTACGGACGTAGAGGAGCACCGGGCCGCAAGTACCTACCTAGTGACCTTAATGTGCGCAAGATGCACGATCTCTTTGAGGCTTTAAACCATGCACACACAAGTTACTCCCTCTATTATTCTGTTTTTTCCAAAGAATTCAATCTTGGGTTTGGCCACCCAGCCACAGATGCATGTTCTGATTGTGCCAAATACAAAATCAGAATCACAGATCCAACTCTTACTGAAGCAGAGAAGCAGATAGAATCTGCATCATTCATTTTACATCGTCGCAGAGCTCGTGTTTTCTATGACCTATTAGGCAGAGTTGTGAATGATTGTGTAACAGTCTGCTTTGACATGATGCAGAACTTGATACTTCCAAAAACTCCAATAGGGCAAGCCTATTACTCTCGTCAGATGTATCTGTACCTATTTGGAGTTGTTAGACACCATGGAGAGAACAGCCACCAGTCAAAGGAGGATGTCCATCTGTATGTGTGGCAAGAAAATGAAAGTAGCAAGGACAGTAATATGATTGCATCCGCACTGAATGACTGCTTCAAGGTTCGCCTTGAGGGTGAAATTCGTCAATCCAAGGGGCTTCGGCTGTTCAGTGACTCATGCTATGGCCAAAATAAGAATATGAGTGTGGTCTCCATGCTCATGGAACTTAGACAGACTTTTCCCAATCTTTGCATTGAGCACACCTTTCCAGTCAGAGGGCACAGCTATCTCCCTGCTGATAGAGTTTTTGGCAGGATTGAACAGAAGATCAGAAAGATTGACACCATCCTGCTTCCACAAGAATATCATTCACTCCTGCAGCAGTTTGGCAATGTTTACATTTACGGCACAGACTGGAAGGCATTTGATTACAAGTCGGCCGCAAAAGAGTGCGTGAAATCGCAGAGAAGCTTCAAGATCAGTGAAGCACGTGTGCTGGATTTAAGTACCAACAAAGTTGGCATGAAGACCACATACAATGGAGAGTACTGCTTCCACAGTGTGCTGAAACGTGGCAAAAGGTGGGCAGACCTGAAACCTGCCATACTTGCAAACCAAACTACAGTAAAGGTCGCAAAAAAGCAGGATGTGCTTGCACTGCTGAAAGCAATTGGTGTATCTGAGGCAGTGAATGCTTTTTATAATGATGCATTATCTGAGGTGAATGAAAATGCTCACCAGAGTGATGAAGACCCAGAATAAATTCCTACAGTGTAGTGAATGAATGTATTGTAATGTAGTGTTTTATTTTATCAGTTCTGTGTTATGGTAAAACGTATGTATCAGCATTGCTTGTCTTGCCATGTGAATGTAATGTAGCGTTTTATTTAATCTGTTCTGTGTTATGGTGAAAAGTATGTATGTGAATCAGTCTTGCCATGTTTTATTAATGTCATTTAGCACATGCTATTTTGGATGACACTTGAGAAATCCTGTGTTAAGGATTGTAGTCTTGTATAAGTCTTACTTTGAATTATTTATTGAATGTACGACTATTGAATGTATTTTGTTGATAATTTGAATTTAAAGCAACACACCACCATTCATGGAAATAATGTTCATATTCCATCTCCCCTTGAGTTAATTAATTGAGCCATACCTTTCTCCTGTTCATCCAGTCCTTCTCTGAGTCTGGCGATACCACTTTCATGCTCCAAGCTAGCATTTATC
>JAODXP020000016.1:3168087-3175587 GCA_027497455.2 Sardinella longiceps | reverse complement strand
ATTTGCATTTATGCAGACAGGAAGTATCATTAGCTCCTTAATACATTAAAAATGCATCATGATGTGATATCTTGCTCAGTATTCCATGAACTTTGATGCTCAGTACTCTTTCAACAACACCACCAACAACAACACCTTACATTTCTACAGTGGAAGAGGGACCTCACTGACCACCACCATTTTCACATTTGCGTTTGTATTTGGCTAATATGTTGTTCCAAATTATTTCACTCCAAAGTCTATCTAGTGTAGCCAGCTGGCTATTGCTGTAGGTCTATGCTTGAATTACACCGAAGTTTCCCTTTAAGTTTTAAGTTTTGCCTGCTAACTCTTAAACCCATGCAGTGGCTGTGATAAGGTAGGTGTGTGTATGTGTGTGTGCAAGGGCGTCAGTTTGGTTTCTGAAGTGCTGGGGACAAAAACACTGATATACAGCATGGTTCCAAAGTGCTGGGGATATACATTTCTTAATGTTTCTTTTATGCTTCTGTCTATACAAAATTGCAACATGTAAGCCTATCTTCTCGCAAAAAAAAACAAAAACAAAAAAAACCTATTAGGCCTATCTAGGTGATACGTGAGGAATTTATGTTCGGACAGCTTTGCGCACGCGAGTAGCGCTTGCAATCTGCTGCGCTCTCTCGGCAGATCTCAGACCTAGGCTATAACGTAAAATAAAGCTTGTAATGTGACGGAAAAATAATTAACATGATCCCAGTCCAGTGGAAAGCATATAGAAACAGAATGTTTGTTTGTTGACAGTAAAAACATGTTGCTTCGTTGGTCTGGGAACCGAAAGTGAAAGTGGATACATTTGGATAAATACGGTGTATGGGAGAAGGGCGATTAGGCCTTTTGCGTTTAAGCAAGAGTCGTTTAGGCCCCCCTGCCATCGTTTAGGCCAACAGGGAGCAGTAGTTTAGCCACAGGGAGCAGTCGTTTAGGTTAGGCTACAGCAGCTGAAATCTTTGCATCTCCACTTTTTATTAGCCAATTATTGTACATTCGTTATTATAAGACATAAATCAGCTCTACTGGTCTGTCTGAGTAGCCTACATATCGATGGTAAATTATTTAATAACCAACTTAAGTGTGGAAACTTTTTTTTTAAAATAAATGGTGATTTATAAATTCATAAAATTGAGGAAATAATCATCCGCATTGCGTTAGATTCGCGCGGTTTGTGAGAATTAAAATACATTTATAACACCTTCCCTTAGGCCTACAATTGAACCATCCGGTCCATAACTTGTCCATATCTTGCGCACACGTGAGCGCAATGGAAGGTGAAGGGAACAAGAGGCTATGCTCTAGGCTTTGCGTCTGCATTAAATTCCCTTCGCAGATTTCCTTCCTTTGAGGTGATGTCATCTTTGTTCACGATTGAACCAGGCATATCACTTGAACTAGAACAGGCTAGACTTAACGGTTGACGGCGACTTTACTTGCTGTGAAATAATTCTTGGGACGTTTGTTGTTTCAAAAGTGTCGGTATACATTGCATTGCCTAATGTGCAAGGAAATCGCTAAAATGTTTACCGTTAATGCACTGAAATAGGCTTACTGAAAACTGATCGTGCTGCAAGTCTCTCACTCTTGTTCCCATCACCTGCCAAACCTTTCCAAAGAATAATAATAGGCAGAAAATGTACGGGACTAATTCAATAGAAAAATAGCTGTCCCGGCCAGTGATGCAGAATGACGCTGCGAAAGTTATGCTTTTAAAAGTCATTAAACATCTCGAAAACAAACTCAATGGTTCATATGAACTAACTGCTCTATTAGTCCCAATGTAAATGATTGTAACCACACAGTTTGATAGCAATTTAAGTCCCAAACAAAACGTTAATCTCTTGGTCAACAAACGTCGGGCTGAACGGTTAAAAGACGCTACTTCCCCAGCTGATGCGTCTTCAAACAAAAGCTTGCGGTAAGTTCCTATAACTTCACCAAAGTCACTCGATTCAGACTTTAGCCTACATGAACACGCAGAAGTAGTCTATCTCTATCTTGTACAGTATGTAACTGAGACAGGCTACCACAAAGTAAATGTTAGAATTTGCGCATAAGGCCTAGGGAAAATCTGACTTTACACCAAGTCTAGATGAGCACAGCTGTTGTTTAGACCTTGCCTGACCTTTTTTTTTTTTTTTTTTTTTGCCTTAAGTGAGATTGGCTTTATTTTTGAAAATTCTCTGGCAGTGGAGGAATTCTATATGAGCGCTGCTGATCCAACGTTATTAATTGCGCAAGCGAGACAACTTTCCTTGTAGGCTATTCGCGTGGATATCGTAGCCCTGGCATTAGAGATTTTCTGTTAATGACATGTTATTTTAAATTGTCAATAGTGATGGGGACAAAATCTGTCATAACAAAAAGTCCCTGGGACATATCCCCGGCGTCCCCGGCTAAAATGACGCGCTTGTGTGTGTGTGTGTGTGTGTGTGTGTGTGTGTGTGTGTGTGTGTGTGTGTGTGTAAGGGTTTCCTTCAGACTGGAGTAAATATATGCGTTCCAAAGTTTTGTTTACTTAGTTTACTAACACTGTCTGCAAAATAAAAAAATAATAATAAAAAAAAAAATCACTTCAATTTCAACCTGCAGCCAGAAAAGAATGAATGTCTCCAGCTGTGTGTGTGTGTGTGTGTGTGTGTGTGTGTGTGTGTGTGTGTGTGTGTGTGTGTGTGTGTGTGTGTGTGTGTGTGTGTTAGGGTGGGGAGTTGCTGGTATTTTGGACGATGAGTGCCCAGTCTTACAGAGTGCGTGTGTGTGTATGTGTGTGTGTGTGTGTGTGTGTGTGTGTGTGTGTGTGTGTGTGTGTGTGTGTGTGTGTGTGTGTGTGTGTCTGGGTGTGTGTGTGTTTTGGACGATGAAGGCCTAGTCTTACAGTCTGCTTGTCAGTCTTGGTTATATTCAAACTGCACTCCAGTGGACTCCACTCACCTGAATACAGATGCACTTCTCTAAGCTAACACACACACACACACACACACACTTACACTGGTATATACCAGACACACACACGCACGCACGCACACACAAACACACACACACACACACTTACACTGGTATAGTTCAAACACACACACACACACACACACACACACACACTGGTATAGACCAGAGAGAGAGAGAGAGAGAGAGAGAGAGAGAGAGAGAGAGAGAGAGAGTGAGTCAATGTCAGTAGTGATGTATGTCGCTGGAATAGTGATTTATACTGTAGGTTCTGCCTGCATAGTCAGGGGTTAGTGATGACATAAACACTCACACACACACACACACACACACACACACACACACACACACACACACACACACACAGAGAGAGTGAGAGAGAGAGAGCGTGTGAGTCTAGTGATGTATGTTGTTGGAATAGTGATTTATATGTTCTACCTGTAGCTATAGGAGTTATTGATGACGGACACACTCACTCACACACACTCGCACGCACGCACTCACACACTCACTCACACCCCCACACGCGCACACACACACGCACACAGACAGACAGAGGAGAAAGTGTGTGTGTCAGTGCTGCCTGCATCTGTAGGGGTTACAGAACACACAGACACACACACACACACACACACACACACACACAGAGGATGGTCAGTGCTGCCTGCATCTCTAGGGGTTGATGGAGAGACAGAGAGTGTGTGTATTTGTGTGTGTGTGTGTGTGTGTGTGTGTGTGTGTGAGAGAGAGAGAGAGAGAGAGAGAGTCTGAATCTCTGTATGTATACAGTATGTGTGTGTGAGAGAATCTCTGAATCACTCTGTGTATGTGCTGCTTTGATTATTTATTTGTGTAAGTCTGAATCAGGGTCTCAATGTTTGTGTGTGTGTGTGTGTGTGTGTGTGTGTGCGTGCGTGCGTGCGTGCGTGCGTGCGTGCGTGTGTGTGTGTGTGTGAGAGAGAGAGACAGAGAAGGGTGGGAGGGAGGATAAAGTTTACATTTGATTGTTTTGTTAAGAGTTTGTGTGTCTATGTCTCTGTAAATCTCTTTAATTTTCTGTTTTTTTGTTTTTGTGTGTGTGTGTGTGTGTGTGTGTGTGTGTGTGTGTGTGTGTGTGTGTGTGTGAGAGAGAGAGTGAAGCGCAGGCTGCTCTGAAATAACCCATGCTTATGAGTCAAACTCCAACATATTTAATGCAGACAGGTCAGTCAGTCCAAATGAATGTTTAGAAAACGTGCTAAATAGACTACATGCAGACTGATGACTGATGACTGTAGGCCGTGTTACCAATGGTAAACAATGCTCAGACCGCTGGATTGAATCCCACGCTAAACTTCACGGCTAATGTTAGAAATGGCCACTGTAACACATTATGATTTACACAGCTAACGTTTGAAATGACAGCTGTAACACATTGTAAACTACACAGCTAACATTAGAAATGACCGCTGTAAACTACACAGCTAACTAGAACTGCTTGATTAGGGAAAAACATAATCACGATTATTTTGGTAAGTATTGAAATCCCGATTATTCACATGAATATTTTTGAGTTTGAAAACATGAACCCCAACTTGTAGTGGCACAAACTGCAGGGACTCTTCTGATGCTCAATATGGGCATTGCCACCAAATTCAGGCCTTTTGAATCCCACATATTCCAGTACAATAGAACTTTTAGTGCCTATGTTGGCGGACAAGCAGGGCTGTCAAATAGTCATTTCAATTCGATTATTTTAGTTTGGATTATCATTTGACTCAAAAATAGTGATCACAATTTAAATGTGATATATTGCACAGCCCTATCCCGATGATTCAAACGATTATTTTTGAGTTTGAAAACATGAACCCCAACTGCAGAAACTAGCGTGACTCCTCTCATGCCACCAACACTAGTCCTTCACAATCCCACAAATTATCATTGTCTTGTCGGATAAGCAGGGCTGTCAAATAGTCCTTTCAATTTGATTATTAGAGTTTGGATATCATTTCCGTGATCACAATTTAAATTTGATATATTACACAGCCCTACAGCAAACATTTACAATGCCCACAGTAGAACACATGCAACGCTGTGAAATGTAATGTCATCCAACTTCTCTCCTTTAATCTCTACGAGTGAATATTTGCATTTGCATTTGTATTTCATGACTTATTTATCAACAAATTATAAACTTGCTGCAAATGCAGACGCGCTCAAAGTACGCCTAAATAATAATTTCTGCACAATCTTAAGCTTTATACAGTATATGATACTAACATGAGTTTCACTATTAGAAGGTAAATCACACGTTTGTCAGTAAATTACCGTTTGGTTAGGTTATTTGGTTTACGTGTTTTTGAGTGGACAGAAATATTTTTTAATCCAATTGAGATTTGTTTATACCCTGAATATGGTTTGGGTGTCTCTCTCTCTCTCTCTCTCTCTCTCTCTCTCTCTCTCTCTCTGTGTGTGTGTGTGTGTGTGTGTGTGTGTGTGTGTGTGTGTGTGTGTGTGTGTGAAATGAGAGGGCAAGCATGACAACAAAATTGAGCTTTCATTTCATCTGGAGATGATTTCTCTGCGTGTGTGTGTGCGTATGTGTGTGTGTGTGTGTGTGTGGAGAGAGAGAGAGAGAGAGAGAGAGAGAGAAAGAGAGGGTTTGTCTGTTTGAGGGTGAAGGACTACAAAAATTCTCACACAAAACACGCTCTCAATCTCTCATGAATACACACACACACACACACACACACACACACACACACACACACACACAGTAGATTAAGATCAGATGAGGGAATCAGGTTAACACGTGAATCACTTTAAAAAATCACTGGCAAAATAATACCACAACAAATGGTGTGTGTGTGTGTGTGTGTGGGTGTGTGTGTGTGTGTGTGTGTGTGTGTGTATGTATGTGTGTGCGTGTGTGTGTTGAACATTCTCAGTTATCAAAGTGAGAGATAAGCTGTTGGATGACATGGTTGTCTACTGTCTTAGCTACAGATTCACTTAGAACCTGATAAAACCCTGACGTGTGTGTGTGTGTGTGTGTGTGTGTGTGTGTGTGTGTGTGTGTGTGAGAGAGTGTGTGTGTGTGTGTGTGTGTGTGTGTGTGTGTGTGTGTGTGTGTGTGTGCGTGCGTGCACGGACTTCAAAAACAGATACAGGGTCACACCTGATATGACCTAGTTTTGCGTGTCTCTCTCTCTCTCTCTCTCTCTCTCTCTCTCTCTCTCTCTCTCTCCTTTCTCTTGACACAC
Organism: Sardinella longiceps; assembly: GCA_027497455.2. Classification (NCBI taxonomy): domain Eukaryota; kingdom Metazoa; phylum Chordata; class Actinopteri; order Clupeiformes; family Clupeidae; genus Sardinella; species Sardinella longiceps. The sequence continues at coordinate 3,169,390 of JAODXP020000016.1, read as the reverse complement.
ACACACACACACAGACGCGTGCATGCACATACACACACAGGTGCACATACACACAACTGTAAATATAGCTAATGACAGAGAAATCAGCGAAAAGTAGTAGGTTTATAAAAAATATAAATAAGGAAATAAAAAATCCTTTAAAAAATGTGTCACAGTAATATAAGAGAAACTAGAAAAGTGCAGACCTCCACCAAGGCAGTATGGCACTGATGCAGTATGCATTTCAGATAGCGTTCTGGGCTAGGCAGTATGGCACTGATGCAGTATGCATTTCAGATAGCGTTCTGGGCAAGGCAGTATGGCACTGATGCAGTATGCATTTCAGATAGCGTTCTGGGCAAGGCAGTATGGCACTGATGCAGTATGCATTTCAGATAGCGTTCTGGGCAAGGCAGTATGGCACTGATGCAGTATGCATTTCAGATAGCGTTCTGGGCAAGGCAGTATGGCACTGATGCAGTATGCATTTCAGATAGCGTTCTGGGCAAGGCAGTATGGCACTGATGCAATACGCATTTCAGAAAGCGTTCTGGGCAAGGCAGTATGGCACTGATGCAGTATGCATTTCAGAAAGCGTTCTGGGCAAGGCAGTATGGCACTGATGCAATACGCATTTCAGATAGCGTTCTGGGCAAGGCAGTATGGCACTGATGCAGTATGCATTTCAGATAGCGTTCTGGGCAAGGCAGTATGGCACTGATGCAGTATGCATTTCAGATAGCGTTCTGGGCAAGGCAGTATGGCACTGATGCAGTATGCATTTCAGATAGCGTTCTGGGCAAGGCAGTATGGCACTGATGCAGTATGCATTTCAGATAGCGTTCTGGGCAAGGCAGTATGGCACTGATGCAGTATGCATTTCAGATAGCGTTCTGGGCAAGGCAGTATGGCACTGATGCAATACGCATTTTAGAAGCGTTCTGGGCAAGGCAGTATGCCACTGATGCAGTATGCATTTCAGAAAGCGTTCTGGGCAAGGCAGTATGGCACTGATGCAATACGCATTTCAGATAGCGTTCTGGGCAAGGCAGTATGGCACTGATGCAGTATGCATTTCAGATAGCGTTCTGGGCAAGGCAGTATGGCACTGATGCAGTATGCATTTCAGATAGCGTTCTGGGCAAGGCAGTATGGCACTGATGCAGTATGCATTTCAGATAGCGTTCTGGGCAAGGCAGTATGGCACTGATGCAGTATGCATTTCAGATAGCGTTCTGGGCAAGGCAGTATGGCACTGATGCAGTATGCATTTCAGATAGCGTTCTGGGCAAGGCAGTATGGCACTGATGCAGTATGCATTTCA
>JAODXP020000016.1:3140587-3143087 GCA_027497455.2 Sardinella longiceps | reverse complement strand
AAAACAATGCTGCCTCTAGGGGGCGCTCTGCAGCTGTAAACCCCTGAGACTAGAGGACCTCATAGGGCTGCCTAAAGGCCAGCCTGTCACATTTCAACTCCTCTTACAAGGGCAGACTCAAGCATAATTAGGATTTGTTTGATATAATTGGCAGCATACACACACACACACACACACACACACACACACACACACACACACACACACACACACACACGCACACACACAGTGTGTTTGATGTGATAAGATCTGAAACATCTCATCAGCCCTCATGTCTAACTCCAGCTGCCTCAGTGAGCTTGTCGCCATAGCGATGACCTCTCCACTCACCACTTAACCCCAACAAAGTGGAGTCACTGAGGCCTGTGCGGCTCCATAGATTAAAGCACAACACAACACACACTGACCCACACACACACACACACACACACACACACACACACACTCTCTCTAGGAGAGATTATAAGAGATAAACAGGCAGAAACGTCCCACTGAACTGTCTGTAACCTCAGAGATGCGGACACACACACACACACACACACACACACACACACACACACACACACACACTGACATTTTCTTTCTCCCTCTGCCTCACACACAGATACACAATCTCTGGCTAAGGATGCCAACACACACACACACACACACACACACACACACACACACACAACACACAAAGTCTTATCCATGCAACCTTATAAAGAGACAAAAACATGAGTTGGACAGAGATAAAGATGCTTTATTCTCTCCCTGAGGAAAAGAGGGAACTATGATCTGAAGTCTATATGTAATGGATGCCGGCTAGCTGGCGGTAGTACACACAACATAATTCCTTGGGCATTTCTAACTGCTGAGTTAGAAGCTCAGGCTTTTAGCTCAGTGGTTAGAGTACCCAACTCCTACGCCAGGAGTTTGTAGCTTGTGGGGTGGAGGGTCCGAGACCCGTGTGCAGAGCGGACCGCCACCGGCTACATATACGCACCAACTAGTGGTTCATACATACAGACATATATATATATACAGAGAGATACAATAACACAACATCACAAAGAAGCACACAGGCCTTCTGTCAGCATAAACATTGGTCTAGACAGGGACACACACACATACACAAACACACACACAAGTGGTGGTAATGGTTTGGGCAGGGACACACACACACACACACAAGTGGTGGTAATGACGTGGATGTTGAGCTAAAAACCAAAGTGTAAAAGTCTCCACCGTGGTGTCGTAGAACCTCTGAACACAGGAATCAATGTAGAGCTTCCTGCAGGAGCCTCTGAAACTCTGACACTGGAAACACTGAAAAAAGTGTGTGTGTGACTCCGCCAGATTTGCTCCCGCAATTCCATCTGGGAACCATCCGTTTAAGTAGTTTTGGTTTGTTAGTGTCGTTTTGAATGGTTTAGTTTAGTTTAGTTTAGTTTTGGCTGATTGGATAATGCATCTGTCTATCACCACCAGTTGGAAAACCTGAAGCTCGCGAGATCAGGTTGGTTTTACAAGGCTGAGTGTGTGTGTGTGTGTGTGTGTGTGTGTGTGTGTGTGTGTGTGTGTGTGTGTGTGTGTGTGTGTGTGTGTGTGTGTGTGTGTGTGTTTGCTGTGAGTGTTTGCACGTGACTGGCGTATTAATGTGTGTGTGTGTGGTTTTTCAGTGAGTGTTCACATGTATTGATGTCTCTATGAGTATGTCTGTGTGTGTGTGTGTGTGTGTGTGTGTGTGTGTGTGTGTGTGTGTGTGTGTGTGTGTGTGTGTTTGCTGTGAGTGTTTGCACGTGACTGGCGTATTAATGTGTGTGTGTGTGGTTTTTCAGTGAGTGTTCACATGTATTGATGTCTCTATGAGTATGTCTGTGTGTGTGTGTGTGTGTGTGTGTGTGTGTGTGTGTGTGTGTGTGTGTGTGTGTGTGTGTGTGTGTGTGTGTGTGTGACACAGACTGTATGTACATGATTGATGTATCAGTGTGATTTCTGCTGAAGAGCCTCATTACCTTACCGACAGCGGGCTCAATGAGAGCTGTCAATAGGCTTCCTAATAGCTGGACACACACACACACACACACACACACACACACACACACACACACACACACACACACACACACACACACACTATGTGCTGTCAATAGCCCCTCTAATAGCTGCAGTTATTATGTCAAAACAATGAAGCCCAAACAGACTTGTGATCAATAGGCAATTAGAAAAATGAACTTTTCCTTGGCATTCACAGCACACCTCAAAATGTGTGTATATCATTCTCTCTCTCTCTCTCTCTCTCTCTCTCTCTCTCTCTCTCTCTCTCTCTCTCTCTCTCTCTCTCTCTCTCTCACTCTCTCTCTCACTCTCTCTGTGTGTGGGGGGGGTAGAGGAAGAAGGGATACAGAGAGGAGGAAAAGGGAGAGATGAAAAAAAAGAAATGATAGAGAGAGAGGGTGAGAGGGAGATGGAAGAAGGGATAGAGAGAGAAGAAGAAAGGAAGATGGAAGCTGAAGAA
>JAODXP020000016.1:3120587-3123087 GCA_027497455.2 Sardinella longiceps | reverse complement strand
ATGGTCGGCAAAAATAGGTGTCAATTTAGCCTAACGTTAAGTCACCTGCCTAACCTGCCAAACTTAACCTGCAGGTAGACCTACGTGTTTGATAATTCTTATAAGACTGAACCCTAACGTTAGCGTTGTCATAACCAGCCCAACACTACACCCGGCTCGGTAATGACAAATTGTTGTGTTGAAGTCTTGTATTTTTGAAGCAAGTAAACCTGGAGTGAGTACCGCTCTGCTATTCAAACTCAATGCTTTCGAATAGGTTTTTGGCAACATTCGGTACTCAACATGGGTGCTCTACCAAATCGAATGCAAATAGAACGCACTGACGTCGCCAACTGATAAGTATCAATAGAACTATAGAACCCTACAGCACATGGTTCTGCAGTTGTATTTGACTATAGAACTATAGAACCCTACAGCACATGGGCCTGCAGTTGTACTTACAACTTACAACAGCCCCCACTTGCTAGCCTGACACGCCAGACTATATCATAAGAATGTATAGTCTGAAGACCACTGATAGACTGTGCCTCAATGGAGGGGCGGGTGATTGCGTTGTCTTTCAAACTGCCTCTCCACGTAATAGGCTAGCATTCCGGCCAGTGGTACCAGCTGGTATCAAACTTTTCCCGTAGCCCGTCGGTAACACGGCAAAGACATCTTTTTTTTCAGAACGAAAAACTTCACTGCACTTTTTTGTTTCACTTTCAAAGAAAATGACAAGTACAATTCGTCCAAAACTAAAGCCAAAGACGATTCTGTTCTGCTTCGTCATCGTACAAAGCCCGCCTTACGATTTCCTGTACACATACCGCGCTGTGATTGGTTATCCGCCGCCAAAGGAAGGATTACAACGGGTTTCTATCAGTGGCCTCTAGACGTATCCTCTGTGCAAATTCAAATTTGCTACCGCTAGGGGTACGTCTAGAGTTCTAGGCTACCCACTTGCAACATTTAGGTAAGATTTCGACGTTTTCTATTCATTGCACCTTTATTGCCTATAACTTACGGGAATTGATAACTGACGGCGGAGTAAAATGAGCCCCTTCGCGAGCTTGTCCGTGCCTCCTAGAGGTAGATATCGCCCTTTCAAGATCAGTTTGGTTAGCAAGCGAGCTAGGTTACGTGACTTAGCCTGAGCTTACGGTTTGAATTACAACGCAATTTGTACTTTTTCAGCACATTTAACAGTTGATACATTTTGTTAGCAGCTTTCTCCGTGGACTACGCAATTCTAAATGGACGATTATTGCCAGAAACGCTTAATAACTGCTTAGTTTGGTTCTAAGCTTACTGGGTGACGCCACCAGATCTTGCATAGGATCTCTTTAAGTGTCCACACTTCACAGACCATAGGAGCTAGGCTATGTTAGCATCACATGTAATGACATAACTAAGCTAACAGAACATAGGTACAGGCTATGTCAGCATCATACCACACATACTGTATATAAATACACATAGGGTCCAGGCTATGTTAACACCATAGTACACATATAATGACAAAACTAAACATAGGGTACTAGTGATGCGCGGGGCGATGATTTTTACGACCCGCCCCGACTCGACCCATCACGCAGCCAACCCAGCCCGCCTGACCCGAAAGATTACGCAATGGTTTTGAACCCGACCCGACCCACTTAATATTCTAAGGCAGAATTTTAAGGTAAGAAAATGAAGTTCATGTACCCTACGGTAACTGGTCAATCTGACTTTGCGGTTCCCTTTAAATTGTGTATGATTAGAGCACAAAGTAATTTGTGTAGCCATGGGCTATGTGGTTCAGTTGTTGTCAGCAGTGTGTGCTTTTTGTCAACGTTCAACGATCGATGTCCATCACTATTTAGCAAAATACTTAGACGGCTTGGTTCTCTTTTAGGTTTGCTGTCGTGAGCGAGAGAGAGAGCGCGAGAGAGCGCTTCACATGAGTAGGCTAGACGCTGCCTGTTTGCTTGCATTCGGTTGCCTTCAGCATTGGTGCCGTGCGCAGAGGGAGAGAGAGCAAACACACAGGTACAGGCGCTGTCAATTGGCACTCTGCTGTCTCGGATGTGCATGTGATTTTAACGTTGTAATTATGACTGTCTGTGATCTGACCGGACCCGACCGCAACCCGTGGATTCTTATGAAAATAATGGCCTGACCCAACCTGGCCCGCGGGCTAGCCCTAGGGTCCCGCCGGGCTCGGGCCGGCCCGCGCATCAGTATAGGGTACAGACTATGTCAGCATCACACTACACATATGTAAGGGATAATGTATTGTCCACCGCCCATTATAGAAAAAAAGGCATCATACTACATACATAATGCCATAACTAAGCTAACAAACTATTGGGTCCAGCTTCAAGAGGTAGCCACCTGAAATGGTTTTCCAACTGTCTTGAAGAGTTATTCATTCCCAGAGATGCTAAGAACTTGTCAGCTCTTTTGCCTTCACTCTGCGGTCCGGCTCACCCCAGACCATCTTGATTGGGTTCAGGTCCAAAAGTTTGTCATAATCTCA
>JAODXP020000016.1:3103087-3105587 GCA_027497455.2 Sardinella longiceps | reverse complement strand
CAATGTGTAACGGTTTCAATGTTCTATATCAAAATCTGCTTTACCTGTTGAAAAGCTTGTCCTTTCTCATAAATATTAACCACCACTATTAATTCCGTGTGTCCGTATTGGCTGGAAATTTTGCGTTTTCACGCACATTAACTGGGATAGACTCTCCGTGTATTGCCGCCATCTTGGAATACAGAAGCTGAAAACGGTCATATCTTTCGCGTTTTGGCTATAGACTGACAGTAGACTGACATCTGCATGCAGGCTTCCATAGCTGTTATACTTAATTTGCGTTGCGCTGCGCTTAATTGTTCTCAAATGCTCCACATTGGGGCTTTAGTGGATTTGAGTGTAGACACTATTCCCTCTTTTTGCTTATAATACTAATACTACGTCTACTTTGGGAATGAGTGCACATATAAAGTAAAGACTTTCAAATTAGTCTATCTTCCGGCCCACATTACAAGCCTTCTGTATGTGTGTGTGTGTGTGTGTGTGTGTGTGTGTGTGTGTGTGTGTGTGTGTGTGTGTAATTCTGCAGTTTCTACTTTCCTCACGAGACTCGTGGAACAGGCTAAGGCTAGTATACAATAACATCAGTGTGTAGGAGCCTAATTGAGCTTTATCTAAATTTGATTGTTGCTTTTCCATACATCATATCAGTGTGAGTGTGTGAGTGTGTGAGTGAGTGAAGTAGGACTACCCTCACCTGGGGGGAAAAGGCTGCCACAGAATGCCAAAGATCATGTGTCTCTCTTATTCTTGCTCTCTCTCCCTCTCTGTCTCTTTTATCTCTCTCTCTCTCTCTCTCTCTCTCTCTCTCTCTCTCTCTCTCTCTCTCTCTCTCAATCTCTCTCTCCCTCTGAGAGTTTGGGATTTTAGACATATGTTATAACATTGTGTATTCCTTATTATTTCATTAGCTTAATTAATTTGGTTACGTCTCTGTATATTGCAGGCCAGACAGGTAAATTGATTAGAGCCATTTGCTTAACAGGTAAACATCCCCTGTCCCCCTCCCCTAACGTCTCTCAGGTGATAATTGGTCTCCGGAGCCATCTTGCTCATGGTGACCATTTGGTCCTGCCGGAAACTATTTGCATGATTCAGGGGAAATGGCCAGACATGTATGTGTATTCCACAAGAGCCTAAAAGTCAGACCTTACTGTATGAATGTTAGTTGCATTGTGAACCTCTGAGCGAGCGACACAAGTGACTCCCTTGGTTGGCCATCATTGTAAAGCTGAATAAACCTGCATTTCGGTCAGTCCTGAGCTGACAGAGTTTTGCGTATCTGATTGTAAGACCTAAAAAAAATACCATCACCTCTCTCTCTCTCTCTCTCTCTATCTATCTCTCTCTCTCTCTCTCTCTCTCTCTCTTATTTTTCTTTCCCTTTCGCTACCTCTCTCTCTCTTTCTATGGTAGGTGTGTGTGTGTGTGTATGTGCACAAGGGCGTCAGTTTGGTTTCTGAAGTGCTGGGGACAAAAACACTGATATACAGCTTGGTTCCAAAGTGCTGGGGATAGAAATTTCTTAATGTTTCTTTTATGCTTCTGTCTATACAAAATTGCAATATGTAAGCCTATCTTTTCGCAGAAAAAAAACTATTATCTAGACCTATCTAGGTGATACGTGAGGAATTTATGTTTGGACAGCTTTGCGCACGCGAGTAGCGCTTGCAATCTGCTGCGCTCTCTCGGCAGATCTCAGTCAGACCTAGGCTATAACGTAGGCTAAAATAAAGCTTCTAATGTGACGGAAAAATAAGTAACATGATCCCTTTCGATGACAATGCGATGCTTATTTTATAAATCACTAGCCTATTTTAATTCTCACAAACCGCCCTAATCAAACGCAGTGCGGATGGTTATTTCCACAAGGAATTTATAAATAATCACCATTTATTAAATAGCCTAAAAAAAACGTTTTCACACTTTAGTTGGTTATTAAATAGGCTAATTTACCATAGATATGTAGGCTACTCAGACAGACCACTAGAGCTGATATAAGCTAGCCTATGTCTTATAATAACGAATGTACAATAATAACGAAATGTGGAGATGCAAAGATTTCAGCTGCTGTAGCCTGGCTGAACAACTGCTCTCTGGCTGTGAACTAAACGACGGCAAGGGGGCCTAAACGACTCTTGCCAAAATGCAAAAGGCCTAATGACCTGTATTCCGGTGTATAGCTGAATGCAATCAAGGTAGCCTAAACGTGCAGCAATTTGAAACACAGCGCATTGTAACCTCCGTCTATTTGCCAAAAATCTTCTTGTTATGTTCTCGATGATTTAGGCCTGCATACCTAATATATGAATGAATTGGGTAGGCTCATCTCAGAGGCGGAGTGAGCGATGTGTCCGAGGACCAGGGTATAAATTATTATGTAGCCTTTACCTTTCCAAAGAATAGTAAAGCCTACAATAGGCAGAAAATGTACGGGACTAATTCAAAAGAAAAATAGCAGACCCGGCCAGTGATGCAGAAAGACGCTTTTAAAAGTTAT
>JAODXP020000016.1:3095587-3098087 GCA_027497455.2 Sardinella longiceps | reverse complement strand
ATTTAATATTGTAATATTCAATTTGTTTCTTTAATTCTGTAGTGTTCAAGGCATTGGTAAAGACTGTTGGGCTGTTATGGGTCCATTTATATTGATCATTGAGACTGGACATCTTGCTGGGCTCAGTAGTGAGCGGTTTTAGGATTTTAAAGAAGATGTTAGTCTGGTTATGATCGGATAGTGGAGTTTGCCGCCTGACAGTGAATGCTTTAAAGTGGGTAGGGTCCATGTCAGTAATTGCATAATCAACTACACTAGCTCCAAGAGCTGAACAACATGTGAACCTCCCTAAAGAGTCCCCTCTTATCCTACCATTAAGTATATACAGACCTAAGGCTCGACAGAGGTGCACTAACTCTTTTCCATTTTTGTTGACAGTGTTGTCAAGGCTGTTCCTCATGGGCAATTCTGGTGTGAAGTATATATTGTTTTGGTCAAACACATGGTTGTTGCCTTGTGCATCAATGTGGTCTGGTTCATTTCCAGTTCTGGCATTTAGGTCTCCACACAGCAGCACATTTCCCTGGGCCTGGAAATGGCTGATATCTGTGTAGAGATTGTTAATATATTCCTCCTCAAAGTAAGGGGATTCTATTGGGGGGATATAAATAGCACAAAGGTATATGTCATTAATTGATATGCCCAAGTTTTTTTGCAGTTTTAGCCAACAATGTGATTTGCCCAATTGTACTACAGATATATATTTATTTAGTTTCTCTTTATACCACACCAGAATTCCGCCAGAGTCTCTGCCATGACGTACACTGCTGTTTTTGAGGGATGGAATTATAATTTCATTGTATCCCTCGGGACAGTGGGTAGGTGATTCATTTCGGCACCATGTTTCAATGAGAATGACAATATCAACATTTCTAATGTGTTCTAAGAACTCAGAATGGATGCTCTTAATCCCAAATGTTGATGAGCTTAGTCCTTGGATGTTCCAACAGGTAACATTAAACGAACTCATTTTTATATATGTGGACATCTTCAATGGAACACAATTTAGAAGTTAGGTTAATTGAATGGAGGTTAATATAGTGAGAGGAAGTGCTGAGTAGGTGGGCCTACCTTTCAACAAAACATTAGTAACATTTTCATTTTCTACATTTATATACAATTATTATTATCATACATTTACAATGTATTACAATGGGTTACAATAGTATTCCTTTTTTTTTTTGTTTTTTTTTTTGTAGTCTTGCCGTTGTAGATAGATGGTTGGGCGGGATGGTGGGGGTGTAGATATACAGGCAAGGGGGGTGGGGGGTTTGTAAATAGATGGGTGAGGTGGGATGTAGATAGATGGGCGGGCCGGGGAAATAGATGGGTGATGTGGGATGGGGGATGTAGATAGGCGGGCAAAGTGGGATAGGGATATGTAGGCCAGGGGATCATATTTGGGGTGGGGAGATATCATTTGATGGAGGATATCCGGTGGTTGCTGGTGATAGGTTAGTAGGAGGGGGTGAAGGGGGTGTTGGATGGGGGTCCTTGTTTGGCGGCAGGCTGGTAAAGGGGGGGAGGGGGGGGGGGTGAAGTTGATTTACCTGTCACCAAGGAGTCTACTGCACAACAGGTGCAGTATGTCTCTTATCTCTGCCAGATCTGTGGGTTTGGTAGCCGTTGCTGGTTGAGCCACTGCAGCCGCGTAGCTCTGGGGCCTTTCCTTCTGTGGGGGCTTCCTCATTGGTGGAGCTCTGGCCTTCTCCTGGTGGGGTGTGTGTGTGTTTCTCCTCACATGGCTTTTTGGTGGAGAGTGGTGGGCTGCTGGCCTGCTCCCAGAAGCATGCTGGGTGTTTGGAGTGCGTTGGAATGGTGGTTGATATTGTGGTGGGGGAATGTACACAGGTTGCTGGGTATAAATAGTGTTAAGATTGCGGTTGAGGGCACAGTCTTTAAGGGATTTTGCGAATGGTCCAACCCTATCCTTATGTAGGTGGATGCCATCATACATATCCCTCAGGCCGATGGTTGGATGGTGTGCCATATGTACATTGGGAAGGCCTGCACATCCTCTGTAGATGTCCGCATTGATGCCGTTGATGACATGGGGTGGTGTGTCATATCTTGGCAGTAGTGCTGAGATGACCACTCGTGCATCAGGAAAGGTGTTACTGGCCTTCACTGCCACACTGCATACGGCCTCAGGGGTGCCTCTGTGTAGGGAGTGCAGGTCGTTGGTGCCAGTGTGGATGATGATTACCTGCGGGTTTCCCAGAGTCTTGTGGTTCAGCATCTGTAAAGCATGCTTGGTTGTACTGCAGCGTTTAGGTAGGACCTGGTGCTCTGGAAACAATCTTTCGGGGTCCAGGAATTTCTGGTTTGAGTCCATCAGGAGGACTGCCTGTGGACGATCATCAGCTGGCCTGCCTGGTGGGGGTGACAGCGTTTGTGGGGTCTGGCTATGAGGAGGGGTGGCAAGTGGGGTGTTGGGTACAGCAGGTTGGTACACTTGTGGTACACTTGTGGCTCCATCTGCTGATCCTAGGGTAGCTGT
>JAODXP020000016.1:3060587-3065587 GCA_027497455.2 Sardinella longiceps | reverse complement strand
AGGCTACGCATTGCTTTTGTCACGCCAAACTGTGTTTTCTTCTTTAGTGCACACACACACACACACACACACACACACACACACACACACACACACACACACACACACACACACACACACACACACACACACACACACAAACACACACACACACACTTGGCAGCTCTGGTGCTGAAATTGAGTGTTGGGATGGAGGTGACCAGAGCCTTGGCTTCACCATACTCCATCAGGAGAGGGGACAGATGAGAAGGCAAGAGCAGGAGAGAGAGAGAGAGAGAGAGAGAGAGAGAGAGAGAGAGAGAGAGAGAGAGAGAGAGAGAGAAGCAGACACAAGGAGAAGGTGATGGATAGGAAGAGGGAGTAGGAAAAGAAAGGAACAGACAAAAGCAGTAGGTAATGGAGAAGGAGAGAAAGAGAGAGAGAGAGAGAGAGAAAGAAGAGGAAAAGAGGAGCAGACAAAGGCATAAGGTTCTTTACGCCTCTCTCTCTGACAGCATGAGACAGGCCCTGCATTATGATGAATTATTCCCAGTCTGCAAATCAACCTGAGACTACACCACTCTGTGTGTGTGTGTGTGTGTGTGTGTGTGTGTGTGTGTGTGTGTGTGTGTGTGTGTGTGTGTGTGTGTGTGTGTGTGTGTGTGTGCGCGTGCGTGCGCGTGCATGTGTAAGGTGTACATGCATGCGTTCGTGTTTAATGTAAGACGAGTGTATCCCTGTACATTAGTAAGTGTGTGTGTGTGCGTGTGTGTGTGTGTGTGTGAGAGAGAGAAAGATGAAGAGAAATCTACAGAATAAGTGTAACCCTGTGCATTATCAAATGTGTATGTGTGTTAAGTGTAAGGAGTGTGTGTGTGTGTGTGTGTGAGTGAGTGTGTGTGTGTGTGTGTGTGTGTGAGAGAGAGAGACTCAGGAGGAATAAAGGAGAATGCTGAGAAATGTACTTCTCTCTGCAATAATGAAGAAATATGGAGCTCTTGATTAATAGTGAAACTCACACTTAAACCTCCCTTTCACACAGACTCCTAAATTAGCTCTTTGCTGTGTCTTTGACTGTGTGTGTGTGTGTGTGTGTGTGTGTGTGTGTGTGTGTGTGTGTGTGTGTGTGTGTGTGTGTGTGTGTGTGTGTGTGCGCCTGTAACAAAGAAAGTGGAAGATAAATTCACACATTCATTCCCAGTTGTAGAGCCATATTTCAGTAAGAGTTGAAGAGGGACTTGGATTCTCCCTCTCTGTCACACACACACACACACACACACACACACACACAGTAACCGTACATTCACACAAGTTCTCATAGACACTTCTCACAGACATAATCAGAATCCAATGTAGTGTAATCAAATAGGCTACGTGATTGTGCTCTCTCTCTTTCTGGGTGTGTGTGGGTGTGTGTGTGTTTGTGTGTGTGTGTCCGTGCGCTTGAGCCCTTGAGCCCTGAGTGTGGGGCAGAATGAGGGGGCGTATTGATGATGTGTGTTCTTGTTGTCAGGAGACTAAAAGCGCAAGACTATGTATGTAGCATTGTTTACATTCACATACTGATAAGCAAGAAGCCAGAAGGATGGAAAACTGTAAGGATCAGGAAATTTGGGAGCTGCTGTCTGATGCTGCTGCTGCTCGAAGAAGAAGAAGAAAAAGAAAAAGACGAAGAGAAGTGTACAAAAGGATCACAGCTCACCTACGATCACAAGGCTTCAAGGAAACAACAATGCAAGTCAACAATATGCTGAAATGACAGCATATGACAGCAGATCCAAGTTGTAGATCACCTCAGCTGACATTGGAAACGATCACAAGACATGCCAAACGCAGCGATGACAAGATATAGCCTACCTATATCTCATATAGGCCTATATCATCCTATATAGCACATCAATGTCTCACCTTGCAACATCATCTAGATCTCCGTTTAAAAACACATGGCAGCACCAGCGTGCAGATGCAGGGATTACATCAGGGTATTCCAAGAAGGCAGTTGAAGCCCAAACCTGGCTAAATTAAGCTGGAAGTAGTAAATCTCATAATAGAGGAGCCATGATTCCTTGTTTTCTTAACTAAATAAAGCCTGACTCAAAATCATATCATATTGACAACTCACACCAAGACAACAGGAATAAATAGTACTTGTAAAAATGAGTGAATTTCAGTACATATTAGCACATTCTCTTCATGGCTCATGTAATACCACTCTACATACAGAGATCCGATTTAATTGAATTTTCTTTGAGTAACAGGGACCAGGAAAAACTCCCTTCTATTTGTAGTAATTCATTTTAGGACTTCGGGGTCTAGCGAGACTCGGCTGGCATGTGGGCGGCTAAAAATGTGTCTGTCAACTTGTCCCTGCATGTGTCCATACATTTTTAAATAATATTTAAATAATTCCTTGTGTCATAATAGTGTCTGTAATCATTCAAATGTAATTTTGGGGCTCTCCAGCAGCTCAGTACGTTAGCTCAGGGTTGTGCTAATGCTCATCTTATCCTCGCTTGCTATAGTGTTAACTCGCTAATTACTTGTAGTAATTATTGGCATAGCCTGACCTAATAAGTTCATCTGCTACAAAAACGAGCAGTAACAACTCAGTAACTATTAGTCTCAAATTGATGACAAGTTGGGGAATATCAGGGATATATCCGAAAAACTTCCAATAACCATTTCACAAATTTGCATTCACTTTGCTTCAGCCCGAGATCTGCAACTCTCGTCACTTGTCCCGCCCCTCAAGATGATTTGATTGGCCAGGTACACTTTCGATTTTCTAGACAACTGGCTAGACTCGGGACATCTAGATTTCTAAACAAGAAGAATCCTCGGGCAGATCCACGCCTCATGGGCGCAACCCAACTGCTGGGGCTCAGTAAAGTAGCCATAGGTACAGTCAGTGGTCTAGTGAAGGATCCCAGATTGTCCATAGTGTCATAGCAGTATGAGTAGGCCTACAGCACGTTTGACAGTACTTTATTGATCCCAAAGACTGATAATAATTTGTCCATAGTATCATAGCAGTATGAGTAGGCCTACAGCATGTTTGACAGTACTTTATTGATCCCAAAGACTGATAATAATTTGTCCATAGTGTCATAGCAGTATGAGTAGGCCTACAGCATGTTTGACAGTACTTTATTGATCCCAAAGACTGATAATAATTTGTCCATAGTGTCATAGCAGTATGAGTAGGCCTACAGCATGTTTGACAGTACTTTACTGATCCCAAAGACTGATAATAATTTGTCCAAAGTGTCATAGCAGTATGAGTAGGCCTACAGCATGTTTGACAGTACTTTATTGATCCCAAAGACTGATAATAATTTGTCCATAGTGTCATAGCAGTATGAGTAGGCCTACAGCATGTTTGACAGTACTTTATTGATCCCAAAGACTGATAATAATTTGTCCAAAGTGTCATAGCAGTATGAGTAGGCCTACAGCATGTTTGACAGTACTTTACTGATCCCAAAGACTGATAATAATTTGTCCATAGTGTCATAGCAGTATGAGTAGGCCTACAGCATGTTTGACAGTACTTTATTGATCCCAAAGACTGATAATAATTTGGGCCCAACAACAGAAGCAGAGCCTCTTGGAAGTCTCCAGATTCTGATTGTCATGACGACTTAGGGATCATTCAGATGTAGCAGCAGTCCGGCTCGGCGTTAAGGAAGCAGCTCGGCGTTAACAACCAGACACTGTTGGGCAATTTTTGACGGTCTGTTCTGATAGCACCCGTAGGAAGAGCTGGAGGAGATGGGGTGTGAAGGTCCAGAGACTCACTTCCGTCCATCTGCATTTCACGTGTTAAATTATTGTGTTCCGTGGCAAATGATGAAAATGACATGGTGAGATCCTATCCATGTGGTTAAACTGTTCAGATCGCAGCGAATCTCAATTGACACAGGTATGTGGGGTGTATCAGATTCAGAAAAAAATCGGAATTCGGTTTTCTGCTGTTCAGACCACCCTAAATCAATTCTAGATACAATCTGGATATGCAAAAAGTTGGATTTGGGATGCCAATCTGAACGAGGCCAAAGTGTTCAGCCCACCTCCGTTTCACTTGAATTAACGATGATGCTACGGTTCTTGCATCTTGAACTCTGCCCTCTTGTTTCACACAGCTAAGTGTTGTTGATGTGTAGTTCTCGACCTAAACCAAATAAAGAAACGCCAGCCAATGCTATGAGGGCATAAAGGGGCTTTCACATGACCAACGTTGAAAAGCTCAGCTCGCTTAACACGACGCTTGATTCAAAATGTTAATTCTGCATTTGACTAATAACGAAGGCTAGGTGAGCTGTAACATTGATGAAATAGCCTGCTGGTTTATTCATGCTAACACTACTTCAATGCTGAAAGGTCAGCGTCAAAAGGGTCGAAGTTCAACCGTGTTGAACTTTGAGCGCCGTGTTAAAAATGCCGACGCCGCCACAACGCGACGCCAGGGGACGCCAAGACCGAAGCGGCAGCTTTTGATGCTTCTTCATAGAGAAATCGTTGCCCAACGCGCGTACACAAGCGGTTTGAAGCTGTTCATGTGTAGGCACCTTAAAGGTATAATCTGGCGTGAATCAACACCTAGCCCTGCTGTTTTATACTGCTAAGCGCTACTGAAAGCCACCTCAATGATAACATTTTGTGCATCGTAGACCAAGTTTGCGAAGCGGCAGCTAACACTAAGTGAATGAGGCATGTCAAAAACGAAACCTGATCGATTTGCTTTCGTTTTGAAATGCCCCATTCTGTTAACATTAGCTGCCGTTTCGCTATTTCAGTCTGCCTTGCATGAAATCCAGTGATTGTAGTAGCCACCTGCTAACAATAGCGCTTGGCACTACAAAACAGTAGGAGAACGTGTTGATTCACGCCGGCTTTCTCCTTTAAGAGTTTCGTTTCCATTAGCCCGTATGTGTTGGCATAAGCTGCAAGTTGCAGTAACTGTTTTTACCAAATGTTGCCATACTGATGGACTCATAGAACAGGGATATGGACAATAATCT